>PVKB01001135.1:450764-485495 GCA_004027205.1 Ctenodactylus gundi | reverse complement strand
GGGGGGGGGGGGGGGGGGGGACCCAACATGGCTTCTCTGCACTAGAAGCCATGTGACTCTGACTGATTTCAAAGACTTGGCCCCCAAACAACCAGGCGTCCTTTTTAAGTTGGCACTTTTTCCAGAGAGGAAGAGTGAGCATCTTTCCCGCACGCCTCACACAGCGCTGGGCCAGCTGTCCGGCAATATGGATCCCGGAAGGGGTGCTGCCCACGTTCGTGACAGCAGCCACTGATGCCTGTTGCTCATAGCTCATGTCAGCAGGACCTCAGAGCAGGGGTCCAGGGACTTGGCTGAGACACCTGGTCGAGAATCTATGTCCCAAAAGTGCCAGCAGAAGCTACCCAAGGACCAAGATGGGCAAGCTACAGGGTCCTGGACTTTCAGCCTCAGAGAGTGAGAGTTAGGCCTCTCTGGAGGCTTCCCAGGCCCAGCTCAAAGGGAGGGGTGGGCCTGCGACCCTCCTGTTCAGTCCTCAACACCACGCCTGCTACTGGCAGCACACACGAGCCTCCCAGGCAGGCTTCCAAAGGCCAGGGGAGGAGGCAGCTGCTAGGGGCCACCTTCTCATAATGATTTGTGCCAAGGGCCATAGAGATGATGCAGAAGTATTGACCATTCACAGTGATGATCCAGGACCTCCATGTTGCCTGAGACCATGAAAGGTCTTCTGGTTGACTTCTGTCTAGAAACAGTATGACTTACTTTGGCCCAAAGTGGCCCAGCAGTTTGGCTATAATTTCTTCATCCACATTACATTGATGTTTAGAATTTCATTTTTAAATTTATTTACTGGTACTGGTACTGGGGTTGAGCCTAGGGCTTTCACATTGACCTATATACCGCCCCCCTTTATCTCTCTCTCTCTCTCTCTCTCTCTCTCTCTCTCTCTCTCTCTCTCTGTGTGTGTGTGTGTGTGGTACTAAGGACCAAGCCTAGGGTGTTCATCCTGAGCTACACCCCCATCCTGTTTTTTAGTTTTGATTTTCAGACAAGGTGTTCCTATATTGCTAAATTGCTCAGGCTGGGCTAGAACTTGGAATCCTCCTGCTTCAGCCTCCCAGAGTGCTGAGATCATAGGCTTGTACCACCAATCCAGTTTAGCTCATTTTTTCACTTTTGATTTCGAGATAGGGTTTCACTAAGCCCAGCCTGGGCTTACACCTGCAATCCTCCTGTCTCAGCCTCCCAGACTGCTGGGATTATAGGCCCAGCCCACCAAGCCCAGGTTGATGTTCAGAACTGAAACAATGCAGACTTCCTCCAAACGCTCTTCTCCCTCCAAACTCCAACAATATCCCCTGCCTAAAATGCCCATCACCATGTAAGATCCTAGCTCAGTCGCTGTGACAACTCCCCGGCTTGCTTTTGGCTTTTGAATAACTTGAACATCAAACCAAGCACAAAGGGAATAAAAAAAAAAAAAATAGCCAGCAGTTGCTGGAAAAAACTCATTCCACCTACCTCATTCTCCTCGGGCAGACACAACCAAAGGATTTTTTTTAATTCCCCCCAGAACTTCTCATTGAAACTTGGGGTGCAGACAGCATCTGAAATGTGCATGTTCCCGGACCCACACAGGGGAGAAAAAGGGAAGGTTTCCATGAAATAGAAAAACCAGTGCAGACCTGAAGGGGAGCATAAGGCCCCCACAACAAGGCAACCAACTGCCAAACTGTCATTTTGCTCCACCACTGAACAGAAGGCTCGAGTTACGACAACCACAAAACTCATTTGAAGTCTGAAAAGGTGACTAATGAGCTCATTCTTGCTGGCTATAAATTATTCACTCCGACACTGATCCCACTCAAGACAAACAGAAAAGTAAACTTTAAACACAGCCAGACAGGGCCTTCCAAAGTGCAGCAAGTTCTGTCTGTTAAAACTTCTCACAATGAGAAAGATACTTGTCTCCCCCGCGACTACTGTCACAGTATTCTACTGTTTACTTTTTTTTAACTGCCTTTAATCAAGTTTAAGCAGACACAGCTGTTACGCATTTATTTCTCTGTTGCATTTTTTTCCATTAGTTATTACAAGCAATCATGATGCCCTAAAAATAGGAGCAAATTATATTCTCTAGAAATTGAAAGCTGACCTTAAAATGAAGCCCAGGTCTTCAAAGAGAATATTCATACACACATGGGGGGTGAGCTGCAGCCACGCACAAAGGGAAAACAGAAGTGCAGAGCGTTTCCCACTCGTTGAGAGGTTTTCAATTTGCTTCCAGATTTCCTCTGGTTCTCGTGGAAATGGGTTGCTGCAAAACCTTACCATCAGAACCTGCCTCTGATGGTCATGTCTTGGTGAAGATTTTTATTAAATATACAATCTTACACGATCAAAAGAAGAAACGTCTCATTTAAGCTTTTTCGGCACAGATAATACAGCGGCAGCTTTGTCAAAAACTCACCGCATTGCTGAAAATTACTCTCAGCTTCCTGTTTAACGTTAAATAAATAATTTTCGTTCTTCTGTTTTTATAAACTGGGCTATTTGCAACTAAAAACAGTATGACTTGAAGAGTCCTGTATTTCAAACCTTTTTTATTTCTCCTTACTGTTTTCAGCAAGACTTTTGAATCTATTTAATAGATTTTAAAAAATAGTCCCCAAGTAAGTACTTACATTAGCTCTTGGTCAGATCGCGGAACGGTATATATTTTTAAACTGCTTTGAATACTTTGAAGAGGAGCCACTGAAAAGCCACAGAAAACACTCATAGTCAAAGGCCACCAGATGGAGGTTCTTACTAATCAAAAGTGAAAGCAAAAAAAATTGAAGTTGAATCGTGCCTGTATGATGACAGGGGGAATGAATGGTCTCAGGCTGGGGACCTCGCGGAAGGTATGAGAACATCGGTGGCGAACGAAAACTCTGCACTGACTTCAAGCAGACCCTGGGCCAAACTGTCTCCATTTAAGGGAAATCCTTCACGTTGTTTTCAAGATTCTTGCACATGAACTAAAGGCTCATCCAGTCATTTCTGTTGTCTAAAATGCAAAGCCAATTTTTTAAGAGTCCTGAAATATTTGTAGCAAAGTACTTTGCTAGCTAGTGACAGCAATCTAGTTGGTCTCCACATGTGTGTTTGTATTATTTTGGGGGGAGAATACTGGGGATTGAACCCCAGGCCTCTCCACTGAGCTACATCCCCAGCCCTTTTTTTTTTTTTCCATTTTTATTTCTTTTTTTTAGACAGGGTTTCAATAAGTCACTAAATTGTCTAGTCTAGGCTCAAACTTGCTACCCTCCTACCTCAGCCTGCCAGAGTGCTAGGATTATAGGCTTGTGCCAGGCCCAGCTCATTAGCAATAATTTTTTAAAGCCATGTTTCTGTCTCTAGTAAGTCACTTTTTTTTTTTTTTTTTTTTTTTTTTTTTTTTTTTTTTTTTTTTTTTTTTTTTTTTTTTTTTTTTTTTTTTTTTTTTTTTTTTTTTTTTTTTTTTTTTTTTTTTTTTTTTTTTTTTTTTTTTTTTTTTTTTTTTTTTTTTTTTTTTTTTTTTTTTTGGAGACAGGGTCTTACTCTGTAATCCTGACTGGTTCCTGAACTCACTATGGAGCCCAGGCTGGCCTCAAAGAACTCATGACAATCCTCCTGCCTCAGCCTCTGAAGTGCTGCGATTACAGGCATGAACCATCATGTCCAGCTTACGTGGCGCTGGGGACTCATATTCAGGTCCTTGCAGTGGCTAGGCAAGTGCTCTAACTGCTGTGCTATTCCTCCACCTCTAGATTTTATTTTTTAAAAAAGAGTATTTAAGTGAGCATGGTGGCACACTCCTGTAATCCCAGCAGTCTGGGAGGTTGAAGAGAGCTGGCAAGGTCGAGCCCAGCCTGGGCAACTTGGCAAGCTAGCGACACCCTGTTTCAAAATTGTGGGGGTGGTGACAGCCAGGATGTAGCGCACTGCAAAGGCCCTGAGTTCAGTCCTCATTTTCAGGATCATGGGACGAAGACAGGGAACAGGCAGTTTTAAGTCACAGAAAAAGTGAGTGGAATTTTTCTGTCCCCACAGATATATAGTATTGAGGGTTTTTTTTTTTTTAAATCAAACAACATGTGATGTAAATATCAGATTTCAGCCAAAGGAAAAAAAAAGTTGCAAACAGCATCCCATGGAAGTCCCAGGCGCTCCTCAACACTCCCAACTGGATTCCTGTCACCTTTCTGCAGAAGGCTATGCGCCATTGGGCGGCTCATTGGCCCTACCTGGCACAGTGTCTCACAGGCAAAGCGCAACCCTCCCTTTATGGCGAGAAACCCGGCATGTCCAGGACAATCTTAACACCCTGCTGGGTCTGATTTCCCTGGGGAGGACCCAAGGTGATGTCAACGTTGCCTGAGGACATTCGAGGCACCTGCACAACAGCAGTCAACACAATGAACAGCAAGTGCCCGAGTACTTCGATCCAAGGAATTATAGAACACGCACACAATAAAAGCTCTCAGCACGGCCTCCGAGCTGGGCACCAGGCCAAGAGCGCTACCTGCATTATTTATTTCATCCTCCACTACCCTCGCAGGCAGGTAGGTACTGTCATCGTTACAGACAAATGAAGACGCCGAGGCTCATCGAAGTCATTTGCCAAAGGTCAGCAAGTGACACTCGGGAAAGTTAAGACCTTGCCATGGCCTGAGGGTGGTTTGTTCCCCACGGCAGTCCATGTGTTGGGAAACTAGTCCCACGTGTCGTGAGGGGGCAGTACATGAGGACATCAGTAAGAGATGGGACTCAGAATAATTGGAACTCTGGGAGGCAGAGGCAGGAGAATCACAAGTTAGATAGACCCCAGCCAGGGCAATCTAGTGACTTAGCAGAATTTTATCTCAAAATTAAAAACTAAAAAATGGGCTAGGAGTGTAGTTCAATGTAAGGGCACTGGGCTTAATTCCCAGTATCACAAAATAAATTAATTTTTATTTTAAAAAGAGAGAAATGGGGGCTGGAGGTATGGCACAGCAGTTAAAATGCTTGCCCTGCAAGCTCATGGCCCTGAGTTCAATTCCCCAGCATCACATAAAGCTGGACATGGTGGTACACGCCTGTTATCCCAGCATTCCTGAGTGAGGTGGATTGTCCTCAGTCCAAGGCCAGCCTGGGCTACACCAGAGAGTTCAGGACCAGCCTGGGCTACAGAGCTAGACCCTGTCTCAAAAAAATAAAAAAGGAAAGAAAGGAAAAGAAAAGAAAAGAAAGAAAAGAAAGAAAGAGAGAGAGAGAGAGAGAAATGGAGGACCTGATGGGATGTCCTTAGGTCACTGAGGGTACTGCTCCTGGGAATGAAGTGAAATTATTTTCCAGCAATCCCTGGGTCCTCGGGAGTCCTGGAGATTGAGCTCAGGCCTAGACACTAAGCCTCGTCCCCAGCCCTTTTTTTTAGACATAAAAATGTCCACAACCTACTAAATGGGCAGATGTGCCTACAAAATGCCAGCATAGGCCTGGAGGAATAGCTCAGTGGTTAAATGCTCAAGGCCCTGGGTTGACTCTCCAGCACCATAAGCTGAGTGTGGTGATGCACGCCTGTATTCTCAGCACTTGGGAGTGTAGGGCAGGAGGATTGCCTTGAGCTCAAGGCCAGTCTGGGCTACATAGTGAACACAGGGCCAGCCTGGAGTACACAGCAAGACCCTGTGTCAAAAAAAAAAAAAAAAAAAAGCCAGCATATGCATCTGTAGCAATGTTCATATGCAAGTACTAGGACTGTGCTCTCTGAATCTGAAAACACAAAGATTTGAGGGCTGGGGGCAAAGCTCGGTTGTGGAGTGCTTGCCTAGCATGTGCTAAGCCCCGGGCAACACAACCAAAAAAGTTCACTGGGATGCAGAGCGAGATAATTTTTAGGGTTTAATTTTGAGACAAGGTCTCATTAAATTAGTCGCCATGTGGACCAGCCTGGGATCCAACATGTGATCCTCCTGCCTCGGCCTCCCCGCATGCTGAGATGATTTCAGGCTTGTACCACCCGGTCCAGCTCCTTTGATTACTTTTCTTGATCAAAATCTACAATTCATGGGCAGGAAAAAAGTGACGAACTCCTGGCTGCCCTGACTTATCCCTTAATCTAAAAAGAGCTATTTATTTACTAATTACATTCTTAGCTTTATAGCCCTGGCCAGAAAGCATTTGCTTATTCATTATAAACACCAATTAATGTAAAAAGAAAATAACATCTTTAAGATTAGCCTTAGGAAGAACTTTGCTAATGGTGTCACGCTGGCCCCTAATTTAATGAAACAACTGAGGCCGGAAAGCCAGAGAAGTGAAATGACTTTTTTCCTTTTTGGTGGCACTGGGGTTGGAACTCAGGGCTTCCTACTGTTCCTCCTGAGCTACATCCCAGCCCATGTCCTTAGTTTTGATTTTTGAGACAGATTCACTAAGTCCCTAAGTAGCAGAGACTGGACTGGAAGTTAAGATCCTCCTGCTTTAGGCTCCCAGAGTGCTAGGGCTATAGCCCTGCACCACGAGGTCTGACTGTGTTGTTTCCATTATCTGCAATGGTTTTTCTGTCACTTTTCACCTATAGCATCTGGACAGATGCTCATGAGGTTAGTGGTAGATCCAATTTCTCAACTTCCTGCCTAGGGAACTGCGCCTCACCCTAAAGCCTTTAATATTATAACATACTGAGACAAAGAAACCTTTTTTTTTTTTGACACATTTAGTAGCTGGACTTGATAAGAGTGAAAAGATGAGCCAGTCACAGAGGGATATACGTGTAATCCCAGCACTCTGGGAGGCTGAGGCAGGAGGATCGTAAATTTGAATCCAGCCTGGGCAACTTAGTGACTTAGCAAGACCATGTCTCAAAATTGAAAAAAAAAAAAAAAAAAAAAAGACTTGAGAGGTAGCTCAGTGTACAGGACCTGGCGGCTTTCATCGGGGCTCCTGGAAGGAGGGAGGGCGCAAGAGAGGAAGGAAAAGAGGCATGGGGTGGGGGGGAGAGGGAGAACAGAGCCAAGTTACATTATGACTGAGCACTTGTATAGAGTATGGCCTTGTCAACAGAGCACCCTGGGGAGAGAGGACTCCCAGCGAGGGGGAGGTGGCAGCTTCCGCCATCCATGTGAAGGAGGCTGATCCGAGCTGACACCCAAGTAGACAGAGTACAGGACTGTTGTGTGACTATAAGATTACGTTTAGTGTGCATGACAACATTTTTTCTTTTTTTGAGACAGGGTCTCGCTCGTAGCCCAGGCTGGTCCTGAACTCACTATGGAGCCCAGGCTGGCCTTGGACTCAGGGCAATCCTCCTGCCTCAGCCTCCTAAGTGCTGAGATTACAGGTGTGCGCCACCGTGGCTAGTTTATGTGGTGCTGGAGAATCGAACTCAGGTACTTAGCACTTAACTTAGCACTTGCTAGGCAAGTGCTTTAACTGCTGAGCCATTCCTCCAGCCCCTCTTTCTTTCTTTCTTTCTTTTTTTTTTTTTTTGAGACAGGGACTCACTGTGTAGTCCAGGCTGGTCCTGAACTCACTATGTAATCCAGCCTGGCCTTGAATTCACAGCACTCCCCCTGCCTCAGGCTGCAGAGTGCTGGAATTAGAGGCATGGACCACCAGGTCTGGTTTTTGCAGTGCTGAGGAATTGAACTCAGGGCTTTTTGTTTTCTAGGTAAGGTCTCTAACTATCGTGCTATTCCTCCAGCCCTTACATTGTTTTCGTAGAGAACTTTCAGTGAGTAGGCACCAGGCCACACAAAGGATACAACCTCCCCAGGGGGCTAGCTCTCCTCTGTCAACAGCTCCAAACTTCTTAGCTCAATGCAAAGACCTTGGGTTCAATCCCCAGGAGCACATAAAAAACAAAAAAGAAAAGAAAAAAACTCAAGGATTTTTTCCCCAGTCTTGGACACCTATGAATCTCTACAAAGGGTCACATTTCAGCCTCAGACATCTTAATGACAGGGTCTTACCCCAGGCTCAGGGCATCGCTCCCCGGAGGCATTGGCACTTTCCAGGCTAGGGCACCCTTTCTTGGGTCTCCTTTCAGAAATCACAACTGCATCTGCAGAAAGCTTAGCCTTGGGCAACTGGCCCCAGGCGGTTCATCCCAACCCAGCTCCTTCTCCAACCTGAGCCCTGCAACCTGAGCCCTGACCCATCTGCTTCCCCACAGAGGACTGGGTCCACTTGGTTTTTTATATCACTTATTTAATTTTAAAATGATGAAATCAAGCCAAACTTGGTGGTCCAGACCAGTAATCCCAGCCCTGGGGAGCTGAGGCAGGAGGATCCAAAGTTTGAGCCCAGTCTGCATTACTTAGGAACTTGGTGAGACTCTGCCTCAAAATAAAAACTGTAACTGGGGGTGTAACTCAGTGGCAAGGTCCTGGGCTCAATCACCTAATAAAAATAATAACTAAGTAAATGATGAAATCAAAAGACAATTTAGGATTTAACTTCTTGGGGCAGTGCTAGTTGAGCCAAGAGTAATGGGGGGAGCAGGGAGCAGAGGAACGCACTGCCTGTGCCTGGGGGGGCGGTGACACCAGCCTCACAGTCAATGATAGTTACAGGTGCTCTGAGCCACACAGCAGTCTGGCCCCCTGGGCAGCCTCACCTGCTGGGCAGGAAGGGGGTCCCTTGGCAGGCTTAGACCGGTAAGTACAGGAGGTAGTATGGACATGCAAAGTTCCAGGGACAGGACCAGCCAGTCACCAGCCCCCAAGGTGTTAACATATCTAAGGACACAAAGAATCCTCCTAAAGGGGAGGGGTCAGAAGTAGGCAAGGGGTGGGATCCTGGAGAGTCCCTTGGCGCCTTTCCACCCCACTGTGCAATGGCGGCACTGGCCTTGAGGGCTGGGCTGAGTGATTAGATCACCTTCCCTCCGGATTCCTACCCTCCCAGCGCCCCTGTTGGACAGTTAACTTTCCCACTATAACTTACTATGCTGGCTGTTGATTTGCTGCACTTTTGAGAAGAGAATCCATTATGTGGGCTGAGGTCAGGAGACACAGGGTGGCTTGCCAAGTATGGGTCCCCAGGTCTGCTCTGGGAAGCAGTAGCCCTGTTAAAAGGAATAGGCTGAGGCTGGAGAAGTAGTAAGTGGTTAGAGCACTTGCCTAGCAAAGCAAGGCCCTGTGGTCGATTCCCCTATTCCACATAAACAGGGCATGGTGCTCCTCACCTGTAATCCCAGAACTTGGGAGGCAGGAGAACTGGCTTGTGTTCAAGGTCAGCCAGGGCTACACAGTGAGTTTAGGACCACCCTGGGGTACAAAGTGAAACCCTACCTTAAAAATAAATAAATAAATGGAACATTCTCATACCTTTTACTGACATTGAATCTTTTTTTTTCCTTTCAGCATTGGTGATCAAAACCAGGACCTTCCTCCCCACCCCCAGCACAGTAAATTCCCGTTTTATTTATTTATTTGTTTGTTTGTTTGTTTGTTTTGAGACAGGGTCTTGCTCTCTAGTCCAGGATGGTCCTGGACTCATAAAGT
This sequence comes from Ctenodactylus gundi, assembly GCA_004027205.1. Classification (NCBI taxonomy): domain Eukaryota; kingdom Metazoa; phylum Chordata; class Mammalia; order Rodentia; family Ctenodactylidae; genus Ctenodactylus; species Ctenodactylus gundi. The sequence goes on along the minus strand of PVKB01001135.1, from coordinate 476,037 downwards.
AGCCCAGGTTGGCCTTGAATTTATGGCAATCCTCCTGCCTCCCTCTCCCAAGTGCTGGGATTGTAGGCATGTGCCACCATGCCTGGCTAATTCTTATAGGGTGCTGAGAAACTGAACCTAGAGCCTTATGCATGCTAGGAAAGCACTGTAATCACTAAGCTTCACCCCCAGTGTTAAGGGAAGGGAAGGAAAAGGCAGAGTTATGCTCTTAACCATAAAACAGGCTTTCACCAGAGGAAAAAGCCTGAGAGGGTCTCTCTGACCCAGACGGGAACAGGGAGCATCTCGCTCAGTGAGCGAGGGGTTTGTATAGGGTAGGATGACAAGGATGGGGGTGACAGTTGAGGTGGGTGTTGGGATTAGGCCAAGGGGACATGGAGAAAAGCTGAGACAGGTTTAAAACTAGGTGGCCAGCCTGGTTTTGAAGAACGGGCAATTACTGCCATGTCGCAGGAGCATGCCTGGGGGGTGGACAGCAGCACTTCAGATACCTGTGCAGTTTCAGAAGCTGGCCGCGCCTGCATGCCTCAGACGGTTGCGGCAGCCTGGCGCCTGCCAGCACCCTGCCCTGTTTTTAAAATTTTGATATTGAGATGGTCTCACCAAGTTGCGAAATTGCCTGAGTGAGTCTCGAACTTGCAATCCTCCTGCCTCAGCCTAGTACCACAAAAAAGAAAAAAATAAGCTGACATTTGCAGCTGGTTAGGTGCCACAGGCCTTTAGTCTGAGCACTTAGCAATTCACCAAGACCTTGTCTCAAAATTAAAACTAAAAGTTGGACCGGGGATGTAGCCTAGTACAAAAAAAGAAAGAAAAAAAAAAAGACCCATGTATGCTGGATAGGGTGCTTGTAATCTCAGCTTCTAGGGAAGCTGATTCTGGAGGATCACTAGCTTCAGGCCAGTCTTGTCAACACAATGAGACCTTGTAGCTCAGTGCTCACTGGGAAAATTTTTTTCTTTGTTGGTTTTTTTGTGTCTCTGATTCCAGTCCTATTACCTAAAATTGCTTCATATTCTCAGAATGATTGAATTCTTCTCTTCTTCCTTTTTAGTTTAAGCTATAAAGAAACTATGAAATTCTTTCCTGGAAGTAATTAGAGTTTCACAATATTTTCAACAGCTCCCTGAAGACCGCTGAAAAACTTTTCTCTTCTTGGCTCTAATCCTCCAAAAGGTGAAACAACACCCTCGTAACAGCGACGCTGGAATACACTTGCCCGACCTTCATGACCAAAGTCTCAAATTCCAGGAGGTGTTCAGGACCCTTAGAGAATGTGGGTCTTAAGCAAGGGTCACAGAAATAATAAGCCAAACACACTGGCTTGTTGTTGTTGTTTCATTTCTTTTTTAAAAACAGGGTCTCATTCTGTAGTCCAAGCAGATCTGAACTCCCTATTGGCCTCAAACTCACAGCAATCCTCCGGCTTCAGGCTCGTTTTAAAAAATTTATTTTTATTTATTTATTTTTTTGAGACAGAGTCTCACTCTGTGGTCCAGGCTGGTCCTGAACCTACTTCAGAGCCCAGGCTGGCCTTGGACTTACGGCAATCCTCCTGTCTCAGCCTCCTGAGTGCTGGGATTACAGGCGTGTGCCACCACACCCAGCTTATGTGGTGCTGGGGAATCGAACTAGGGTACTTATCACTTGCTAGGCAAGCACTGTAACCGCTGAGCCATTCCTCCAGCCCGGGGTTCAGGCTCTTAGGTGCTTGGATTACAGGTATGAGCTACCATACCCTGCTAGTTTTTACATGGTGTTGGGGTATCAAACCCAGGGCCTTGCACATGCTAGGCAGGGACTTCAACTGAGTTTGGACCTTAGCTCCCAATTTTGATTTTGTTTTGTTTTCCTGGTACTAGGCATTGAACACAAGGCCTTCACTCTGAGCTACATTTCCTGCCCCTTTTTATTGTTATTTAAGACAAGGTCTTGCTAAGTTGTCCAGGCTGGGCTTGAACTTGCAATTCTCCTGTCTCAGCCTCCCAAAGGGCTGGTGAATAGGCATTAAAGTGACTAAGTATGCAGAAAGGACCATGGGGTACATGGTCTAAAGGGAAGCAAAAAAAAAGTGGGATGAGAAAGCTAGAAAATGGGGTAGGGAGAGCTGGAAAAGCCCTGCCAGGCCCCAGGCCCAGGGGTTTCAGGCAGACTGCCAGACACTCCTGCTGGAATGTGTGCCAGCTCCAGTTGTACCTGCATACAGCATGACCATGCCTGCGATAGGTCAAAAGCGTGCATGGACGGCACGTGATCATGCACACCATAGGCCAATGGTGGCATGGAGTGGACACCAAGAGATTAGATTTGCAAGAAAAGTAAAGAGGAAGCAAAAAAAAAAAAAAAAAAAACAGTCAGGCTAAATTAAAAACCCCTAGACAAGGAGCCTCCTTGGCAAGCCACCTCGGGAGCTCTTCTGGTTAGCAGAAGTTCATGCCCCTTTGTCCTTTTTTTCTTACCACAAACTGAAGCATTGGGTCTAGATCTTAGGTTTCATGACTTCTTTTTCTCTCTCCAGAAAGTCAATTTTTTAAAATTATAAAAATAATAATAATCACTCTGGAAAACTTGGAAGCTACAGAAAAATAGAAAAGGGAGAGGAATGCATCATGCATCTCAGCTAACAACTCAAACTCTTCTAGGGTTTTTTCTCTCTCCTACTTCTTTCTTTTTCCTTTTTTGGCACTAGAGATCCAGTGTCTTCGCACTGTGCTATATTCCCAGACTCCTCCCCCAACTTTTCTTTGAGATCCAGGGTCTCATTCTATAATCCAGACTGGTCCTGAACTCACAATATAGTCTAGGCTAACATTAAATTTACAGCAGTCCTCCTGCGCCAGCCTCCCTAAGTGCTGGGATTACAGGCCTGCCCTACCACCCCAGCTAATTTTTATGTGATGCTAGGAAATCAAACCTTGAGCCTTGCCCATATTAGGCAAGTGCTCTAACCACTGAGCTATGGCCCCAGCCCATTTTGATTTTCAGTTTTGAGACAAGGTCTTGCTAAATTGCTAAGCTGCCCAGGCTGAGCTTGAACTTGCAATCCTGCTGTCTCAGCCTCCCAGAGTTCTGGGATTAGACGCCTGCACCACCAGGCTGGGCTCTTCAGCAGGAGTTTTAATGAAGATCTGAAGGCTGACCTTGAACTTCACTTTCAGATCTGCCAAACCGAGATAGCATACCTTAGTGCCTTTCTGAGATTTCCCTTGCCTTCCTCTGACACTGCCTTGGTGAGGAATACCCTGTGGCACTAGTATCGCTAGGAGAATTACCAACTGCCTACCATCCAAATATGTAGCACCCAGGGAGCCCAGCAGGTTCCCTCGGGCACAGCACAGAAAACCCACAGCTTTCTGTATAAACAGTGGCCCACACCAATCTGTGTCACTCTGGCACTGATTCTACTTTGCTTGCCTTGTCTATAAATATCTGCAGTCAAAAGGAAACGTCCATGGTGGTGTCTGATGTCTCTGCACACACGCACCCATGAAGGACTGGCTGTTCACTTCAAAAAAACACACTCTTCATATTTTTTTCTTAGAAGGTTTTGTTCTTCCAAATACCAAATCGTCAAGATAAATTCCAAACAAGCTGGCCTATCAATGTTCTAACTGGTTCTAGCCCCAGAGATCACTTGTGAAAATGCAAATAGAGTGTGTAGATTTGCACCTAGAAAACTTAAAGGCTACACCCTTTACCTGGCCAGGGCGGGCCACCAGTGAGAGCGTCTACAGGCTGTCTCCTGCACCTCACCACGAAGGCCACTCTATCTTGCTCTTTCCTTCTCCTCTCCTCCCACGGGAAATCACTGGCTTTTCTCCAGAGCAAAAGACAAAAAACATATTGTCTATCCTCTTCATAAGAGATCCTTTATTCAAACCCCACTTCTGTCCTAAAATTATTATATCATAGTTACATTTTTTTTTTCGTGGCATTGAGGATTGAGCCCAGGACTTCACACTGTGCTACATGGCCAGCCCTTCTTTAATTTTTTTTCCCCCCTGAATTTAGACAAGGTCTTCCTAAGTAGCTAGGTTGCTCAGGCTGGACTCAAAGCTGTCATTCTCCTGTCTCAGCCTTCCAGTGTTGGGGATTTCAGGCCAGAGTCACCAGGTCTGGCTTTAAGATTACCTCTGTGTCTTCATTTTCGATCTTCAGAAGAGCAACTTTGGCCTCTCTCATGTGTGCCTCACAAGTACTGCACAGGAACTTACAGTTTAACAAGTGTTTTGGGAGGAGAAACGCCTGTCTGAAGTGAACATGCTCCTTTTGTTAAGATGTCTACTTCATTGACTGACTGGACAGAGCCTTTCTGTCTAAATCTTTCTGCACATTAGGTTTTTTTTTTTTTTTTTTTCTCTTTGTGGTACTGGAGATTGAGCTCAGAGCCTTCATACAGGACCAGCCCATTTTTAGTTTTTATTGGTTTGTTTTTGAGACTGGATCTTGCTAAGTCACTATGTTGCCCAGGCTGGGCTCATACTTGTGATACTCCTGCCTCAGCCTCCTGGAGTGCTGGAATTACAAGCTAGAGCCAACTATAATATTTTAAAACTCATATAGCTCTTCAAAACCAATTAACATGATCTACTTTTTACTGTGTAGGCTTCTCTATGTACACATAGATGCACTCACATAATATGTAAGTCCAAATTCTTTTCTTTAACTCAAAATGGTGCTCAATAGATAAAAATCTCAAAGTCTATGTTCACATTTATCCATGAAAGGAATCTCATACTTCCACACATCATGAGCAATTCAATCAGAGCATTGAGAAACACACACAGAGGCCTGATGTCCGTATTTCTAATATCCTTGTGATATAAACAAGATGAAATCTATTTCAGAAGAAAATGCCAAGGTGGACTTGGAATCACCAAGTTTACAGGGGCAGGAGGCCAGCTTGTAGGATGTTTCACATTCTCCTGTGGAGCAGTGGCACATGGGTGGTTGGATCCACGGCCCCATGAGCCCTGGCTTCCAAGAGGGTCTGACAGTTGTGCCCGTGGACTTGTGCCTTCCTCGCCAATTCAAAGGAGTCTCCATCAGAAGCCTCTCGGGGATAGACAGAAAGCTTGGCCTTGAAGAAACCCACCAGACTGAATGGCTGGACAACAGAAACCTGGCTTGCCTAAAAGTCAGATTACGTGAGGTAAGGGACAGGGCAGGAGCTTTTGGCCCAGGAGGAAGACAAAGGCTACCACAGGGCATTCTTGTGGCACAGGCCACACTGGCCACCTTCCCTGTTCCTAAACACAAGCAGAGCCTCTTTGGTGCTAGGATCCACTTGTAAGAGGGCGGAGCCAACAGTCCCTGTCTACTCTCTGTCCTACTTATTTTTCTTTGTGATACTTGGGATCAAGCCCAGGGTCTTTGCACTGAGATGCATGGCCAGCTCATTTTTAAATTTTGATTTGGAGACAAGGTCTTATTACTAAGTTGCTAAATTGCCAAAGCTGGGCTCCAACTTGCAATCATCCTGCCTCAGCCTCTCAGAGTGCTGAGTTTACAGGCACATCCACTGGACCCAGCTTCCTTGCCCTACCCTGTAGGGTTAATCAGGTTGGATCCAGGCAGAAGAGTTACAACAGCTTTTTCTGTAGTCATTCTGAAATCACTGTGTAGCTGAGGGTAACCTCAAACTCATGGCAATCCTCCAGCCTCGGCCTCTCAAGTACTCGGATTATAGCCATGTGCCAATATGCCTGGTTTATGTGGTGCTACAGAATCAAACTCAGGGCCTTGGCATGCTAGGCAAGCACTCTAATGGCTTTATTTATATATCACAAAGACATTAGAAATGTATTCCTCCTGCCCTCTATCTACTTTATCTTTGTAAAACTTCACTCCCTGTATGTTGGACAGAATTATCTTTCGAGGTTAACCTGTTAAACTTATCTGGAGTGTGGGTCACGCCAGGGCTGGCCCCCAGGGCTGCCTTTGCTTCCACTGTACATAGGAGCAATGTGCTCTCCCCCCCCCACCCCCAATCTCAAGAAAGTGCATCTCAGTTTCCTCATCTGTAGTCGGGGCAGACTGGATGAACCCTGCGGCCTCGCTCAGAGTCCAGAGTGCAGTGAGGAGCAACAGAAACCTGGGACTAACCAGCAAGGACCGGGAGAAGAAGAAAGAAGAGTTACTGGCAGGACACAGACCTGAAATCTCTGCTGCTTGGGAGGCTCAGGCAGGAGGAGCTGAGGTTCAGGCCAGCCTGGGCAACCTAGCGACCCTGGACTCAACATAAGTGATTTTATAAAAAGGGCAGGAGATACTGCTTAGTGGTAAAGTGCCAATGGGATTGATCCCTAGTACTTCAAACGGGGAAAGAGAGAGAAGAAATTAAAAGAAAAACAAAACAGTACTGATCTAATACTCCAAATCAGGTATATATTGGTCTAAAACCCAGTATCTTACATTCATACTAGTGTGTAAATGACTGATACCTGACACATTCCCTAGTATCCTCTCATTTTGCTGTAAATGCCAGGATGTGGTGACTGCCCACAGAAGCACAAGGTAAAGTCACCCAGTTCCCTCCCACCAGCCCTGCCCTGGATGGATGGTAAGGGGTTATCATCAGATGGGAAGATGACCGGGTAATACAGTGTTCCAAATATCCCACGTGATTGCCAGGATATGGAATTCCCGCTGGCCACACGTACACTGCCCCTTGGTCACCAGTTCTGGCAACAGAGCCTGCAGGCCACACTGTAACGTAACAAGGCTTTCCCTGGACTGCCTCTGGATTGATGTGTTTTCAGTTCTTCATGTTACCTGTCAGTAACTTGTCACCTCGCGGATGTCAGCCTGTGGCCTAGGCGGGATGAATGGGACGCTGCCAGCTCTGTGCTCACGCCGCAGAATTACTGTAGCTTAAGGGTGACAGTCCCACAAGCTAAATCTTCATCACCCTGCCTGCCGGTCCGCACACTTGACATTCACTTTTTAAATCCCGGACTGTATTCATTCACTCACTAGCCATTTAAAATATTTTGAGGGCTTCTGTGCGTCTAGTCTATGGTTTAAATTAAAAGCCATTAAAAGATCCAATGGCCAGGCCTGGAGGTACAGGATTGTAATCCCAGTACTCTGGGAAGCTGAGGCAGAAGCATCACACAAGTTTGAGCCCAGCCTGGGCAATGTAGCAAGAACCTGTCTCAAAATCCAAACTAAAAAATTGGGTTAGGAATATAGCTCAGTGTGAAGACCTGGGGCTTAATCCACAGTACCACCACCACCACAAAAAAAGAGAAAGAAAGAAAGAAAGAAAGAAAGAAAGAAAGAAAGAAAGAAAGAAAGAAAGAAAGAAGAAAGGAAAGAAGGAAAAGTAGATGAAAAAGAGAAAGAGGGGGAGAGATGGATTCTCACTTTGTAGCCAAGTATCCAGTCTGGCAAGGATATCTGGATTAGGAGCCCTGTTCCCCTGTCTGCCAGGGAGGCCTGTATAATAGAGCTTACCTCTTCCTTCCTTCCTTTCTTCCTTCCATTCTTCCTTCCTTCCTTCCTTCCTTCCTTCCTTCCTTCCTTTCTCTCTCTCTCTCTCTCTCTCTCTCTCTCTCTCTCTCTCTCTCTCTCTCATAAATAGTACCGGAGATCCAACCCAGAGCCTTCGCACTGAGCTCGGTCCCTAGGCAATTTTTTAGTTCTCCAGTTCGCTAAGTTGCCCGGGCTGGGCTCGAATTTGCGAACCTCCTGCCCCAGTCTCCCAGAGTAGTGGAAATACAGGTCTATGCCACGGTGCCTGCCATGCCCAGTAAGCTTAAGAACTCAAATTGTTAACCCAGACTGGCCCACTGCGGATCTTGTCATAGCCATGCTTTCCCTGTAACACTAATGAATTCCTGTTGAATACTAGTAAATAGCCCCGGCTAACGGACCCCAATCCCTATAATGACCTGCTTATCTCCTAACCGCAGAAGAGACTCTGGGCCTTGCAGGTTCAAGGTCTTCCGGTACAAGCTCCAGAAAATGAAGGTTCTGCCTACCGTATTCTCTCTGGCACCCCAGCAGTGAGAACAATGCCTGGCACATAATAGGTGCTCAGTGGGTATTTTTTGAATGAATAAATGAATGAAAGATGCAGTGGCAATAGTATAATCCGAGGAGCAAGGGAAAGCTGGTTATTTTAAATTGTGTGGCCAGGTGGGCCTGTGGGGCAGGCCTGTAATCCCAGCTCTCCAGGAGGCGAGGCAGGTACATCACATATGCAAGTCCAGCCTGGGCACCTTAGCAATTCGGTGAGATTCTGTCTCAAAATCAAAACTAAAATACTGGCTGAGGATATGAAGGCCCCGGAGCTCAATCTAGAGTATTTTTTAAAAAATTGTATATTCCTGGACAAGACACCTAAGCTTTTGTTTGTCTGAGGCAGGGTCTTGCTCTGTAGTCCAGGCTGGCCTCTACGTCAGGGCAATCCTCCAGTCCCAGCCTCCCAAGTGCTGGGATTACAGGCGTGTGTCACCACGCCCAGTTCATGGAATGCTGGGAACTCAACCCAGGGCCTCTCGCTTTCTAGGCAAGCTCTTTAATAGCTGATCTACATTCCCAGTCCCCACCTAAGCTTTTTGAGCCTTTACTGTAAACAGGAATAAAAACAGCCACTTTCCAGGGCTTGGGGGGATGTTAGAATTAATTATGGAAAACAGCCAGCACAAACTACCTGATTCACAGTAAGTTCTTGGAAAGCAGGAGATATTGTGTGTCATTATTATTATTATTATTATTATTATTATTATTAGCATGGTATTGGCAGTAGAACTCAGGACCCTTGAACTGAGTTATCACGCATGCCCTTTTTTTTCATTTTGAGATAAGGTCTTGCAGATTCATTTGAAATTGCCCAAACTTGGGCTCAAACTTGTGATCCTCTTGCCTCAGCCTCCTAGAGTGCTGAGATTTCGTGTGTGTACCACTGCACTGGTTTAGTTTGGCTATGGGAACAATTTGGGTTTCAAGGGTGGCCTTCACATGCCTGAAAGCAAATGATCCCCGCTGCCCCTATCCCTGGGGTCCTCTGACTTGGGTGTGGAGCCCTCCTGCTCTCCCTTGGGTACCTCCACTGACAGGGCCAACAGGACCCCCTGGAGGTCTCAGGCAGGGCCAGGAGGAACACAGGGTGGCTGATCTGGCCTTGGAAAAGATAAAGTCCTTGAATAAAGATTAGCCACGCTCCGTCCAGCTCCACTAGGAGCCAAGAGTCAAAGTCGATATTTGCAGAGTGGAAAAGGACAAAAGGAAATACATTTGTCCGCAAAGCTCTCCAAACAGCCTGGAAAAAGTAACTCGTTGCTGCTTAACCTCGTCGATTTGCTCCCGCGAGAAGGCCAAACTGACGTGCTGACCGTGAGGGGCTTTGGTCTCCGAACCACAGATGGTCAGTTCGCTTCCTGAAGGGGGTATTCAACAAATGTCTTTTAAAAAGAACCAGAGCCATGGGAAGTGATCTTATAATTACATAAAATGACAATGCTTTGACACTGTTGCTTACTAGGAGAAAGGAAGGCATGAGAAACCTCAGGAAGGGCGACCCAGATCACACAACTTCTTCACAGTCCCCTGGGGATCTGGGCACAGAATAACTACATCACTTTGAATCAGCATTTAAATCTGCAATCAAGCCAGGAGTCAGTTATATGCCATAATAGCCATTTGGGGGTTTGGCGAGAGTGGGCAGGAGTTCTGATGATCAAACCCAGGGCCTTTGCACTGAGCTATATCCCCAGCCTACTTTTTAGTTTTGATTTTGAGCCAGAGTCTCACTAAGTTGCTAAGTTGTCCAGGTTGGGCTCAGTCTTGTGATCCTCCTGTCTCAGCTTCCCAGAGTGGTGGGATTTCAGGCCTGTGCTTGGGACACAACAGCATATTGGCATTGGAAAAACCTGTGGGGCCATCTAGCTCATGACAGAGCGAACGACTCATCTAGAATGTGTAACAGGCTGGGTGCAGCCCCAGGGATAGACTGCCCAATACAGACTTGTCCAGCAGCCACAGAGAACAAGCACTCCCACTCGTGGAAGTTACATCTTGCTTGCTGAGAGCACCCGCGAGGATGAGCCATGGAGGAGGCTGCCATCTTGCTCCCATGGGCCCTGGTGTTCACAGATTTACAAGGTGGAACCGTCCTATGCCCCAGGAAGCTGAACATTTCCCTAGGAACCTAACTGCCTGGACAGTGCAGAGTCCCTCTCAGAGGGCTGTGTTGTCACAATGGATGGCCAAGGCCGGATGAACAGTTCACAGGGGATGGTGATATGCACATCTGCAGGGGATGACCAGGTCCCGGTGGCCAGCCACATAGCAGGACAGAAAGACAGTGCTGCTCAAGGGACACCCCGATGTGTCCCTGGTCAGCCGGTCTGTGCTGGGATTCTGGGAATTTGTGGCTTAGCTGGACAGCCAGCCTATCAGGCACATTCACCTGACCTCCACCTTCACTGTCCTTTCTCTAGAAAGCCAGGCAAGCTATGTTCTCCATGAGAGGACGTGGTGGGGGAGAGGATCTGAGCTAGCTTCCCTGCTCCTTTTGATTATTTACTTGAGGTAGGGTCTTGCTAAGTTGCTAAATTGCCCAGGCTGGATTCAAACTTACGATTCTCCTGCCTCAGCCTCCCAAGGTGCAGAGATTACAGGCTTAAGCCCCTGAGCCTGGCTGGCAGCTTCTTTTTCTTGCATTTTGTTGTAAAAGACAGGAACATCCTAGTCACACCTTTGTTCCTGGCCATTCAGTGAAGCTTTGCAGGCGTGTCTAACAGGCTGCTGCCCCAGAATGACATTCTCGAAAGGTCACGGCCGAATACTAAGGGCTTCGATTAAAAGCGAACATTCCAGCTTGGGTGGATGGGTGCTGTTGAACCTGCGTGGGATCAAGCGGCCAGCAGGAATCCTGCTCCCTCTTCAGAAAACTAGAAGACAACATCTAAACAGCATCCCACCCCTAGTTTTTCCGTGTCTAACAAATGCCAGTGACGTGTGAACACAGACGCTTTGCAGCACGCTGGCTGGCTTCAGAGTTCTCCCTTCTTGTTACACTCACTCTTGCCACGGGATGAACACAGTCAGGCTGCAGCAGACTCATTCCCCATCAGGCCTGCACACAGTAGACACTGCCATTATTGCTCAAAAGCATGGCACATGAAGAAAATGACTGGGTAGAGTTATCAATCAACCGATTATTCTACAAGTTTTTCCTTTTAAAAATTTTTATTTTGCGACAGTCTTGCTAAGTTGCTAAATTGCCCAGGCTCTGGTATTATGATCTTCCTGCCTCAGCCTCTCAGAGTGCTAGGATTACAAACTTTGGTCACAGGCTTGACTTCTACAAGTCTCTACCTAGGCAGGCACTGGGGAGTCCACAAACAGGCCAAGAGCCCCAGCCTGCAGCCTGGCACCCCAAACCCTGGAAGATCTGCTTACCCTTCCGCTGACTTCACGCGCCTCTTGCCTTTGGCATTTCCACAACGCGCCCTCCTTTCTGGCTTGCAGGCCTCGTCCAGCAGGCTCACTTCCGACAGCCTGTTGTGAATGGTTTGCCTCACCTGTTCTCTCACTCCTTCAACACCCTCGGCCTGTATTGGTTACCCATCCTCGTCCAGGATACAAGACAGAATCGCTGTTCAATAGCTGTTCAATTGTTCAATAAATAAATAGATCTTCAGGCTGGAGGAATGGCTCAGCGGTTACACAGCTTTTGCTAGCAATAAGTACCAGAGTTAGATTCCCTAGCACATGAGCTGGGTGTGGTGGTGCACACCTATAATCCTAGCACTTGAGAGGCTGAGGCAGGAAGATTGCTGTGAGTTCAAGGCCAGTCTGGGCTACACAGTGAGCTCAGAACCAGCCTGTACTACTGAGCGATACCCTTTTTCAAAAAGAAAAAATATCAGACCTTCCCAAAACAATGCAATGACTAAGACTAAGTTTAAAAGAGATAGAGAGAGCCAGGCCTGGTGGCACAGTCCTGTTATCATAGCACTCTGGGAAGTTGGGGAAGGAGGTTCCCAAGTTGGAGCCCAGCTTAGGCAATTTAGCAAAGCCCTGTCTCAAAATCAAAAATAAAAATGGGGCTGGAGGAATAGCACAGCGGTTAAAGCGCTTGTCCTGAGTTCAATTCCCCAGCACCACATAAAGCTGGGCATTGGTGGCGCGCATACCTTAATCCCAGCACTCAGGAGGCTAAAGCAAGCAGATTGTTCTGAGTTCAAGGGCAGCCTGGGCTACACTAGTGAGTTCAGGACCAGCCTGGGCTACAGAGCTAGACCCTATCTCAAAAAAAAAAAAAAAAAAAAAAAAAAAAAAAAAAAAAAAAAAAAAAAAAAAAAAAAAAAAAAAAAATGGAGCCAGGCATGCTGGCACATTCTTGTAATTCCAGTACTAGGGAGGCTGAGGAAGAATTGCTGTGAGTTCAAGACCAGCATGGACTATAGAGTCAGACTCAGTCTCAAAATAAAATAAAGGAAAATAAAATATAAAAAAAATTAAAGATGGGTGGGTGTTGTAGGTAGGTGTATAGGTCCTGGGTGCCATCTCCAGTACCACAAAACAGAGAGACAGAGAGAGAGAGAGAGCAATGAAGAGATACAATGGCAATGTACCAGTTGCTGCCATACCTGTGACGCATGCCCATCACCATTAGTGACACCCTGAGTCTGGTTAATGGTACTGTACCAAGGAGGTCAGTCTTCTGATTTTGACAATGGTCCATCATTACGTAAGATGTTATCATGAGGGAAGCTGGAAGAAGGTTACTTGGGTCCTCTCTGTAACTACTTTTGTAACTTTTAGAACAACATAAAATTTTTGTAAGTCAATTTTCTTTTCTTTCTTTCTTTCTTTCTTTTTTTAAGACAGGGTCTTGCTTCATAGTCCTGGTTCACTATGTAGACCAGGCTGGCCTCAAACTCATGGCACTCCTCCTGCCTCAGCCTCTTGAGTGCTGGGATTACAGGCATGTGACCCATGCCTGGCTTACATGGTGCTGGGGAACCAAACTCAGGGCCTTGTACTTAACCACCGTAACCACTGTTGTCTGTCTTTGCCCATCAGGATGTAGGTAATAGTAGCACAAGCTGCTAGTGTGCCTGAAACCTGGATCCATAGCGAGTGAGACACTCCGGGGCCCCCACAGTGGAACAGAGGTCTGGGAAAAGACAGCAAGCCCTCGGGCACAGTAAACTGTTACCCTTTGCAGCAGGAAATATTATTTCTGTATTCTTGTGTCTTTTCCACAGATCCACCATGAGACCCTGATAAAACTATAAAAGCACAAACTGAATTATAAAAAAATTTTTTTAAAAAATAAATCCTCTAGCCTCCTCTTGCTCTTAGTAGACTTAAAGATCACTAATTTTAGAGATCACACAGCTGGACAATGCATGATTAACTTCCCACGGCTCTGCTGTACGTAGCACCCCAACCACCCCGACGTGTGGGTTATGCTAACAGTTGCCTGGGTTACTTTCCAGGGACCTGAAGGCCGCTTTGGTTAAAGCAGGGATGCTTTATTTGGGCCTGCAGGTATCTGCTAGAGGACTGGAATGGGATAAAAGGGCTTGGCTTCTGTGTCTTTGTACTGTGCCCGCCTCCTCTGCTGCCTTAACCTTTGGGTCACATTCTACTTAGCTCTGCATACAGATCTGGGATTGGCGACTGGAGCTGGTATGCGGTTTCTTCTTTCTCTCCTTTTTCCTTCCTCTACCCTTGGGCTTTTTTAGTAGCCTGTCACAAGGCAGAGACCCACAAGGCCAGAGTGGTGGTTTTGTTCACTGGTTTGTTTTTGTTTTGTGGTACTGGAGGTGGAGCCCAGGGCCTTCACATTGAGCTACAGACCCAGGCCTTTTTTTTTTTTTTTGACTGAGATAGAGTCTCACCAAGTGGTTAAGTTGCCTAGGCTGGCCTTGAACTTGCAATGCTCCTGCCTCAGCCTTCCAGAATGCTGAGATTACAGACCTGCATCACCAGGCCCAACTAAGGCCCACGTGTTTGTTACAAAATGGTGGTGTCAGTTATATGAAAGACCAGTGACCTCTAAGACAAGTTGACTGTTATCATACTGTGATCTAAGTCTTTCACAGGAAAGACATTCTTTGAAAACAACAAATGTTGGTAAAGATAGGGGGAAAAGCAACACTTCCACATTGTTGGTGGAACTGTAAACTAGTATAGCCACTATGGAAACCAGTTTGAGATTGCTTAGAAAATGGAGGCTGGAGGAATAGCACAGCAGTCAAAGCACTTGCCTTGCAAGTGCAAGGCCCTGAGTGCAATTCCCCAGCATTACATAAAGTCTGTAATCCCAGCACGCACTCGGGAGGCTGAGGCAGGCAGATTATCCTCAGTTAGTAGCCTGGACTACATCAGTGAGTTCAGGATCCGCTTAGTCTACAGACCAAGACTGTCTCGAAAGAAAGAAAGAAAGAAAGAAAGAAAGAAAGAAAGAAAGAAAGAAAGAGAGAGAGAAAAGAAAACTGAAAAATCTCTTTTGATCCAGCTATACCTCTTCTGGGAATCTTTCCAAAAGAACAGAAGACATCATATGAAGGGACCCATATGTACCCTTTGTGGTGTGGATCTGGAGCATCCCCCCAAAACATGTATCTATGGATACTGTGTACTGTTGCAGGGTGGGACCTGACTGGAAGGGCCTTGGAGCTTGACCTGGACAGGTGTGTATTGGCTCCACCCTTCCTCCCAGACTTGGCTCTGTCCTGCCATTCTCTGAGGACCCTTGTCAATGGCTCCAGCTCTGGTGCTTGGGCTCTGGCTCTAGCACCGGCCCTGGCCCCGGCCCTGGCCCTGGCTCTGACAGATGATTCTACCATTTCCAACCACCCACCCATGAATGGACTGTGACCTTCTAAAACTGTGAGTTAAAATAAATCTTTCCTCACTAAAGTTGCGGGTATCAGGTATTTTGTCCCAGCAATGAAAAAGTCACTAAAACAATCTCCAGGTTTATCACAGCACAACTCACAATACTAAATCCTAGAAACAGTCTACATAGGTCCACCAACAGACAAATGGATAAAGAAAATGCGGCATGTATAAACAACAGAGCATTGCACTGCCAGAAAGAAAGATGCATCTGAAGCATTGATAAGAAAGTGGATATACCTTGAGACTGCAATGCTTAGCAAACTGAAACAGACACACAGGTTAAGTGACCAAACAGTATCAAGCTGGGCCATAGCCCACCCAGCCCTGCAATCCTAGAACTCTGGAAGGTAGACACAAGAGGACTGGAAGTTAGAGGCCAGCCTGGCAAATTTGCAACTTGTTGAAACCCTGTCTCAAAATTAAAGATAAAAAATGAGCTAAGGATGGAATTCAATGTGAAGATTCGCTCCCCAGGCCAGGAAAAAAATGAAAGCAAAATCAAAGAGGGACAGGAAACAGGGAGGTGAGACTTCTTAAAAATAGGAAGGGGAGCGGGGAGGGAGGGAATAGTGGGTAGTGGGAGGGACAGAAGGAGAGCGGGAAAGTCCTTGTCACCTTGACAAGATACGTAGGTGCAAAAATGCTTAACTTCATTGTATACCTTAAATTTTGCACTTATACATATCAATAAAATGGGAAAAAATAGGAAGGGGATTTAAGGATAGGGAAAAGGAGGAAATGTTCCACGGCACTATGTCTACATGCCAATTTCCCAAGCTACATCTAATCTTTATGTAAACAAATATGTAGCAAATGCATACACAAATATGAAGGAATAAATAAATGAATTAAACACCTTTTGAGACCATGGTCCTGGCCAGTAGAACCTTCTCACCCTTAGCCTGCAGGACAACCTGATAACAGCACACATAGCTATCTCCTCTCAGAGTACAGCCTGGTCGCTCTCTTATCAGCGCTGACTCCCCATTCAGCTGGAACACCCCACCCCTCAAGAAAAGGTCCTGGAGTGCAGGACTTGCTCAGTCTCTTTTCTGTTGTCTCTGAGTCAAATGGTCCCATCCAGTCTCACACGAGCCATATTCCATGTAAGGAATCGTTTTCTGAATGAATAACGGGTATGCTAATGAGTTAATGAAGGAACCAATGCTAAGTTGGAACACTGATGCTGTAAGCGATATTATTCTTGAATCTAATGTAAAATACCATGTTAAACAGAACTCCTTTGCAAGGCACAGCACGTGGATTGAGAGTCATGGAAAATGACTTGAAACACACTGATGATTGGAGGCTAACAAGAGGACATCCCCAGAGCTGGAGTCATCCGGGACAGCATCCAGTGGCAGCTCTCTGTACAGACACTGAGATCTTAAACAGAGAGAAAGCAGCGCACAGCTTATGATCCCAGCACTCTGGGAGGCTGAGGCAGGAGGTTCACAAATTTGAGCCCAGCTTATGTGACTTAGAGACACTATCTCAAAATAATAAAAAGCACTGGGGCTATAACTCCATAGATGACATTGGGTTCGATCAATACCCAGTACCATAAAAATCACCAGAGAACATATCAAGGAAGAGAAATGGATGTTCCAGAACTCCAGGGTCAGCATAGAAGGAAGCCTTGACAGCACTCAAGCAAAACCACATTCTTAGGATGCAAGTGACCTATAAGGAGCAATGTTGGGCACCAGTCACTGCAGCGAGAGGTCAGCCACTTCCCTCCACATGTGAGCTCCCACTCTAGACACCTAGTTTTCCAGCCAATAAAACAAGATCAATCAGTGTCGACTTTTGCATTAATAACTATTTCCTGATTAGACAGTAGGAAGCTCTGAATTCTTGCTGCCTGGAAGAAAGTCTCAAAGACTATTTAAAATTGATCAAAAAAGTTGACTTTAAAGAAAAAGCAGGAATCTGTCCTGGGGGAAGTCGCCTTTATACTAGGAGGGACCACTTTGGAGAACTCTCTGATCACAGGGACAGAAGTCAAGTTTCTCCCCTTCTTCCTCCTCCTCTTTGGGGAAATCTGATGTTGGTAAAGTCATCAAAAGCCAAATCCACCAGGCTGAGATGCTATAGAACCTGGCCTGTGCTGTCAAAAGCCATCTCATAAGAGGCACATCCCTTCATCACTTCTATCTCATCCCTGACCTGCCTAAGCCAGTATTGCTGGACAAGGTGTCTGGCCCATTAGGAAGAGGTCCTAGGAGCAGAGGTTTTAAAGGAACAATTCACAACCTCCTACTTTTTCCTCCAAAAGGCTACACTGAAGCTATCCATTGTCCCCTAGAAGAGGTCTTTCCAGCTAAATACATGGGATTCAGGTTATTCCCGTAGCCTCTGGTTCTTCCAAATCACAGACAGTATAAGCCATACTAACCATTATCCCAAGACACACTGGCTCTTGAGTTTCTTCATTTGAGCCTCAGCCACTGGCGCCCGTGACCTGACAGCACTATTCCAGGGTCATGAGGTATTGGCGCTCTCTTGATGACGTGCCTGTGGGCTGACATCAGAATTGTGGTGGTGGCCTCCCAGCCTACTGACCCCTGTTGAGAGGAATGCGGAGAGAGCACACCTCAGCTCCTCCGGACTCAGCAAACAATATGCAGGCATGGTGTACAGAGAGGCCATGAAATGCATCCACTTTCCTATGTGCCCCAGGCCTTCCCATCCCCTGTCTTGGGAGTTCCTAAGCTAACCTGGAGTTCAGAGGCAGCACAAAGATCTACTCTCCCTGGAGACAGCCCTTCTCCATTGCCCACAATTTCAAGCTACCTTTCTGGAAGCTGTGGGAAAATTTCCGAGTGAGTTTTTTTTTTTTTTTCCAGAAATCTTTGCTGAAAGAGCTTCCTTAACCTAATCTGTGGAATAGACTCTACTTTCCTGAATAATTCTATAGATCTATTTGGCACGAAGCACTTTTGTTGTTGTTGTTCTTTAGTTTGTTTTTCTGGTACTGGGGATTGAGCCTAAGGCCTTCCCACTGAGCTCTATCCTCAACTCATTTTTAGTTTTGATTTTTGAGACAAGGTCTTGCTAAAAGTCATTAAGTTACCCAGGCTGGGCTTGAATTTAACACAGCCTCTCCAAGTGCTGGGCTTGTACCACTGGGCCTGACTGGCATGAAGTTTTCAAGACAGCCACACAAGGTGTGTTTTATACCAATAACCTTGTGCTGAAAGGTCTCCCTGAAACAGATTTGAGCAACGCAAAGTCTATAAAGAGAGATCCTCACACCTCCAACCTGAGCTATTTACCACTTCAGGTAACTAAAATTACATTCTCTCCAGTAGATGATGATTTGTTGCTACCACTGACTGCGGGAGCGGACGCGCTTCGAATTTTCCAGTTAAATCTCAATTCTGAGCTGGCTGAAAGCAGCAAGCTTAGAACAACATTCTGAATTGGATAGTGGAATTATTCCCAATGCTTATTTTTAGCTTTCAGGTTCAAATGGACAATTTTTTTTTTCAATACTGGGAACTGAACCCAGGACCTTTACGCTGGGCTACATCCCCATCATCCCCACCCCATATATATAAGTATGTATGGTTTTTAAAATTTTGAGATGGGGTCTTGATAAGTCATTAAATTTCCAGGCGTAGCTCAGATTCAGACTCCTCCTGCCTCAGCCTCCCACAGTGCTAGAATGAGAAGCATAAGCTACTATGCCTGGATGTAAACAATGTTCTTTTGACAAACTGTTGATTTGGATAGAACATTGAGATCATTCCCATCTCCATCTCATTACCTTTATTCACTTTTAAATTATGCACACACACACACACACACACACACACATACACACACACACACACAGACACTTCCACCAACTGCCCCCAAATGAGTCACAGTGTGAACAGTGCTGAGCTGTGGGCAGGAAGAAGTCAGCAAGCACAGCTGCTGTGCTGGGACCCCTGGTGCTCGGGCCTCCAGCAACTTCCAAATGCCCCTGGTTCTCGCTTCCATTTGTTTTCTTCCCTTTCATCTCTTTCCCGCGAGTGTTGGCTGCCTCCTAAATCACAACCTTGTTGACTGCCCCCTACAGGTTAATCTGCCGAAAGCAAACGCTGCCGGGAGTGACCAAATCCCCCAGCTCCCCCAGGAGCGGCCATTTTTCCACCGAATAAGACTTTGCTAAGCTACAATGAAGCTCACTTACTTTTCCTCTTTTTTGTCTTCCTGTCAGCTGATGGCCACCACAGAAGATTTTTGCCAGTTGCTGTATAGTGCCGTCTGAGCAGGGCGTTACCCTTAAGCACTAACCTCACCCATGCCGTAAACATTATTGGAGCCCAAATTAAAGGCCAGTTCTAGATAGGAAAGACCAAGCAAGATTTTGCTCACCAGGAGCCCACAGCCTCGTGAGAGACACAACCCGTAACAGCAGTTACAGCCCAGTGTGGTGAGTGCTGTGGCAGCAGTATGAACAGACTGCCATGGGGGATTCCAAGACACAGGCTCTTGTAATTAAAACAAATCCTTTAACATGGGATAGGAAATTACAGGGGGTTGGCGTGGCTGACTAAGAATCCTGACTGCTTCTTTTGAGTTTTCCCTTTCTTTGGGGAATTTCTCAGTTCAATTACTGTTTCAGTCACAATGATGCTGTCCTGTGGCATGGACTATGTGGGAAGCGGTGGTGGGGATGACTGTGCCACAGTACCAAGGGGAAACGGGACTATTAGTCTACAAGGAAAGTAGGGAAGGAGACGTTGGGGGTGCAGGGCAGTCTCCTATTACTGTCACACCCCATTACTAAAGTCAGTAGGAAACCACTGATACAACAACCTGATCCAGGCAGTTTGACAAATGACCCAGAAACCTCAGGAATGAAGGCATGGGCCACCCCACCAGGTAGCCAAGGTGCTTGCTGAAGACCAAGGGAATACAGAATGAGCACCAGAAGATGGTTATTACAAATTCTTGTTTCAGCCACATGGCCAGTTATGGAAATGAGGCTTGTGGTAGTCATAAATATTTCTTTCCTATTGTGTTAATATGCTTGGGCAAATATACACATATATTAAGCAGAAATCTTTGTTTCCCTTTTATTAACAATTTTGCTTGACTTAATATTAGTACTTTGACATTATTAAATCTATCATATAATATTTAAATTTTGGAATGTCAAGAGATGAGTAAGCATCACCCAAAGAAAGACTCTACCTTCTACTTTGGAGAAAGAGCTAGTGTACATGTCTGTACAAAGGAAAACCATACCATGCTAAGGGTAATTATGACTTGTCACTGTGTCTGGAGGTCAAGTACAAGTTAAGGGTATGTACTTGACTGTCAGATTGGCAAGGGGTGGACTGTGACCGTTAACTTGTAATATGTCAACCTGAATGAAGTAAGAAATGCCTGGCAGGTAAGCAAAGTTCTAGGTATATCTGCGGCTGACTGACAAGTAGGCCAGCAAATGAAGAATATCCACTCTGACTGTGGCCGGCATTAACCTGTAGGCTTATAGTCTGGGTACAGTGAAAAGGGAAAGAAGAAAGCGGGCCTGTTATGCTGAGCTCCAGTCATCTCGTGTGGGTGTACCCTTGGCTGCTGTTGTCTTTGGATACAGGCCTCCAGTTTCTTCAGCTCCTACTGCAGACTTGCCACCCTGCAGTAAGGTTCTGGGCCATCAACTTTGGGATGGTGCTGCCCCTTGGATCCCTCTTGTTCTGAGATGCCCGTCTTTTTGGGATGCACAGTTACTAGATCCTTCATCTCTCCAGTGCACTGATGGCCACTGTGAATTCTCCCACCTCCGATCCCACAGACAGCGTTATGGACTCTATGCTTCTGAAACCATAAGCCTATCTAATAAATCCCCTTAGATAATTATACATATATTTTCTATTGATTCTGTTCCTCCAAAGAAGTCTAACTAAGGCATGGAGACACACTGCTTTTACCACTGAAAACCTAAGGTGAAGAGAGATGGAGATGAGCCTGATGGCTTGAGGAGACTGAGGCAGTAGGATCATAAGTCTCAGCCCAGAGTGGGCAATTTTGAGACCCAGCGAGACCCTATCTCTAAAGGCAAAACTCAGAACAGGGCCATGTACATAGCTCAGTGTGAAGGCCCTAGGCTGCATCCCAAGTACTACCAAAAACTGGGGGATGGGGAGAGTCTGGATCTTCATTTATTGTGCAGAGAGAAAGGGAGCTGCAGTGCTTGCACAGAAAGAGGTGATCAGAGTGTGTTTTAGCCCATTTCCCATTGCTATAGCAAAATACTGAAGGCTGGGTACTTTGTCTAGAGAGGCTTATTTAGCTCACAGTTCTGGAGGTTCCAAAGCATGATGCTGGTATTGATTTGGCCCCCCAATCACATCACTTCATGGTGAATGACATTAGAATGGGAGGAGCATGGATGATGAGAGATTACGAGGCAAGATAGGAAGGAAAAAGTAGGAAAGGGTCAGGCTTGCTGTTTTATAACAACATCTTACAAGAAGTAACCAGAGTTCCATGAGAACTGATTCCTTCGGAAGGCAGAGCCCCCAGGGACCGAACCAGTTTGCATCTCCACGCTGAGGACCAAGCTTCCAACACATGCGTCCTTAGGGGATACACCCGAATCCTATCTCACCACTGCACAGTGCCCAACGCAAATTGAGTGCCAGCTTTCGTTGTCGGGACACCTCATTGCCTATGGGGGTGATGGTCATGAACTTGGAGCAACTGAGTTCCAGTGAAGCCGCTGGAGCCTGCCTGGAAATCACTCACCCCTTCCGCCCGTGCATCCCGCAGGCCTGGACACAGCCACAGCTCTGCACTGAGGAAGAAAGTGAAGGCTGGTGCCCTGGGATAACCGCCTCCAGCAGAGAAGGGTACGACCTCGCCACTGCACCTGTTCCAGGTAAGGATGGCATGTCCCTGACTACCTAAGTACCTTGTGGACAGGAAACATGATTTTATTACATCTCATTTGAGTCATGGGGCTGGGGACGTGCTCAAGAAATACAATCAGGACATTTCTAATATGAAAGGGGCTTGTGGAGAGGGTTAAGTCCAGCATTTTCCATTTAAAATCACTTTTACTTACCTGATAATTTTTTAAATACAAAATAATTAAAACATTTTAATGCCCCCATTCTACCAGAAGAGCCTCATGTAAACATTTAAAAAATAAAAAAAGATAAATAAACCTTTGAAAAAAAGGCAAAAAGCAACAGAAAAACATAAAATGAAAGGTCAAATTTCTTTGCCTCCTGCCTAGAATTTCTAGTCCTTCGTACTTTTTTCCTTGTGTTTCTTGCCAAAAATAATTATAAAAATATGAACATAAACAGGCACACATATATGGCTTGAATTTTTTACACAGGGTCTCACTTTCTGTCATTTTGCTTCCTAAGCAATAAAACGTCTGTTTCGTGTTTTCCATCCATGCTACTTTATTTATTTGTTTGTTTATAGACAAGGGTCTCACTCTGTAGTGCAGGCTGGTCCTGAACTCATTGTTAGCCCAGGATGGCCTTGAGCACATAGCAATTCTCCTGCCTCAGCCTCCCAAGTGCTGGGATTATAAATATGTGCCTCCCTGCCTAGCTTATGTGGTACTGGGGATCGAACCGAGGGCCTTGTGCTTGCTAGGCAAGCACTCTAACTGCTGAGCTATACCCCAGCCCACTATTTTCTAACTCTACCATCATCTTGAGCAGGTTGTGAAAATTCACTGTGCTTCAGTTTTTTTAATCTGTAAAATAGGGATAGATGAGTTACCATATGTGTTGTTTAGCTACAAAACATCCCCCAAAGGCCCATATGTAATAAAGACTTGGTCTCTAGACCATGGCACTATTAAGAGATGGTGGAACCTTTAAGAGGTAAAAAATATTAGAAGAAAATTAGGTCCCTTGAATGGGAATTGTGATCCGCCTCTTGTCTTTTTCTTTTCACTTCCTTGCCAAAAGCCGGATGGTCTCCTCTGCGATGTGCTCCCATTATGATGTGCAATATCATTAAAGTCCCAGATGCAACGGGGCCAATCAACCATGGACTGAAACCTCCAAAACTGTGAGCCAGAATTTAACTTTCTGATTTCTAAGCTGACCAACCTTATGACTATTCCTTATGGTAATGGCAAACTGACTGATACAACGTGCAAATTCCTTAGAACAAATATGTGATTCAATAAACAAGTATTGATATTATTACTGTTATGTATTTATACATTTTTCATATCATCCTATTTAACTGCTGCCCAGTGTGTCAAGATAAATCCTTTGTGCACTGAATCTTCCCCTGGTGATTGACATGGAGGCTAGATCCATTTGTTATCACCACTACAAACAATATTAAGATATTCTTATTCTTCAGTTTTAATACCCTGGTGAAAAGAATCCATAGGATATATTTTTCAGGGTGAGTTTAGTCGGTCTGTACATCATAATTTTGGTACATGTCATCAGATGCCTTCCCAAGACCCACTGATACTGTACCTGATATGAAAACTGAGTGAAGGTGCCTGTTTCCCAACATCTCTCCAGAACTAGGTAGTCTCTGATTTTTAATCCAGACTAGTAAAAAATGGTATTCTGTTTTTATCTGAGCTTCTTTTTATTATCAATGAGACTGTGAAGGCTTTTGCTTTACAGATGACAAAAATTGAGACCCAGGGGTCTGCTAACTGGCTCCACCTCTAATGCAGAGCTCGTTAGTAGCACAAACAAGGCCAGTCAGATCTCTCTGCCAGGACCACCCCGAGATGGCCAACCCCACACTACCAATAGCAGAGTGTCATGACCACCGACCAACCTCTGCCTCTTCTCCTCCCCCGAGGATGCTTCCACTGGGCAGGATGTCTTCAGTGTCATGTGAGCGCCTCCCAAGGCACCAAGCACCTCCAAGAGACCGGAGGTCTCAGCCTCATCCCCAGCCCAGGAAGTAGGGCTTTTTTGGACTGGAAGGTTGCTGCCCCAGCTCACAGGTGAAGAAAGCCTTGTCTCCAAACCACCTGAGGTTCAAAGGCATTTTCCTCCTGTGATTGCTACTCTCTGTTCAGTCTCGAAAACGTGGCTCGGGTAGTGCTGGGTTTCCCATTGTTCCTGCTCCCTCACTGGAAACCTGGACTATTTTTTCACTAGGAAAGAAAACTCCTGAGAGCAGATAAAGGACTTGCTTCCATTACTCTTGGAGTGACCCCACTAATATCAGTTAATGAGCAGGGCAGAAGTTCACGGAGCTGCATGGGAAGAGAGAGAGCCCTTGACCTTGGTTTTGTCCTCGAAGGCACTGTCTCCATCATTCACAGAATGCAGATGGCATCTACCTCAGTTTTCTGCTGCTGTAACACAATACCTGAGGCTGGATAATTTATAAAGAACAGGTTTGTTCTGAATCACTGTTCTGGAGGTTGGGAAATCCAAGGTACAGTGGTGGAGTCTAGCGAGGGTGAGAGGACGACACAGAGGAGGTGAAAGGGTGAGTGCATTCAAAAGAGGCAAAACAGGAATGGCGGCCTGACTTTATCACGACGCACGCTCCTGGAGCCCAATCCAGTCCTCAGGGAGTGGGAACTCGCCAGAGAAAAGCATTCATCATTCTTAACAACCTAATCACCTCCTAAAAGCCCCACCTGCAAGGCTACCATCATGGCCATGGCAGAGGGGACAAACCCTGGCAAACCACGGCAGCAGCTGCCTTCCTAACGCACAGGATTGCTCTGAGCACCGAATGCAGCACACACGGTGGTGCTTTGTAAACTGTCAACTGCCATGCAAAGGAGGATCTTCAGTGAAGGTCAGTATGCAGCCGGCCACTGGCTTCCATGGAGGTCTATTCCCGTAGGAAGCCACATCCTGGCTCACCCAGGCACAGCCCGGCCCTGGATGGAGATGCTTCTGCGGCAGTCTGCCTCCCACCCCGGCGTCCCAGAACCAAATCAATCATCATGACACAGACGGAGTCATGGTTTCATCTCGATTGTGCAAAAAAAGGATTTCGTAAGTGTCTATTTATACATCAGCCCAACTAGGTGTTCAGCAACTCTTCAGAATCGGGGAACACAGTTCCACTGAGTGGCATTTCTCAGCCATTGCTCTTCATACACTAGAATTAAACGCAAAACTGCATACTTTGAGGGGAATCGTTCTCCAGTCACTACATGTTTCTCTGCTACTTGGTAAGATGAGGGAGCCTTAAACACAGTCTAACCTCCTTCCTTATCTCACTTCCACCATCACACACACTGACTGTCCCACCAAGCCTAGAATCACAGGAACCTGTTCTACCACTTGCAGCTTGGGACCTTAGGCGAATTATTTAACCTCTTTGTCTTTAAGGACTAGAACACAGAGTTAGGCTAGTAGTTCAATGGCGCATGTGTAGGGCCTTGGGTTCAGTCTCCAGCACCAAAGGGGGGGGGGGGGGGGGGGAAAAA
>PVKB01001135.1:0-450664 GCA_004027205.1 Ctenodactylus gundi | reverse complement strand
TATATCTAAGGTCCTGATGGAATGTGTTATGCCAACAACCCAAGCCCAGACCCAGGCGTTCCCTTCTGTTCAGGAAGACTCTGAGCAAGTGCCCTGAAGCAGCCTGGTAGAGATTACCAGGAATGAAGGCCCAGCAGAGGTGTGGTTCAGCAGTAGAGGGCCTGTGCAGGATGGATAAGGCTCCAGGTTCTACTCCCAGCACAGAAAGGAAACGGAAAGAAAGAAAAAAAAAAAGGCTTTTTTTTGAGACAGGGTCTTGATCTATAGTTCAGGCTGGTCTTAAACTCTCTGGAATACTCTTGCCCCAGGCTTCTAAGGGCTAGGATTACAGGTAGGTGCCACCACACCTGTCTTCTGTGGTGCTGGTGAATAAAACTCAGAGCCTTCTGCTAGGCGAAGTGCTCTACCCCTTTGATATTCCTCCACCCCCAAAAAGGCAAGGGAGGAAAAGAGCACTTCCCTGATTCTCCCTAATGAACTTTCTACACTAGTCAGCTGGAAACAGAACAGATGCCCCAACCCAAACAGGCCTTGTCCTTGTAAGAAAGGTGGAGCAGAGCTGCTGGGAACACAGCTCAGCAGTTAAGAAAGGTGCAGATGGCCACATCCATGAGAAAACAAGATATAAGCGCTGATTAAAGCACTGCGACAGTCCACAGTGAATATCCAGAAGGAGAAATTACGGAACCATGGCCATTCAGAAACTCTGTCTCAGAGGAGTTTGGAAGAGGCCACCTGGTTGGCCAGGAAAGGGAAGGCTGGGCACTCACTCTACAGGATGTTGCGTGCACACTGGAAGCACACTGGTTGCTTCTCAGTGGCTTCTATTTGTGGGTCAAATGGAGATAATGGGGGCTAGAGCTCTGGCTACCCCTTGGTTTAGTCCTTAGAAGGACACTGCTCAAAAGTTGAGCCGTATCTCCTGCAGGAGACTTGTCTGTTCTCCTCAGAAGGACGGAGAGAATTTTCTCATTGGCTCTGATTACTCGCTTCACCTGAGTTTGGTTTCGAGCATCTTGTCTACAACACGGAAGGCACATACCAGCAACCACAGGGCTCTGTGCATATACGGCAGCTCCTTCCTGTCAAGTGCCCACCTGTACTACACTTTCCCACTTCCCTAAAGTTACGTGAGCCACAGGACTAGCTCTGCCTAATAAAATGTGAGTGGATGTGACCTGAAGGATTTGTGCACCCTCCAGGTTCTCCTTTGTCCCAGCCCTGGTACAGGAATGTCCCAGCTGCCTCACTCAGGAATGAGAACAAGGTCTGCACGGAGTGGTGTCCGCAGCCAACCTCCTCAGACAGGTAGAGTGGGTAAGAAAAAAAAGTCATTATTTTATGTCACTGAGTTTTGGGGGGTGTCTACTACCCCTCTAACCTGACCAAGCTTGGGAGGCACAGATAGACAACTTCAAAACCAGGATGAGGCATCTTCCAAAATCATAACTAACCGTTGAGTGTTCAAATGCACTTAAACAGACTGCAGGGCTGGGGCACAACTCAGCAGTTAAAGAGCCTACTTATCAGGCAAGCCCAAGGCCGTGGGTTTGATTCCCCAGCACCACATAAGCTACATGGCTAGTTCAGGACCAGCCTAGACTACAGAGTGAGATCCTTGTCTCAATGAATGAGTGAATACATGAATGAATGAATAAATAAATTGTGCACCCATGGAGCACACAGTACTAGGAACTCAAGTGTTCATTATAGATGCAGATATGATTTTTAACTATGAAGAACCAAATTTCTTTCTAAAAAGGCTTTTTTTTTGAGACAGGGTCTTGATCTATAGTTCAGGCTGGTCTTAAACTCTCTGGAATACTCTTGCCCCAGGCTTCTAAGGGCTAGGATTACAGGTAGGTGCCACCACACCTGTCTTCTGTGGTGCTGGTGAATAAAACTCAGAGCCTTCTGCTAGGCGAAGTGCTCTACCCCTTTGATATTCCTCCACCCCTAAAAAGGCAAATTATAAAATGCACCTGTGTAACCCCTAATCCCCCCTCTGAAGTCAATTTACCCCGATTCCTTTCCCAAGGCCAGCACACACGGTGGTGGGTGCAAAGGACAGCTCTGAAACCACAAGGAGAAGGACATTATTCGCCCAACCCCAATCTCCAATGTGGAAACTGCCCCCATGACTCTTTTGACCAGGGGACTCATTCATCCTCCTAGAAGCCAGGCTGATGAAATAAGATTTTTTTCTTTTTGCCTTATTTTCCTTGTTTAATCCACAGTTCGAATATGCAGTTCTCTGGATACCGCTGTGAATTGATACCTGCCAGAGTCAGGGTCAACACTACTGTCCCGTGCCTCCAAAAAGGCCTAATTCACCCATTGTATTCAAGGTATCACGAGGTTAGGACAAAACTTGCTATCTTCCTACTCCCCTACCAAAAAAATCCACAAAGTAAGTTTTTCCATACCAAGATACATTAAACCATGTGTCTCACAGAGCTGCGATGCCATCCAGGAGAATCAGTTAAGCCATGGCCGATAAAATCTTCATTACTTTTATAGAACAGGTCCATGGACACAGAGGCTGTTTATAAGAACCCACTGATTCATTCATTTCAGGTCAGATTTATTGTTATTGTTTTAGCCATTATTACTTTTTTTCACTTATAAATCAGTACCAACCTAGCTATTTTAGCCACCAAAATAACTACCCCATGATCTATTGTCTCAGTTGTTAAAATTACCAAATCACAGTCAACACTGGTGAATCAATAAAATGCTCAAGAATGAATAGGAGCAGGGAATATATAGACAACTAAATGGACGTCAAGGCCAAAGGCCCCACCCATCCCCATCCTCTCACCCCATGCCTTGTGATTTACACCTCCATCCCATTTCCCAAGGTGCCCTAAGTACCATGATGCCTGTGAGTCAGAATCACTTCGATGTAATAGTCAATTAAATTATTAATGAAAGAACAGTACAAATAAAAGCACCATGCTCTTTTATGTTGTAATAATTATGATCGTAAGCAATGCAAATTGAATAATAAGAATCATCAGGGCAGTTCAGTGATAAGCTAACAATTTCCGGTAATCAGACCAAACATCTCTGCTCAAGCTGTTTAATAAAATAAATAGCAGCTTGTTGACATTTTTTGTTCAGTTAAGCACACAGACATCCAGAGGCAATGTTTATGTCCCAGGTAGAATCAAGGAAGAAGCAAGGTCTCATGACACAAAAGTAGGAACAGTTACAGTGGTGGTAATTTTGATCTGTCTTAAAGTCTCAAGAAATCCTATGACATGTCCCAGAATCAAACAGCATGATTTATTTATACCCACACATGTACATATAGTCATATGTATTTCTAGGTTCATATGTGAAAGAATAGATTATTGTAACTAAATGTACTATATATCTCAGTTATACTCGTGTGGAAAATAAATTTCTCCACAAGCCAGGATAACAAGCGCCATCATTTCGTAGAAGTCATTACCGAGGTCCTGGCTACCCACAACACAGACATGCACTACTCAGAACAAACAGCCAGCTGGCCATTTCCATGACCACCTCCGAGGCCTCTAATGGGACACACAAGAACAACACAGTCCTCTCCTCATACTGTTCTCTATCAGGCGACCTAAGATGATGGATTCAGCAGAAAACATGTCCATTCATCAGATCAAACTAATCACAGAGAAAAGTCAATGAAATTTTAATTGGTGAGTAATTGAGACCCTCTGGTGGCTGTCATGACCAACTGCCTGCTTCTTTTGGTTCACCTGGGAAACTCCGTACCTTGGTGAGGTGATGATACCCTACAGTGTTTAGGGGTGGGGAGAGAGAAGAGGCAACGATGATTTCTTAGCTTCCGCTACAACCAAGCAAATCTGGTGAACCTGGCTCATGTGATTTGCATCTCACACACACAGATGTTGTTACTAGTTCAGAGGGGTTCCCATAGTCCAGCTGTTCAGAGGCCCTTGCACTGGGCTTTTGGGTGCTTCACCCTTTCTGAAGGCCTCTGTCCTTCTTTGTGACATATTTGTCAAGGTAGGCCAATTCAAAGTCACTCTCTTGCAAGAAGAGTCTCACCTTCAAACAGCTCTTCCTCTTCAAATTCCCTGGAAAATGCCCCAGCTCTGACTCGTCCTCTGAGGCTAGCTCTTTCCTACTAAACCCTGAGGCTGTCACTAGGACTGTCAGTACCACACAGGCGGAACTCTGAGCCCTAAGCCGAGTGATGAGTTTGGGCCCAAATGGCTCAGTCCCAGCTGAATGCTCCGATATCCATTTTGAGATTTCATATGCACACACCAGAGTGAGAGTGAAGTCAGTGTGGCACATACACACGTGTACCAGAAGAGAACAGGTGACATGCAGGCCAGTCAGCTCAATATAGCAATGCCCACAGCAGTCAGGAAGAACATCCCCCTGCATTTGTAGGGGTCAGGTAGGCCGGGTGTCCTCCCAGGGAGATAAATGTGTGACAACAAGCTATGCCTCCTCATCTCTGCAAACTACCCCCCCCCCCTTAAGTCAGGAGGTCTTAATTGTGGGTATCACTCTAATACTTGTTAATCTTCTTTTTAGTAAGAAGGATAAACTACAGGCTTTGGGCCTCCAGTAAACATAGCAGGAGCCAGGAAAGAAGGAAGGGAAGGAGGCCAATGCAGCCCCAGGAAGGGGCAAAGGAGCCCAAAGCTTCCCACATCTTGACTTCACAAAACAACACAACCATGAGATTTCAGAGCTGGGCCTGTAATCCCAGCACCCTGGTGGGCTGAAGGCTGAGGTAGAGAAGACCCTGGATCCAACTGCCAGTACAAAAAAAAAAAAAAAAAAAAAACCTTTCAGAAGTACAATCAAACATTGCCTACTGAAAGGGACATGGTAGTAGCCAATTTTGCGCATTGGTGAATGTCATAACATGTATTTACACATACCCAGCTGCCATTGCCAACCACACACCTAGGCTGTGCGGTGTAGCCTTGCTCCTAGTCCACACACCTGTACAGAATGTATAGTGCATTATGGTGCAGAATACCAGAAGCAGGTGTAACACAACGTAAGCATTTGTATCTACACATATCTAACCCAAGAAAAGCTACAGTAAAAACACAAAGCAACAGGAATTTTCCAACTCCATTATAATCTATTGCCCATGGGGCCCATCATCGACCAAAACACCACTGACATATGGTACAAGACTGTAGTCTTTGGGACACGTGTGCACTGCCAACTTCTTATTTTGCCAAGTACAGATCGTGAACTTACTGCACTGAACACCTTGAATTTATTTTTCTCATATCGCCTTACATTGGGAAAACTATCTCTAAGCACTTGTCTAGGCATATGTAATGTCTGTTGCCTACTAGGCCATCAGCTCAAGCAGAGCACCTTGGAATTCTCTCCACCTTCCACACAGAAGATCCCTGGTGTCTAAGGGGTCGGATCCCTAAGGTGTGTGTGTACCGTGTGCATGCGTAGCTGGGAGTCAAATCCAGGCGCTCCCATGTGCTAGGCAAGCACTCTTCCACTGAGTGACACTGCCAGCCCCAACCTGAGAATTATGATTTATTTCTCCTTTCAAAAACACTTCCCATTTTCTTAACTTCCTTTAGAGAATTTCTGCGAAACACCTTTTCTACGGTGTTACAGTCATCTAAAAAAAAAAAAAAAGCACGCCTTCTAGTTAATATTCATTTCAACCCTGGATAACAAAGTAGCACATATGCTTCCCATGGAAACAAATTCTACCACAGCAGACATTCACACATCCAGCCGGAGGGCTGGCTCCAACGACCAAGAGTACTTCTTTCTGCTTTCTTTCTTTTCCTTCCTTTTCTTTTTTTCTTTCTCTTTCTGTACTAGGGAGCTTTCACCTATTTTTGATTTTGAGACAGGGTCTCACCAAGTTGCTAAGTTGCCCAGGCTGGGCTTGAACTTGTGATCCTCTTACTTCCTCCTCCCAAGTGCTGGGATTGCAGGTGTGCTCCAAGAACACTTCCACAAAGAGTGAGGCTGCTTCCTGTGCAGGCAGAAGCAGGAGAGCACCTATAGCCTGACTCTCCACTCACCCCTCTTTTTTTGAGACAGGGTCTCACATTATAGTCCGGCTAGTTCTGAACTCACTGTGTAGGCCAGGCCAGCCTCAAATGACAATCCTCTGCCTCAG
The DNA here is from genome assembly GCA_004027205.1 of Ctenodactylus gundi. NCBI lineage: Eukaryota > Metazoa > Chordata > Mammalia > Rodentia > Ctenodactylidae > Ctenodactylus > Ctenodactylus gundi. The sequence continues at coordinate 444,525 of PVKB01001135.1, read as the reverse complement.
CCTCTTGAGTGCTGGGATTATAGGTGTGTGGCACTGTGTCCAGCTTAAGTGGTGCTGGGAAACTGAACCCAGGATCTTGTACTTGCTAGGCAAGTGCTCTAAATGCAGTGCTATTCCTCTAGCCCTCTCTATCCATTCATCTTGAATCTACTCTTTAGCTAGCCAGGATGACTATTGGAGGGAACCAACTTGCAGGCTCTGAGCCAGAACCAGGCCTTGCAGCAATAAGGAAGGATTTAGACCAGCTTAACTTCTGAGTTCCTGGAAGACAAAGACCATAGATATTAAAGTGGCCTGCACAGCAACCATTTGCCATCTGTAAACAGGCATCTAGTCAATTTTTGTCATGGCAATCATGATAATACTGCACAGAACAATGGGAGGAAAAACTCTGAGACAGACATAAAATAATCCAACTCCCTTATCCAACAAGAACAGGCTATCTGGCCTCTCCATTCCTTGTAAACAGCTCACAAAGGGCCTTAAACACTGAGAGCTGCTTGTTGAATGAACAAGTGAATGAATTCTCATATTCACCTTGTTATCTTTTGGTGCACAGAAACAACAGATTTAGACATCTTTTGAATTAATTTTCATTTAAATGAAAGCTGTGTTTAATCTCACTTACAATTATCAGCCCAGACCATACATTCTTAGGTAACAACAACTAGAAGAATAACATTAAGAGCTACCACAGAATGAATGTGTTCTCTCCGCTGAGCACCATGCCAAGCACTTTATAAGAATTATCAAAGCTGGGCACAGGAGCGCACACCTGTAATCTTAACTACTCCAGAGGATGAAGCAGGAGGATCGCAGATTCAAGGTCATTGTGGGCAACTCAATGACAGCCTACCTCAAAACAAAAATAAAATAAAAGGGCTGGGTATGTAACTCAGTGATTGTATGCTTGCCTTGGTTTGATCCTTAGTGCCCACACGCGCGCGCGCGCACACACACACACACACACACACACACACACAAATTTCTACCTATAGATGGTAAATATCATTATTCCCACTTTTCAGATGGGGAAACAGAGGTTTTAAAATCATCCCCAAAGTCATTCATCCAGGAAGTGGCAAGACCAGGACTGCAATAGTGGCTCTTCTGGTACCCACTGCCTCATCCCGATCTCATGTGGGGCCACTTTACTAGCCGACTCTAACAGAAGGACAGCCTTTGGGGTCCATGAACTGCAAAGGCACTAAAAGCCCAGGCCATCCCCGCTACCCTCGAAGTCAGTGTTGTCCCGGTCAACCTGTATGCCCCCGTCTCAGGAGCACTGACTTCAGCCCTCAGGCTATGGTTCCAGGACAGCTGATGACACCTGTCCAAGTCCTTCTGCCCCTGATATTAGCTAAATTCAGTCCTCTCACGATAGTGAGAGCATAATTCCAAAACAGCTTACCATGAACAAAATTTGAGAAAAAATACTTTCTGTGAATGGAGCCAGAGGCCTCAGTCAGTTATATAATCCTCAATCTGTTTTTATTTTTGACTTTGAGACATGGTCTCCCTTGGGTGCTACGTTGCCCAGGATGCCTCAGCCTTCCAGAGAGCCAGGATTCCAGGCAAGCGCTCTGGAACCCCACTCACTCCTGTGTGATGGAATAGGAAAAGACAAAGGGACAAACTCCAGTGAGAAAGCCCGTACTCCACCAGTCCTTGTTCTGCGCTGCGACTCCTGTGGCCCTCAGTTTCCTGGTATACCGAACACAAACTCTTGCCTACCTCAAACAAGTGATTGTGACAACCCAGTGAGAGTAAAAATACTTGTGACAAAATGAAATGTCTCCCAAAAGGACATTGCTAACACCATACCTTGCCTAAACAGGGCATTATCAACATTGAGAGTGGGCGTGGAAGAGGCCACAGGGCACATCCAGCAATGCTCCTACAAATATAAGGGTTTCCAATTAATAAGTGTTGCTGGGAAACACCTTGGGCCACTAGCAAAAGTGCTAGCTACCTCGGCAGCGAACAGGAAAACTCCCTATCGGTCGACGAACAAATTCTCAGGAGTCTCTTGCTTTCTTTTGTTTTAATATTCGGGCCTCATATGACTCAAGCATACTTTCTCTGGTAATAAGTAAGTAGGAACTGGATCCACTGCCCAATCCTAATTACTTCTGGCTTGTTTTCACCCCATGATGTAAGGTGCTATGAGAACCAGGATGCATCACTGGCTATTCTCAATGAGTCTTAGTGCCTGGGTAGTTAATTTAAAATAGAGAGTTCAGCTTCTAAGCCCCTTGGGTCTTTAAACCGATTTGAACGGTAAGAATATCACAGGAGACCATATTGATATTTGGGATTCTGGAGGGAGAGATGGGACTAATACTGAAGACTGAACACAGGGCCTTCATGCTGAGCTACATCTCCACCCTTTTTTTTTTTTTTTTTTTTTTTTTTGAGAAAGGATCTCACTAAGTGGCTAAGTTTATTCACAAGACTGATGGGAACTTGCAGATTTCCTGCCTCAGCCTCCCAGAGCACATGCGGCACCAAGCCCAGCTGAGTCGAACATGTTGACTGTTCATGCCCTGTAACCTGCACAGAGATCTCTGCCTCAGGAGGTGTCAGACTCCATCCTCAACCCAGGTTTCCTGTTTTCTTTCCAAAGTCTTTCATTTTCTCCACCGTTTTCACGGGGGTGGGGGACCTCATAAATGTCATTTCATATTCCAAGCAATTTGCTACAGGCAACTACACCATTACTTTGTACAAATAAATTTACATAAATCATTATTAGAATGTTTTATCTTGGCAACATTATTTGGTTCCCAGAGCACAAATTAAATGCATGCTTAAAGCAGAATATTTTAAAGTTATTCCTATATTGTTTATGAGACAGAATTAGAATTTTCCATCTAATTTTTCTTTCATAATAGAATTCCTTTAGAATTTCTTTGTAGTTTTCTTAGAAACCACACGTATAATTTTCTGAGGGGGGGGAGGTTCTTGAAGCAAGCGGTACAACATATGACTGCTGCGTCTCGCTCATTTTTCAGCTATTGCCTTTTGATGTTTCTGGGTTCAGGTCTGAAGGTTGGTTAGGAAGGCCAGGGAAATTACAATATACTGTCTTGTGAGTAAACAGCTTTTTGTTTGATATTATTCTGCAAGCTAAGTGGTCTTTGATTGTGGTTAGGCTCTATTTAAAGACAAATAAATAAACAAACACAGTCAAGTTTAGGGGCACATGCTTGTAATCCCAACACTCTGGGAGGCTGGGGCAGGAGGACAGTAAGTTCTAGCCCTCCCTGAGCAATTTAGTGGGATCCTGTTTCAAAATCAAAAATAAAGCATGGGCTCAGGATGTAGCTCAGCATAAAGGCTTTGGGCTCAATCCCAATACTACAAAAAAAAAAAAAAAAAAAAAACAAAAACAGGTTTGTAAATAAGCCCCCTGAAATCAGTTATTCCTCATTCTTTCTGCTGAGAACTGGATCCACTTCATGGCACATACAAGTCACAATGGCTAGAGATTTATTTCAACCCAGGTTTCAAAATTTTTTTTTGTCTTTCCGTAAAATGCACTGCCCTGTTTTAAAATAAGATGAACTTGTAGGGAGTGCTGGGAAGGGACAGATAGGAAGTCAAGCCTAGTTGTTCTAGCTGATGGCTGGAGAATTACACAAAGAATCAATACCTTTCTTCTCTTTGGTGGCATAAAGAGCTGGACTCACCACTTGAGGTGTCCCTCTCTAGCTGTGTGTGGTCTGAGAATAGATTCCCAGGCTGGTGTCAGGGAAGTTGGGTACCATGAGGTCAGGGGCACAGTCCTTGCAAAGGGTGAGCTAAGCAGCCCCATGGGAAGAGAAGGAGCAGAGCTGGGCAGGCCTGGGTTTGAATCAAAAGAGCCCAAACAGTGCCACTCACTGGCTGTGTCAGTGTGATTAATTCAACCCTTTCACCCTCCGTGTCACTTCATCTTCAAATGGAGAGATTATGGGTATCAACCAAACAAGCTTATTTGGGGGGATTAAATACAGCAATGCAGCAAAGGCGTAGGATGTTGTCTGACTTTTAGAAAATGCTCAGTGAACAGTGGCTCGCATTAATCTCAAAGGAGTCAAGCAGGACAATGGTACAATATATTGTCTAAACCAGGGTACGTCATCTGGGTAGGAAAGAGAGGCCTGCATCATAAATATGTTGGTCAAGTAGAATAAGGTGGGATGGTCCCAGACATATTAGGATTTGTGTGACTAAAGGGAGACCTCTAAAGTTGCCTCTAGCCCAACTCAGTCAGGGTGCAATAAAGAGAGCAACCTTTTGGTAACAATTGTATCTTACATAATTTGCATTTTTATCATACCTTTTCTTTCTTTTCTTTTCTTTTGGTATACCAGGGATTCCATGCTTTAGTGCTTTTGCACTGAATTTTCATCCCAGCCATTTAAATGTTTTTTTTTATTATTTTGAGACAAAGTCTCACTAAGTTTTCCGAGCTGGGCTTGAACTTGTAATCCTTCTTCCTCAGCCTCCTAGGGTGCTAGAATGACAGGCCTGTGCCACCAAACCTGGCCCTTCTACTATCTTTTAATTACTTTTTGATATATGAACCTTTCAGAAACTCTGTAGAAAAATGTGAAACCAGATTAATTACCCTTTAAAGGATGAACAATCAAAGGCACAGAAAAAGCATAGACTTTCACACAGTGACCCAGTGTTGCAGACAGTGAGTGTGTCCCATATATCCTCCTCTGTACTTCCGGGCAGGATGCTAGGTCATGTGACCACTTGTGGCCAATGGACTGCAGATGTGTCTTTCTACAACTATACTATAGCCTTGCCTGCTTGAGCCAGTCAGTAAAATTAGAATCCACATCTTCAAACACAGTTTTCACAATGATGCTGCTAGTCCAGTTACCACACTCTGGAACCACTGCAGTTTAAGCCCTTGCTCAATGTCATTCCCGAACCAGAGGTGTATATTAACATCCCTGGCTGATGCACTGAAGACCTAAAAACTTGTCAGAAATGCAGAATTTTAGGCTTAGTCTGGACCTACTGAAACAGAATCGACCTTTTAACAAGATTCCCCCTGTGAAATCTTTGCACATTAAATCTTGGGAAGCCCTGCATTAAGCTACTTCCAATACCGTAAAAGCTCTGGTGATACGGTGAGATTTCACAAGGTCTGAGGCAAGAGGAATAGAAAGTCCAAAAGAAGTTAGAACTCCCAGATACTTAGTATGACAAGCTTGGTAAACTGCAGTCAATCCAGCCATATTCACACTTGCTTGGGTGACTTCAATTCTCTATCATTCAGAAAATAACTTGTCATTATTCCCTAATTTCAGCGAAAATGAAATATGTGCTTATTCTGTAGTTCCAAGTTCCCGAGACTGGGAGTGACACTACAGCTTTCCTGGCTCAGCCAGTTCATAAGATTAGGACCCACATCTCCAACTTTAGTTTTTATCCAGCAGGATCATCAAATCCTACTAGACTGGAAAAAACCAACAAGTAAACAAAGCGAAACAAAAAAATGTTGCCAAAACTAAATACCACAGCTTACCTGTGGGTAAACTTCAGTGTTTATTTGATTTAAAACAAAATATTGATTTGATTTAAAATGAAATAGCTTACACCTGGCACCAAGGAAAAAGAAAAAAATTTCAAAATGCAAATCTCATTCTAATCTGGTGCTGATACTTTTTTTTTTTTTTTTTTGAGATAAGGCCATGAACTCCTCACTGAGTATCCCAGGCTGGTCTCAAACTCACTGCAATCCTGCCTCTGCCACTCGAGTGCTGGGATTACAGGCATGTGCCGCCAGGCCAGATGTATGTGGTGGTGGGGAATGAGCGCAGAGCTGTGTGCTTGCCAGGCAAGTGTGCTCACCCCTGTGCTAGTCCTCTAGCCAGGTGCTGATCTCTCTCAACATTTAGGTGAATTAAGAAGGCTGGGAGGACAATTTAAAAGACACGACTAATACTGTAAGTATTACATAGGCTTCTGAAATGAAGTAGCCACAATGACAAGTCTTGATTTAACTGACAATTACAGGAGAACCAGAAAAACTCCACTGAAGCACCACCAACATGCTATCCCAGCCTTGGTATCCCTCCCTTCCTCTGAGTCCTATTCTAATCCTCTTTGTTCTTCACTCTTAATTTCTTAATGGGGAAAAAGTCTCATGCCTCAGATTTTGCAAATGCGGGTGTCACACAATTGCCTAGGCCAGGACTGGTAAATTTCTGTAAAAGACCAGGTTTCTGTTGTACCTATTCAATTCTGTCATCGGAGTGTACAAGCTGCCACTGATAATCTAAAAATGAATAAGCATGGCTATGCTCCAAGGAAACTTTTTTAGAGACATTGAAATCTGAATTCTAAGCCAGGCTTGGTGGCACAGGCCTATACCCATACTACTCTGGGAGGCTGAGGCAGGAGCAAGTTGAAGCCCAGCCTGGGCAACTCAGCAAGACTCTGTCTTACAATCAAAAATAAATAATATAAATTTTAAAAAAATTTTAAAAGGGCTGGGTATGTAGCAGAACATAATGGCTCTGGATTCCGTTCCCAGCACAAAAGAGAAAAGGAAGGAAGGAAAGAAAGAAAGAAAACTGAATTCCATAAATTTCTTAGAAAGCACAAAATTTCACTCTCCTTTCATGTTTTCCAGCCATTTAGAAACGTAAAAGCCCCTTAGCTTGTCTGCCAGCTGCGGCTGTGCTTGGGCAGCGGGGCCCTGGCAGAGGCCAAGAAGAGGCAGAGGCCTCGCCATCAGGCAACCGCTCCCATGAGTAAGCATAAATACTCTCATTCTAGTTCTTCCGCTTCCTTCTGACTAATGACTGGGCGGACTCCAGGGACCAGAACTTCTCAGTCAGTGACCCCTGGGCTCTCGGGCAGCCCAACATGCTCAGGCAGGCACACTGTGGCCAGGGCACCACCTGATAGGGACAGGGCGAGTCCCAGCGTACAATCCTAATGCTTTTCGGACCCAAAGCAGCATTGCTGCCTTAGCCAGCATGACAGAAAGCAACCTGGAAGCCAGGCCTGGTGTCAGACGCCTGTAATCCTCCCACCAGGAGGCTGAGGCAGGAGGATGGCAAGTTCAAGTCCAGCCTAGGCAATTCAGCAACTTAGTGGGACCTTGTCTCAAAATCAGAAATCAAAATGGCCGGGGGGTACAGCTTGGTAAGAAAGCTCTGGGCTCCATCTTTAGCACTCCGTTCCTGAAAATTGAAAAACCCAGGTAGGGGCAGGACTGCTGCCCCATCCCCAAAATGGCACCTGGCTCACTTTCTCTGCCCGGCCCCGGCTTTGGCCGTGAGACCCTCCTTGTGTCCAGGCTTTCCGAGCTCTCTAGAGACACCCTCTCGTCAACTTGCAAACTCACGTCCTTGGCTCATGCTTCCGATCTTCCAATCCCATTTCCCAGTTCACCACTGCACTGTGTGAGCTCCAGGTACTGACTTGACAGCTCTGGGTCCATCCCCGTTCTTACAGGCTGTGCATGCCAGGCTGTGCGTGCCAGGCTGTGCTGGGAGGGGAGGGAGGCAGGTGTGCAGGAGAAGAGCAAGTAACAGGGAGACAGGCAGAGGCCGGGTGTGGACAGGTCCAGGGAAGCAAAAAAGACCAACAGGGCAGTAAGCAAGCCAGGGCTGAGCAACAGAGGGGCCACTGGCCCCAGCAGGACGCTGCTAGCGGGGCTGGAGGAATGGCACAGCAGTTAAAGCGCAGCAGTTAAGCAGTTGCTTAGCAAGCGCAAGGCCATGAGTTCAATTCCCCAGCATCACATAAAGCCGGGTGTGATGGTGCACACATACACCAGCACTTGGAAGGCTGAGGTAGGAGGATTGCTCTGAGTCCAAGGCCGGCTTAGGCTACATGGTGAGTTCAGGACCAGCCTGGGCTACAGAGTGACCCTGACTCAAAAAAAAAAAAAAAAAAAAAAGATACTGCCAAGGCCCTCTGTCACAGGGTGAGTGAGGTTTCTGTAAGTGACTCTATTCCAAGATCTTAAGGGACCAAGGCCCTTAAAGCTCTGGATCTGGTTGGGACAAGGGGTCAGGATCCTCTACAGTGTGCTGCAGGTAGTCAGGCCCTCACTGCCTGACTCAAGGGGGCTTATCCCTGACTTCCTTTCAATGTGCCATGTTACCCTCCTTCCTCTGCACAGCCAAAAAGCCACCTAAGGCCCTTCGTGGTCTATGAACTCTTCCCTATTTCAACCCCTATCCTGAGCCTCTCAACTCCCTGAAGTGGAGGGCTCCAGTCAGTGCCCAACTCCACCCCAGTTGAGCCGCCAGTCTGCCATGTTCCAGTTGTGAATTTCTGAGCAAGACACCGAGCTCTCTGAGGATACGAATAGTCTCACACATTCCTACCCTGTATGACCCAAGAACACATAACAGACACTCAATAACGCTTACTGAACAAAACTAAAAGCACAACATTAGAAAGATTAATATAATTAAACACGGTGTTCTGGGAAAGGAGATATTTTAGAGGCCCTATGGAAGGCTCCAGTCTCTATTCAGAAATTCCCAGCAACACACCAGCATTCTAAATAAAGATGTGATCCAATGTTTTCAATCATCTTAATGCCTAAATTGGATTGACCACATTGTCAGTCTGATCAGCTACATGAATTGATCATTAGGATTGGGAGGAGGAAAGCAAGATGCCAATGGATGAAGAGGCAATCAATTTGGTATTTGCATTTAAATACAGCTTTAGTATTTCATTTACTCTATAGAAGGTGTGGCTGGAGGGGCAGGGAATGTGGAGGGCGATTACCTGAGTCGGAATGGGTCCAGGAAACCAGGGTCAGCATCGCTCCACCTCCGTCACAAAGTGAACAAAGGGGCCTCCATCTTCACCAAACGAGGCTTCTGGAAGCTAGTGGAGAAGAGCAGAAGGAAGAAGGGATTAGCGTAGACCACAACCTGGCAACCACGATGGGTGCCCTCTCTGGCCTGACCCCAGGAAACAACACACACTTCAGTGAAAAAGTCAATTGCAACAGTATCTCTTTATTTCTTGAGATACTTATTGAAGGACTGAGGCTTTTCGAATAGAGTGGTTTTTGAGACTGGGGCATAAGAGGATGCAGAAATTTGAAAATATGTGCCATAGATATTATTGTGAGGTTATGTGATTTTATTACAACTGCCATTGGGGCATTTCTGAGATTACTTTCTTTTGCTACAGCTGCTTCAGAAACACTTAACGGTATAAAGGGAAAACATGAGTGCAGCAGGACATGTTCAAGGCCAGCTTCCACCCCGGGCCAGCTTGGATCCAGTGGGTGCACCAAGTCTACAAGTTGCAGTTCCACTGTTGTAAAGTAAAATTTCCCTGGTTCTAATCCTGAGCACTAGCTCACCCAATGGGCTCCAAGTTACCAGGCCATGGTTAACCGATAATATGGCAAAACAGCAGTTTGTACATGAGCTTGATTGCAAAACAGTTTCTGATGCAAGACTGTTCTTTTTTAGTCCAGCCCTCCAAGACGCAAAAAAAAAAAAAAAAAAAAAAAAAAAAAAAAAAAAAAAAAAAAAAAAAAAAAAAAAAAAAAACCTCTAATGAAAAGAACAGCATTATTCTATAAGCGCCACCTATATGTGTCAGGAAAATATATTTCCTAACATTGGGCCCCTGGTTCTTAAATTGTGGTCCCTGGAACAATGTAAATACTGCCTGAGAGCTTGTTGGAAAACAAATTCTTGGCCCCAACCCAGTATAATGAATCAGAGTATTGGAAAGAGGGCCTAGAGATCTGTGTTTTCACAAGCCCTGTGCAAGCGATTTTGATACAGATCATTCATTCTCTTGTATAAAGACATTCATCCCATTGATATAAAATAGTAATTCGTGTCTCCACTTTGTGTTTAAACCCTAATTAAAGACAAAGCACTGAGCTAGGGATTGGGGCGCGGTAAGCATCAGAGAGGGCCTGTGATGACATCTCTGCCCCCAGATGCACTATTCACCAAGGAAGGCAGGTCATGTACACAAGTGACCCAACACATAGACAGTGTCATTTCTTCTAGAGTTGGAGGGATCCAGAAGAGATATTTGCTCTTTGGGGTGAGGGATGACGGGAAAGGGCAATATGAAGAAGATAATGCCAAAAATAAAGGGCCTTGAGATGAGGCAGGAACAGGCAACACCAGCCAAAGCAGAAGGAAGCTTATGCAGGACACAGGGCACTCAGGTCGACCGATGCCCAACAGATGGGAAGGTGGTCTAGGAGGCTTCCAAATGAAGACAGGTAGAAGCCCAAACACTGGCTTCTCTTTCACGTGTAAAGACCGCCCAGCCTGCACCTGTGGCTCACGTTCAAAAACGGGTGCTTGATATTTTTCTGTACTTTTTTGCACAACGTTTTCCACAGTGAAGGCTCTCAGCTGCTTCAGGGATTTGCTGTGAAAGGTCTGCCCAGAAGGAAAAACACAAAAGAAAACTCTCAAGCAGGCAGGAGAGTCTGGATGTCACTGTAGCCTCGAGCCACTTGATAAAGGGGTGAAATGTTACAGACCTAGAAGTCCCTGAGGCCATTTGAACTTTATGAAATAACTTCAGTTGATACGGTATGTTTTAGTCCCTCTCAAAAAGTCGAACTAATAGTCAACATCTCTAATTGGAGAAAAAGTACTTTTCAGGATCAAGTAGCTATGGCTTTTGCTTCTAGAAAAATGGCACAATGCTGAATTCTATTTCCTGATGCTGGAGGATGAATGTGGGACACTGAAAATGTGCTTGATGTCACATCAAGATTCGGACTGAGATGAAACCAGATTCAGAACTAGCAAAATCTCATCAGGCCTGGTGGCATAAGGTCAAGTAATCCCAGCATTCTGGGTGGCTGAGGCAGGAGGATTTCAAGTTGGAGCTCAGTCCGGTCAACATACTAAGATCTATCTCAAAATCAAAAATAAAAATGGGCTGGTGATGCAGCTCAGTTCGAAAGCCCTGGGCTTGATCCCCAGTACTGTCAAAATAAATAAATAAATAGAAAGAACTGGCAAAATTTCCTTGCTCACTCCAACTCTGTCCTTGAGCCATCTGAGGCAAGCCTCTACACCTCAGTGTTCCATCTGTCAAGGAAAACCTTCCCCGCCCTTTGAAATGTACGTAAGAACATAGATATGAAGTTGTTGTGAGGATTACAAAGCACGAGCCTACACAGATGCACAGTTAGCCTCTTCGTTGGAACACCGCATAGTAATTAACACTTGTTACTGTGTTGGCCTCTGAAAATACAAAACCAAAATGTCCCTCTGCCCCTGAGATTCTCGTTTTAACTATCTGCAGATAGAGCAGCTCTGAGGAACAGACTTGGCATCCACCAATCCATCCTCCCAAGAAATATTTCAAGGTAAATTTCTTGTATGCAATTTTTTTTCTTTAAATTCCATTCCTCTGGCCACAATAGAGCAATCCAGTTATCTCTCAGCAGCTCCTGGTGAGCACGACTCAGTCTTCGGCAACACCGACATATACAATGGCAATAATTTATCATTTCTGCAGTAGTTTAGTCCCAGATGGACCATTTACTAATTTATTTCCATATGTAACTGGCAGAGAGATTAATCAGGCTTCCAACTTGGAAACCTGACTTGTGCTTTATTCCCTTAACGGGCTAAGTCTGGGCAAGAGACAGCACACGAAGAGTCCTGTTAAAAACACATGGCTTTACTCACATAGACACACACACACACGCCGGTTCCTAAGATAGCTGGCTTTTCTTTTTCTTTTTTCTTTTTTCCAGTGTTGGGGAATGAACTCAGGGCCTTCGCACTGAACTCCATCGCCAACTCCTTTTTATCGTTTAATTGAGATAGGGTCTCACTAGATTGCTAAATTACCCAGGTTGGGCTCAAATTTGTGATCCTCCTACCTCAGCCTTCCAGAGTGCTAGGACTATAGGCGTGGGCTACCTCACCCAGCTAGCTTATTTCTTATGTGAGCTTGAGAGGCTGGTGAGTCTTGAGATCCTTACAGACCTCACATAGGAGCGGTGTCTGTGTAATTCTGGGCAGAAGTCAGCCCAGAAGGAAACCTAATGCCACATCAGGCACTGTTGCAGCCCCAGGGCCCTCCCAGTTCACATGGCTGGGGTCTCGGGTTTCTGAAACTGAAGAGATCTTTTTGCCACAGTGCTGCACCCAGCTGGCTTGGCTATGCAGTGCCCAGACACTGGAAACTATGCGCTTTCTTTTTTCCACTCTTTTTAAGGTTCTGAACTTGACTGAATTCAGCAGCTGCCGTGTCCTCAGCGAGGTAGTAGCTAATGAATTGTTAGCTGTGCCTCCAGGTCCCCTGAGCTCACTTCTACTTTTGTTTTTGATTTTAACCCAATGATACAAACCTTTAGCAAAGGGCTGGCTAATGGCCCTGTTGTCAGGTGACAGTGGTTTCATATGGAACTTAGGCCAGTCCCAGTGAGACAGAAGGCAGGGGTTGACTGGTGACACCGGAAGTGGAAGCCACCGCACAGAAGTCCCAGCGGTCAAGACTACATAGAGATCCCTTTGGCTGAGTCCACACTCTTGGGGCCCAGATAGCAAGCTCTGGAAAAATCACTTAACAGTTCTGGTCCAAAAATGTTCTCTCTTCTGTAAGATGAGGCGTGTGGCTCCCGACAGTCCTTCCCAGCTCCAAAGTCATATGATTCCATGAAAGTGAAAACAAGCAGCCATTCACCTGGTTGCTGTGTTTAGCTGGTGCCGAGCAGCAGGGGGGTTGGAAGCATCAAAAAGGGGCTGATGGGGTCCAGATGCCTGGTGCTGTGGCAGACAGGGCCTGAGTAATCTCCGTAGCCAATACATTCTCTTTGAGCACAGAACATAAGCATTTGAACATTGTCCACCAAAGCATACCCTGACAAAGTTTGAAATATCACAGGATTCTAGGTATGGTCGAACTGACTAACGTACATTAAGCCATATAGCCCTTGCAGTTAATATACTTCCAACTTAGTTAAGGGGACAGACCACTCATCTTAATATGATGAAACACACACTTTAAGGGAAGGCAAAGAAACTGCTATGGAGACATGTGGGATGGTGAAGTCATCCCAACAGGAACGGGGGAGGGGATCTCGCAGCTTTTATGGGGGAAGCAGATGTGTAGCTGGGCCTTGAGAAGCACAATGAGAATTAAGGTAGCTGGCCTAGAAGATTCCAAGCACAATGGAGGGAAGAGATGCAGTAGTTTGGATCCTGAGGCTGCAACAGCACAGGACACTCAAAGAAAGGGAGACAGAGCAAGAGGAAGGTTGGAAAGGGATTAATGGCGGGAAGCCCTGGATACCAACCAATGGATCGGCATTTCCTGGTGGTCACTGGGAACTCTAAATAATCTATACCTAGGGAAGTTTACTCTGGCAATTCTACTGCCAGTTAAGACTGGTAATCAGATTAGTCTGTACCTTTATTTTTTTTTTGCTCATTCCACACTACTTGGGAATCCCTCAATTTTATTTATTTATTTTTTTCTGAACTAATTTCTTGACCTGAGAATGGAAGCTATTGAGTTTCCTACAAATATGATCAGAATTTTACATTCAAATGACTGGTTCAGTTTAGGGGTTTAACATTTATGTTTGGATTCTCTCCTATTTTAATGAAAAAGTTAAAATAAAATAACATCAGTGAATGTTCTATTCTGTTTTGGTTTTTACAGTGGAAAATAGTTCTGGACACTGATGAAATATACACACATGCTGAGGGGCAGAAGGGCTCGCCTAGCACTCCTAAACAGACAGAAGTCAGTCAACAAAAATTTGCTGATTTCCAGTTTTAATCTCAGGTTAATGAAGCTGAGGGTTCCAGGGTCCCTCAAATCCAATAACAGAATGTCATATAAACTCTCACACTAATAGCATTTGGTTCTTCTGCCTGGAAGGTAAGCACAGGTGGCCTCACGCAGGTGTCACAGGGAGATTCTGCCCACCATGACAGAGGGGGCCAGGCCAGACAAGCCAGAGCATTGGGAAGGGGTTCTACAAACACCTGCCCTCCAGAGACACCCCCACCCCCGTGGGCTGCGGTGTGGAGACTCCACTGAAGTGAGGGGTTTAGGGACCTAAGAAGCTCCCCCTTATAGAAGGGAGGGTCCTTCTTACAAACCTCCATAGAAAAGTTCCCCACAGAAAACAGGAACCTCACTTCCGCTGTCAGGGTTGATCAGGCTGTGACCACACCAGGCAACCACGGGAAGTAGCGTTGTTAACTTCTTATGGGGATCATCAAGAAAAGCATCCTACCTCCCCACTGGGGTGCTGAACACTCTAGGGTTCAAGTCCCTGATTTATAAGTTAAAACCTGTCTCAGCCCTCCACATGCTCAGGTGTGCAAAAGCTCTGGGCCCCCAGAGGTGCTCTCTTAACATCCAATTAATAATTACCAGCAGGAATACTACATAGTAGGTGCTGTCGATCGGTTTCTATGCACATAAAAACAAAACAGGATCACACAAACCAAAAGAGTTGTGAGCATTGCATCACTTTTCTAACAGTCTACCTATGGTCAGAAAACTAACCCTCCTCAATGAATAGATTAGTTTAAATTACCATGCTATTTTCTGTTTTCATCCATAATACATGAATAATAAAACTACAGTATAAGGTAAATGCAGGCTCTGGCTGAATATTGGGCATAAATAAAAATATTTTGACATTAAAAACTCAGTATAAATTAACTACAACCTACTTGAAAGCTCCTGCAATCACAACGTGCACACTGAAATCCATTAACCTAATACCTAGGCTGCTATTTCAAAAGCAGAGATCTGGCACCCAAATAATGCCCATTTGAACGCTCCTCCTAAATTACCATACAATTTGGTCACAAAATCACACATGTACCAAGTCTATCATCTTCGCTTGGTAGCTTTCTAGCCAACACGGAAGTCCCACAGGCGACAACCAGCGAAGGGCACCAGAGAGGGGCAGCACATGTCAAAGACAAACCAGGGTCATCCCGGAGAGAGCACAGATATTTACATAAGCGTTGTAAAAAGACAATGGAGCGCCGATTTCCCTCTCACCGCAAGGCTCCTCACCTGACTGTTTTTTTTTTTTTTCTATGAATGCAATTTCTACAAGGAGACGTTCCAAGACCTTAGTTGCTTACAAACTCGGCAGCTGTTAAGAGTCTGTTGCATGGGAGATTTGCTTCAGGACTCAGCTATTCCAAACTCAGGCTGTCACGTCGCCCCCCCTCTCGACCCTTCCCCTCCAAAAAAGAAAACCAACCTCACGGCCGTGCACACCCCCCGCCCCTCTGTCACCGGCCAAGGCCGCTTTCTTACCTGTACAACTCCCTCACATCTGTTTCTGACCGAGCGAGGACAATTGTTCGACTGGAATCTTGCAACTTTCAACTTTGCCCAGGCTTTGCCGTGGCTCGGGAGGGGAGCGCCGCGGGCCCCAAGACATGGCTCAGCTGAGCTGATACGCATCCGAATCCAGGGCTGTATTTTAAATTCTTTTACACTTACTTAATATAGTGCGTGCCGCCTGTCCACTGATGCCGTATCAGAAACCTGCGAGCTACTATTTCTGCAACTGTGTCACTGTAGATAGTCTGAAACATGTACGTAGCTGTTGCCATGGAAACAAACACAGCTAGGGTAGAGTGCCACGCTGTGTTAATTCCTTCACCCATGAACCCCAGGGGATGCTAACATTCATCTTCTTTTTCCTTTCCTCTCACACTGCTTTAATATATATATACATATGTATATGTATATGTGTATATATACATATGTATATGTATATGTGTATATATACATATAGTAGCATTATGAAATGTTGTACTAAATACATAGGGTACACCTGAAAATACCACGGCTGCCGGGGGCCGTGGTACCAACGTCACCACCCCCGGGTGCCTGCTGGAGGTGGGGCGCCTCTGCCACGGACCCCTATGTCTAACTTCTCCTGGGGGACAGAGGGAACTTTGTTGTTCTTTGAAAATTGACGCGGCCGAGGTGGAAAAGGTGAGCGTCTTGTCTCACCTAGGAACAGTGACGGATGTCAGCATGGCACAGGACTGACCGCACTACCGGAAATGTGTCCTTGCGGCTCTGGGGAAGATGCAGGGGCACCTGGCACACTTCTGAAGCCGATCCCCGCGAAGAGTTGTTGCGTGAACGGGCTGGGAGTCCAACAGTTTTAATTAGGCAAAAAAAAAAGGCAAACATCTCGCCAAGGGCTCTGCCTAGCCCAGTCTGAGTCTTTGTTCCTACACCCACGCAAGGAGGTGGTCGTCAGAGAGGGGGTGTAGGTAATGAGGTGGAAATCTCTCATCCTTCAAAAGGAAACGGGGTTTCCCTGCTGTCCGAACGTCCTCTTTGCTTCAAGTTCAGGTCTCTCCCCTTATCAATGCTGGAGGAAAGTCAAACTCTTTTATTACATCTCCCAGCCGAACTGGGTGGTTACTGGCACACTGGAGCATCTTTCCATCATTCAAATGGGTAAGCTGCTTTAAATATTGGGGCTATACTCACCGCAGTAGCCAAAACTGAGCTGTTCAAAAATCTTAATTACATCCTATCCCTTGGGCTAGTTAATAATATTCAATCTAGATGAAAATGGCCACGTTTTAGATTTGCATACTGATGTGTCTCACTTGAATACCATTTTCACACTAAACAATCAATTGTAGGCTTTAAGAGAGCAGATCCGTGACCCCAAACTGGCATGGTTTAAAGAAACCACCGCTTTATTGGCGCGGATTACAGCCAAATTATCCTGTACGAGATGAGCGAAATTTACCCATTATTCTCCTAAATCAAATCATTCTCGGCTGTTTACTATGATAATAACGACCAACTCATCCCTAAGTAAAAGAAAAAGAAAGTAGGTCTATACACTTCACTGGTTATAGAAATATGTCCCTTTATGAAAGCAATCGATGCAAACTTGGGGTGCAGCACAAAGTCTAGCCTGAGGTTTCTGCCCATCTAACAGGAACAGATGCTCTGTAAGGAGCACAGTGACAGCCAGGAACACCGTGGTCACCTATCCTCACAGGGTGCCCGTCACCACAGTCCTCCAGTACCACTGAGCATTGTCACCGAGGTTATCTCCAGAGTTCTAAAAATTAACTTGGCAGGTATCCACAACGTCTTCTCGGAAGACACCCGTGGCTCTGAAAGCCGGAGACTGGACCAAGGCCACACACTAGGAGGCCAGAACCTCCGATTCTGCTACCTAACCTATTGTTCTGACCACAGGCCACGCAGCCCCTAAGGACACTCACCATGAAGTCATTGTCAGAAATTGAAAGCGACCACAGAGACACGATTTCTGGGAGGGACACACACTAAGTTCCAGAGTTGCCGGTTTGAGGATTTGCTGTGGCTGGTGGCTGGACTGAATTCTTCTTTCCCCTCACCCATTCCCTTCTTCCACAGGTGCCTCTGAAAGCAGATCACTGCCACCTGCTCACACTCCCAGATCCTTTGCTTCCCCAGAGTTCCTGCCAGGGTCCCAGGGCCAGCCTTGGGGGTGGTGTGGCTTCCCCAGGGTGTGAAGGTGAAAGGAGAACCCCAGCAGCCCAACTAGTCAGGGCCCTAAGAGAGAAGCTATCCCAGGCCATGGCTGCCTCCCTGTGTGTTTCTCCTTTATAAAAACTTGTAGTTTGCAGGCCTGTATACCCAGCACTCTGGGAGGCTGAAGCAGGAGGATGCCAAGTTCAAGCCCAGCCCAGGAAAATTAACAATTTAGCAAGACCCTGTCTCAAAATAAATAAAATAAAATAAAATAAAATAAAATAAAATAAAATAAAAATGGGTTGGGCATGGGTTCAATGTGAAGGCCCTGGGTTCAATCACCAGTATCACAAACACACAAAAAAAAAAGTCTAGTCATTTTGAGGTGTACAGTTCCAGTAGTATTAAATAATAATCTTGTACAACTAAAACATCACCTTGTAAAACTCAAACTGTACGCATTAAACTACAACTTCCTCCTCCCGACAGCCCACTATTCTTCCCTCTCTTTTGATTTTGACAACTCTTTGTCATATATGTGAAATCATGCAGGACTCATGGGACTGGCTTATTCCACTTAGCGTAATGTCTTCATGAATTTATTCACGCTGTAGCCCATGTGTGAGTGTCCTTCTTTAGGGCTGAGTAATACTCCCTCAAATGGACACATTCACATTTTGCTTACCTATTCCTTTGTCTGGGGGCATCTGTGTTGCTTCCTCTTTTTAGCTACGAGAACAATCTGCTATGAACAAGGTGCACAAATCTCTTTGAGACCTTGCTTTCAATTCTTTCAGGCATATACCAGAAATGGAGTTGCTAGATCACGGAATAACTCTATTTTTAATTTTTTGAGAATCATTGCTTTTTTGGGTGGAGCACAGAAACCATATCATTTCAGATCCCCACGGACAAGAGCACAGAACTCCTGTTTCTTTGCATCTTTACCAAATATTGTTATTGTCTGTTTTTGAAAGCAGCCATCCTAATGGGAGTGAGGCAGAATCTCATGACAGTTTTGATGAGCACTTACTCATGTAGTAATGATGTTGAGCATCTCTTTATTTATCTATGGCATTTAGGTATCTCTGGAGAAATGTCCACTGAAGTGCTATGTTCATTTTCAAATTAGGATGTTTTTGTGTTGAATATTAGGAATTCTTTATACATTTTGGATATTAATCCCTTATCAGATAGGTACTTTTCAAGTATCTTTCATATTTTTCTCCTATTATGTTTTTTTTTCCCTGATACTGGGGATTGAGCTCAGGGCTTCACAGTGAAGTACATCCTCAGCTCATTTTTGGTCTTGATTTTTGAGAGAGAATCTCACAGTGTCACTAAGTTCAGCAGGCTGAGCTCGAACTTGGTGATCTTCCTGCCTCGGCCTCCTAGAGTGCTAGAATTACAGGCTTACATCACTGGATCTGGCTCCGGTTGCTTTTCAATTATACTTACAGCCACCAGATCACAGAAAGAGGACTTCACTGTGGTGTGGGTCCTTTACTACCTATTTTTCCACACGACCCTGAATATCAAGAATTAACTGATAGCATGATGCAATCATGCTAGCTTCTGGTGGCAGAGTTTTTCCTTGAAGTAAATTTTTCCAGACCATAGATTTGTTTAAGCTGAACAGACACAGCAGAGGCATCCTTGTGAGCAGTGTTCTAGGGAGGCATCCCAGATGCCTTTGTAGGAACTCTCTAACCCAAGAGGCAAGGATCGGAGGGTTTGGATGAAAAGGTTCCCCTCTCTCTCGATCACTCTTGCTCTTTCTCTCTCCTTCTTTCTTTCTCTGTAGTCCAGACTGAACTATGTAACCTAAGCTGGTCTTGAACTCTTGGCAATCCTCCTGCCTCAGCCTTCCCAAGTGCTGGGATTACAGGTGTGTGCCACCACTCCTGGCTTTGATGAGGTTTCTAACATGGATGGCAGAAAAAAAAAAAAGTGAGTTGAGCAAAATCCTTGGCTCATGATTTATGTTACAAATATTTTGCACGTCTTGGCTGGCATTGAGAATCTCTGCATGTTCACAGAGGGGCTCCTAGGAGCCACAGAAGGCCAAGGCAATGGGGAACGAGGTCACGCTACAGGGCAGGTCTCCCACTACGGTGACATCCCAGCACGCCTGCTCACACTGCCACTCTCCCTGGCCTCTTCCGGCCCCTCCCTGGCTGCTGGGGCACCAGCTGGCCTTCTTGCTGTGCAAAGTGACCTGGCTCTCTCTGCTCCCTCCTGTTTTGATTCGCATCTAAGATGCCAGGGGCTGAGAAACCAAATAATAGAGTTGATTAGAATTTTGTCTGGAAAAATAAATGAATACAATCCTGAGAAAGTGTCCCTGAGCCCAAAGGTAGCAACTTTTGGGTGCTATTGACTCTAAATCAATTAGCCTAGAGCCTTACCTAATGAGCAATTTGCCTATAATTTTAAATCTTTTTGAGGGTTTTTACATGGCAACGTCCTTTGATATGTTCCCCCACCCCCACCCCGTTGGCATTGTAAGGGTTTTAAATCAAGCCTTTTATGGGCACACCAGCTTGTTTTTAAATTTCAGTTTACACTGAATTTTAATTTTTAAATTAAATTAATTTCTCTGAGAGGCTGGCATTGAAAGCAAAACCACTCAAAACGCAAGTGAATTTCTGGTGAACTGGTTACTAGGTAAATCAATACGGGAACTGGTGTTAAGAGAACTTTTACATCTCAGTTTCATTTTTTAGGTTGTGAAAACTGCCAGAAGAAACGTGAAATGTAGGCAGACCAGAGGCACAAACTCCCTTCCACAGGCCACCTGCGTCTCTCTTCTTCCTTCTTGTCCCATGGTTGCATGGGACACAGTGGAGGTTCCAGTGCCAACGCAGGGAACTCATTTTCTACCATTTAACTATCTTTTCTTTTCTTTTGTGACATAGTCACAAAAGTGACATAGTCACTAACCTGTAGTCCAGGTTAGTCCTAAACTCTTTGTGTAGCCCAGGATGGCCTTGAACTTGGGGCAATCCTCCTGCCTCAGCCTCCCAAGTGCTGAGATTACAAGTGTGCACCTCCCTGTTCAGCTTATGTGATGCTGGGAAATCAGCCTCAGAGCCGTAAGCTTGCTAGGCAAGTGCTTTAACCACTGAGCTATTCTTCCAGACTCTTTTTTTTTTTTTTTTTTTTTTTTTTAAAGAATTGAGCTCAGGGCCTTCACACTGAGCTACACTTCCGGCCTATTTTTAGTTTTGATTTAGAGAAGGGATCTTGCCCAGTCACCGAGTTGTCCTGGCAGAACTTGGAACTTGCCATTCTCCTGCTTCAGCCTCCAGCAGTGCTACATTACAGGCCTTTGTCACCGCACCCGGCTTCCTCTACGACTGTAATTTGCAGGCACCAGTGGGCCAAGCTCCGCTTGCTGGGTCTCACTTGGAGGCCTCTCATCTTCTTACTCCATCTTGGAGCCTCCATTTGTGTTCTGAAGTTGGGGACAGTGGTGGCAGAAGGAGTTCCCATGATCCTTTGCTCAGAGGCAATACAGAGACTGCAGAAGTCTGAGGACCATTCACTTGAAACTCAATTCTTCATGCATGGGGTGGGAGACCCAAGGTCCAGAGGCATCTGGCATGACTGGGAGTGATGGCACTAGCACCATTCAAGCAGAGGCTGTGGGCTGTGCAGCACTCACACCAAGTGCCCTTCGAGGAGGAATAACACAGTGGTTAGGGCGCTTACATAGCAAGCCAAAGGCCCTGAGTTCAATTCCCCAGCACTACATAAGTGGGAGCCTTGGTGTGTTGGTACACGCCCGTCGTCTCAGCACTTGGAAGGCTGAGGCAGGAGGACTGCTGGGAGTTTGAGGTCAGTCTGGGCTCCATGGTAAGTCTAGGATCAGCCTTGACTAGAGTGAGACCCTGTCTCGAAGAGGGAGAGGGAAAGAGAAAGACAGAAGGAGAAACCAGTAAGCTGGGTGTGAAGGCACACACTTGTAATCCATTTATCCAGGAGGCTGAGGCAGGAGGATCACAATTTGGGCAATCAAGCAGATCTTGTGTCAAAATTAAAAGAGAAGGAGTTGAGAATATAGCTCAGAGTTATAGCATGCACAGGACCCTGGGTTTGGTTTTAATCTTCAGTAGGAGAAAGAGAGAGACAGAGAAAGAAAGGGGGGGGGGGAGAAGAGGGAGAAACCCAAAGTACAGATCTACCCACCAATCCACAAACAACATAAGGAGCCAAGGTGACCTGTGAGATCAACACCAAACTGGTCGGTGGGTGTGCTCCTAGGGGACCCAGATATTATGGGTCAGCTGGCCGCTCCACACAAGACACGTGTTCCCACCAGCACAGCGCCCCGGCCCAGAGCTGCAGGAATGCTAGCCAGCCAGAGAGAGGGTCTTTCCCCTGGGAGCAGGTCATCCGCTGCACGCCATGCAGGCACGGGGAGCACCAGAACCCACGCCTACAGCAAAGGACCTGACCAGGCCTCACTCTCACGACATCCACATGCACGCTCAGTCAGGGATTTGAGAAAAAAATGCTCTGGGGATGGAAACTCCTTTTCATTCTGCAATTATCACTGGGAAATCTGCTTTAAAAGTCTTCTGTTGGTGACAGAGCCAATAGCTGTCCTCAGCATGTATGAATGTCCTGAGTCTCTGCACAGAGGATGATGAGCTGGCTCAAGCTCATGTGACCTCAATGACCTCTGAGGACCAGAAGGAAATACTCAACTAGTAAGGAAGTTACTAAATGTACTTATAAAACATCTCAGGTTGTGATGAACTATATGAATACTTTTAGCCTAATTCTCTTTACTGAAGAAAAATGAGCCAAGTCCAGGGCACAGGCCTGGAATCCCAGCACTCTGGGGGACAGAGGCAAGAAGACCACACCTTTAGGCCCAGCCTGGGCAACTTAGTGATGTAGGAAACCCTACAAAGCAAAAATTTAGAAAATGGGCCAGGGCTGCAGCTCAGTGCAAAGGCCCTGGGTTCAACTGTTCGCACTGCAAAATAAATGAATTTAAAATAAATATTTTCCCTTAAATTTTACTTTTTAAATTATGTTACAGGAATAAGATCCAAAAAAGACAAAATATTTTGCAAAGCAAAAATCATAATTTCATATTTCCAAATACTACAGTGTACCGTTTTTAGAGAAAACCATGATAAACATAAATCTCATTAGTCTAAAGTTTGGGATATTTTGCCAAAACAATATTTCTTGAATTGTTACAAACACCTGACATACATAAAAGGTAACACACACGAAATATATTTTGCACTCAGGGAGGCTGATAGCTGGAGGATCACAAGTTCAAGTCCAGCCTGGGCAACTTAGCAAGACCTTGCCTCAAAAAATCAAAAATAAAAATGGACTAGAGATGTAGCTCATTACAAAGGCACTGGGCTCAATTCCTAGTACCACAAAAAACGAATGAGCTGACACATAATTTCATATATTTGTGGAGTACTATATGATGTTTTCATACATGTACATATTGCATAATGTTCAAAGTAGGGTAAACATCTCTCCTCAAATATTTATCAATTATTTGTGATGAAATAATTAAATAACTCAATCTGCCTTGTAGCTCTTTTGGGGGGGAGATGGGGGAGGGGAGTTGATGAAATACTATCGTACCATGCTGTCCAGGATGGACTTGAAGTCACTATAGAGCCTAGGTTCATCTTAAACTCATAACTCTTCCTGCTCCGCCTCCCAAGTGGTGGAATTTCAAGTGCCACCATGCCTGGCTTCTTGTGGTTTTTATTTGAAATATATTGTTGTTGGCTATGGTCATGCTACTGCGACACAGACCATTAGCAGTAGTTCTTCTAGTGTAACTATATTTTGGTGCCAATTATCTGACCCTTCTTGGCCCTGCCTACTTCCTGGTGCACCTACTTCCTGGTCCACCTACTTCCTGGCTTCTAGTGACAACCCTTCTGATTTTTACCATCAATCTTTAGCTTCTGCAAGGGTTGGAGAACGTGGTCCCCTCTGTCTTTCTGTACCTGGCTTATTTCACTTAGCCACAGTTCTCCAGCTAGGAAAATGGAAGTTTTTAATAAAATAGTCACAGCATGATCAAAATGCAAACCACTAGTATTAGGTTATTTTGAGGCTGTCTAAATAGAAACCTATTAATACTGGCTTAAGTTAAAAATGTTTGTTTGCTTCTTATATACCCTGGAAGTCTGGTGGAGGAGGGACAAAGATCTTCTAGTCCATTGTTTCCTGTTCCCTGGCAGCTTCACACATTCGCATGGTCCTAAATGGGTTCTACCACCCGGCTCTGTCTTTACCAGAAGTAAGGAGGTAGAGGGGCAGACAGAACATCCCCTGTCTCGGACAATGCTGGGAAAGGAACCCAGGGCCTCACGCATGCGAGGCAAGGACTCTACCACAACACAAAACACGTGCTTCCGCACCTTTAAGGCAAAATCCAAAAGCTGTACCCATCCCTTCTGTGGCTCTTCAATGACCAGAACCTAAGTTGCTTAGCCACCACTGCCAGGTTTTGTCTGTCCAAAGTTTCTACTGACAAAAGGGAGAAGGAGGGCCATGCGGTGCAGGCCTGCAGTCCCAGCAGTTTGAGAAGCTGAGGCAACAGAATATCAAGTTCAAGTCCAGTCTGGGCAACTTAATGACCTAGCAAGACGTGGTCTCGAAGCAAAGGCAAAAGTAGGCTAGGTTGCAGCCCATGTAAAAGCTCTAGGTTCAATACCCAGTATACCACACACACACACACACACACACACACACACACACACACAGAGAGAGAGAGAGAGAGAGAGAGAGAGAACTCACACTCTAGCAGATGACTAGCAGTGTTTTAAAACACTATGTAAATATTTAAGGGTACAAAGATACACGTAAAATTTAAAATACATGTGCTAAATTCAAGAAGATGGTCCTAGAGGAGTCCTGGGAGAGACGATGCCTTGGAATGAGGGAAGAAGTTCCCTAGGACCTTCAATAGGATCTTCAATGTTTTACTATTTTTTTAATATTTAGGCAAACATGGCAAGACTTTAAGCTGTACCAAAGCTGGGTGATGGGAATACTTTTTGTGTTTGAAATATATCATTCAAAATTTAGACAAATTTGGCATTATTCCAACTACTCCACTGTATCTGGACTCATGACTAAACTGCATTTCACCAACTTAAAAATGCACAGTTTGCTATAAAAAACTCTCTCGAATGAGTGCATCCAATTATATTAGACATCATTTTTTTTCTTTTGGTGGCACATAACATGTCATGGGACTGAGCATGTAGCTCAGCAGATGAAGCTCTCATCTAGCAAATGCATGGCTCTGAGTTCAATTCCTGAGCATCGCATGAACTGGGTGCGGTGGTACATGCCTAGAATCCCACCATTCAGGAGGCTGAGGCAGGAGGACTGCTATGTGTTTGAGGTCAGTGTGGGCTACATAGTGAGTTCAGGACCAGCCTGGACTATAGCACAGGACCCTATCTCAAAATAAACCAACAAACACACAAATAAAGCAATGTCATATTTTACAGTGGGTGGTAGCTTAGAAAATGTATAATATGCATATTATATTTCATGTGGACTTACTGTATTTTAATATGGAGGAGGGGGAAAGAAGAGGCTAGGGTCTCCCAGGACCTGTGAAGCTCTTCTTCAAGTCACTTGATAAAAATGTCCCTGGCTTCCCCCTCCTGGGTTTTCAGCCAATGTGGTTTCCACCCCACATTAGTGCCTCAACAGAGGTCATGTGAAGACATTCTGTGTTACTTTCTTTGCAACTAAGAAAAATTCAGTAGGCAAAGCTTCCTCTTGTTAGTTCTTACGTGCTTGGAAATCTTTTATCCAGTAAGAAATGAAAGCACAAACATTGCCTACAAACTAAACTCAACCCCAAGGGGGATGAAAACAGAATCTGATCATTTCCGGAGGTAAATGTTGTCCCGGCAGGCTGAAGGGTCACACCAGACACCTATGTAGCCAGTAGAGGACAACAGAGGCTGCTCCCTCCAGCCGAAGCTATGCCTTGGTCCAGGCCAGCGGGATGACCACAGGGAACACCAGGATCCACTTGCCTTTGATGTGTGACACATGCTATTGTGAATCTGCCTCATAGAAAATTTACTAAGAATACACTACTAACATGGTTCCCTTCAAGATCATCAAGATGCAAATGAATCAAAATGAAAAGAAGAATCCATACAGCTGGTTTTTATCAGAGCACAGAATACCATTTATTTAAAAAAAACATTTATGAAAGTTTTCTCCATTTCCCACGTTCAGTTAGTATACAGTTGGCATTTTCAAAATTCAAAACTGATGTGGATTTGGAATTCAATGAAGCACATTGGAAGACATCTGAGTGAAGAAAAAAATAAAAATTCTAGCCATATGCTACTGGTGCATGAATTTGAATATTTGAAAGGTAATCTAGAAACGAGAATGTTTCCAATCCGCCTTACCAACAACAGTAATTCATAGCAACCACACGTTTTATAGATCAAGCCGCTTCCCCAGCGAGAGACAATAGAAGAAAGTCAGAGGATGCCTGGGTGTGTTCTTCTAGGAATGATTCTTCCCTCACTTGGCCTATTAATACATAAGAGAGTTTCTAAGATCCTCGGGTTTGGTTAGCACTTGGGTGAAAAGCCAGAGGACCAATATAATGGCTGGAGTTTGCAAAAGAAGGCAATACCCTCAAACACCACCCCTCAACCCCCATCACACTCATTGTATTTCTCCTATTTATCTGCATATCCACAAAGGGAGTAGTGACCAGCTCCAATCCCACAGCAGGGATCCCTTCTTCTTGCTCTGACACTTATTTGCACCCTGACCAGGATGGAAGGAGCCCTGTGTCCCAGCTGGGAGGTTCCCTGACAGTGCTCAACCAGCCTAGGGCATTCTGTCCCCAGGCCAGCCCTCTAACTGGGTCATCCCACCAGAGAACACACAGAGCGAGCGGTCATGTGCCCTGCTAATCCACTCACGTGCATTCAGGGACACCGACTCACACAAAACCAAAATCTGTGGTATTATGTGAGCTCAGTCTCCAAGACATGTGCCTGGGACATGATCTGTGTGCTTGCAGGCTGGCTCACCACAGGGAAGTCCGAACGCTGAATGCCTTCCTCCCTATGCTTTTAGAAATGGAGTGGATGGTCAAAACTTATGCCACAGTTGTCACGACAAGATGGGAGAACAAAAAACCAGCATAATTCTGGATCTCTTCTGTCAATAATTCATCAGGGACTAGGCTTCATTCAGTCTGCATCAATTCAGACAGTCTTGTGCTCTTCACAGAGGTATGCAGAGGGCCAGAGAAGGGCCACGAGTCACAGTCTGTGCGCAGAGGGGACTGGCATGTCCCTGGCAGCCCCATGTTCACCTCACTCCCCAGCCCCTCAACCCAGATGGGAACCTAATCAAGTCCCTAGACTTGGGAGCCACCTCTGAGAAGTGGTTTCCTATTGGTTAGACTCTTTTTCTCAGAATGGACTTTTGACAAGATGACACATTACAATTTCACCATGTTCAACAAGGTGACCTTGCTCTAGGAGTGGTCACAGCCTCAGGGCCAGCTGTGTCCAGCCAACCCATCTAGAGGCCTGGTATCAGGCACTCTTGGATCCAACCTCATTTCCTACTAAAGCTTCTGAGGCAGATGTAAGCCTGTCATGAAGCCCCTTTCTCCTCGTCAGGATCGCAGGCATCCCAGAGCTCTAGGACTTTTTCCACCCCGGTGGTGAAACCCAAGGTCAGGTGGGACAAAGGGTTGGGCAAGATGCAGGGTTCCACCTGGCTGGGTTGCTATGACTGAATTTACCTCCACAGCCTAATGCAGCATGACCAAGCCAGTTTTGCAGCCATTCTTTGCTTTGGCCTGTAGGTTGCCTAAAATCACACAGCTAATGAAACCCAGTTCCTGAGCACACCTGTTCTACACAGCAAAGACAGCAGGTGATGAAGCAGTCGGTCACATCAATCCAGAAAGACCCCTAGGGCACAGTGACAAAGGCCGAAGAACACCCCCCAAAGGCCAGTGCAACACTAATCTGAATTCTAAGGCCTTAAGGTAAGACGCCGGGTAACTGGAGCTACCGAGTTGCCCGTGGATGGAAAGTGGTAGTGATAAATGTAGGCGGCTTTCTATCAGAGTCCTCAGTAGACCAGGAAACATGGGGACAATCTGAGAATTTGCCCATATCCAGAAGCCAATACTCAACAATAGCTCCATTGTTGAGCAAGTGCCTTGCTAAAGAGTCTTTCTATTTGATTGCAAACTATATATCAACTGGCCTTAACTGTATTTTAAGGACAAATTCTAAACACACTCTGAAAGAGATCAACCCTAACTTTATTTAGGTCATGCTGCTAACACACAAATAATGGGACGTGTGTGACTAATTCAGAGACAGTGAGAAAAAGGTCAATGCCTACTTCTCTCTTGTAACACTAACAGGCCTTTGGTCATATCTGCTTATCAAGGGAAGAGAAGGAAGATCCCTCAAAGGCACTGAAGGAAACCCATGCTAGTTCATAGTGACTTACGCCTGGAAATCACACATTTGAGAACAGCTTTTAAAATCATTTAAATAATAAGGTTCAAGGACCTACCTGTGAAGTAGAAATGATGATAATCCCATTTTACTAATAAGAAGCCTGATAATTATGTATCTTAATCAGTGTGCCCAAATCCCTCAGAATTCACTACTATGACTCTTGGCCTTCCTTGAGCTTCCTGACACTGTTGGATGGGGCACTCTTAGTTGGGTTCAGGTGCTGTCACCTCGCCACAGCACTGAGTGCTTTGTCTCAGGAGGCCAGCTAGGGGTATGATGTCCAATTCCAACGTGGACCAGTCAACCCAGGCAACACCCATGTTTATTACGATAGCGGATATTTCCACAACCCTTAAAAGCAACCAGCCTTCGTGCATCTAGAGCTGCTGAGCCCATAGAGGACCTGGCAATGCAGATGGAAACTTGGCCTGTGGGTGAATCACCAGGACCGTGGCTGAGCTCAGGCATACACCCTGTAGGACGTATGTGAGCAGGAGTGTGTGCACAAGGAGGAGGCAGCACCATTCCCTGCTACAGGACAGTCTTGGCACATATGCAGTACTCTGTGAGGATGAAAGGACATCTTCTAGCTGGGCATGATGGCAAAGGCCTACAATCCCAGCTCCCTGGGAAGCTGAGGCAGGAGGATTGCAAGGTTTGAAGCCCAATAGGGCAATTTAGCAGTTTGAGGCCATGCTTCAAAATAAAAAATAAGGAGGTCTATATCTCAGTGCAAAGGCCCTGGATTTAATCTCCAGTACTGCCAAAATAAAAACAGAACAAACCATTGATCAACCTTCTCTAGGCACAACAAAGAAAAGCATCTTTTCTGTAAAGGGCAGAAGGCCAGGGTATCCACCTCTAGATGCACCTTCACAAGTTACGCAGCTCTGGGAGGGTCTGCTCGGATGCACGGGAGCGTGGCAGAGGAAGTGCCAACCAGGAGAGCCCGGAAGGGCAGAGACTATCTGCATCCTTCTAAGCCCACTGCAGGTAAAACAAGGAAGTAAGACCAGCCCGACTGTAAGTGGATGTGTTCTGAGCAGCCACCAGGGCTTCTGGTGCCCAAAGCCGCAGACCAGAGCTTCTCAGACATTCCCCGGCCCACCGGCCACCACAGGACCCGGGGAGGCAGGTTCGCCTTCAACAAGGCTCAGGTGGAGTGGTATCTGCATTTTTAGCAAACGTTCAGGGGAGATCGATGCTGCTGCTCCCTGGGCCACACTCTGAGTGTTAGGCTCCAGAACACTACAACCTGTTGGGCCCTTGCGCCTTCAAGCCTTTGCCCTCTACCACCTGACAGTCTCTGCATATAGCGAAGAATGAAACGATTGGTATAAACTGGTTCCACTGAGGGAGAAGATGCGACATCCTCCGATATCCACGCCCACCCACTTTACTGCTCTGAGTCACCTCCTACCTCTCCATCTGTCCCACCCTCCCTGACCTTCCCGGCACTCTTGGATGGGGCCACTTCATATCTGCTGTCTCCCCTGCCCAAAGAATTCTTCCGTTGAACACCTACCTGCCACAGCCTCTCCTCTCCATCAGTACAGAGCCAGCACTGCTTCCTAGTTTACAGCACCCATCTTTGCATCCGCTGCACCCTGCCCAGCCTCACTTTCTCCATGACACTTACTGCTATATGCAAATTCCAGATAGCTTTGATCTTGCTCACCGTCCACCTCCCCAGTCGCATGTCATTCCCAAGAGGGCAAGCATGTTACATCTTGTTCACGGCTGTAGCCCAGTATGTGGCCTCTAACGGGCCCTGAAATATTTGTGGAATGAAGAAAGATTTTAATATCTAATGAAAAGTTTAAAGTCCAACCATCATTCTCAAGGACTCCGGGGAATTGTTTGCTTACATCTGACGTGAATGCTACATTTTTCTTTTTAACTGAAGAAACTACTTGGAGGCTTCAAAAGGATCCGTTGTTACAGATTGCAGGAGATATTTTTATCCCATCATGCAGGGATGGGCTTCGCAGAGAGGCATTCCCCGTGTTTGCCAGCTCTCATTCGCCGGCAGCCTGACGGGTTTCCTCTTCCTCCCCCTCGGGGACCCACGCGGATGAGAGGCAGTTTTAACTTGGCAGGCAGGCCTCACCATGAACCCCCACTCTTACACACAGAGGGACGTGCCCTGGGGAATCCCCCACAGTGTACGCTAAGACTCTGAAGTCAAGTGGAAAAAGCTAACTGACCCTCACAAGGTCTTCCTGCCAGTTGGTGGAAGGTCTAGGACCAGAACCCACGCACAACTGCTAACTGTCAACATTTTTTGCACTCTCTTTTTTTTTTCTTCCCTTTTTTTGTGGTGCCAGGGATTGAACTTAGGGCCTTGCACATACTTGTCAAGTTTTATACCACTTGATCTACATCCCTTCTAAGTTGCCTGAGCTGGTCTCAAACTTGCTCCTCAGCCCCCCACCCTGCTCAGTTTCTATAGCAGCTGGTGTTATGGGCCTGTACTACCACATCCAGACCGGCCGCTCCTGACAAGCTGAAGCCAGCATCTGAATTAGGGATGGCTTGCAGCTCCCACACTCACAACAAGGATCCAGGATCAGTCTCATGACATCACATCATCAGAGAAAGAGGGATCTTCCCAGCAGCCAGCCCGGCCCGTGCACTGAGGGTGGCCACAGGAAAGCTGAGAGGGTTGTGTGTTCAGACCCACAGCGCCATCCAACCCCATCTCACCAACACACATCTTTAATCACACAGGCGAACAATGTGCAAATGTTGGAGATCCACCTCAACCCCCACAGGAGCTGTGAGCAGGGTAGAATTCAGGGGTAACAGAACATTATTTGAACGTATAGATTATAGCTTTAAAGTTGTAAGCTGAAGTGCATGACCAAATTCATCACTACCTGCCTCTTCCCAAAGGCTAATCCTGCCTTCTCAAGTTCGGCCCTCGCAGACCTGGTAGAGTTCATGCATGCCCGGGGGATTCTTCAACTCACACTTAGAGCATCTTCAGGCTCAGGAACCTCAGGAGAGCTACTGGGTTTGTAACCCACATTATAAATGACACAGTCCAGGTGGCCTGGAAGCCTAGTTGGAGGGCATTTGGTCCTTGGGTTACCTTGGACACACAAACCTGTGAGTTTAGCTGTAGTCCCCTTCCACACATGTGAAGGTTTTGCTCCTGGAAAGACCAAAGTTAGAGGTTATGCTTAAAAGCACTAACACTAAATTAATCCTGGCTTAGTGAGGTGAGACCCCCAGAGGCAAAAAAAGGGGACAGTTCACCCCTGTTTTTGGTCATTTACCTACAATGAAAGGCAAACAAATCTGCACTGCTTCAGGGCAGGGCATGAAGCCACAGCAAGAGGGCAGTATGATTGGCCGCCAGAGATGTGAAGGGAAAGAATCTGTCTCTAGGGACTGGGTCTGGGGCCTGTGAGTTAAACACAGAGTGAGGAGAAAAGGCACAGACATTTTACTTGGTGCTAGTATTTTTACAAGACACAGGGTAAAGGACTTCCAAGGAAGAAGGCAAAATCCCCAAAAGAAGTTACAACCGGGGCTTGCATACTATGTTAACAAAGAGTGATAATTTGTAGAGTCAGAAAAAGACAAAGGAAAAAAAGGTTTGGTTTGGAGTGATAAACAGAAACGGTTACTAGGAAATATAGAGGGAAAATTAATAGAAGATAAGGGTTAATCTAGTAAGGTTGGTTTGTACAGATTCATCTTGGTAATCAAGCCTGGCCCCGTCTCCAGTGACAAATGACATTCCCTCTTCCTGGCACAAGGGGCCCCCTTTCTCCTGGGCAGTGTGTGCTGACTTTAGGTGAATGGACAAAGGCAGAGGGCCTTGTTTGACCCCACTGTACCTGCCATTTCTCAGTTGCCTTGAAATATCAATACGCCCAAAAGATGCATTTTGGGGTGGCATGCTCTGACCTACTCAGGACTGTAAGGCCAACACTGCGAAGTGGCCTGGGGGCGGAACTTTGCGTAGCAAGAGTGGTCAGTGTGCACAAGGCAGGAAAGAAACTATGCTGTCACAGCCTTCCCAAACCAACAGTGCCACACCCTATACTACCATATTTAAGTTTTTTTTTCTAATCTTGAAACTCCATCCCAACTGTAACACTAATTCTAACAACCTCTCTCTCTCTCTCTCTCTCTCTCTCTCTCTCTCACACACACACACACACACACACACACACACACACACCTTTCCCTCCACTTAAGAGTTACCAGCATTTCCAGACAAACTAGAAGGAAAGAGTATCGCTCTGTATTTCTCCCAGGATGCAAAGGGCTAACATGGAAGGGCTGCCCTCAAAAAACAGGTGAGAGCACTGGCATGGAGAGAAGGTGATAATGGAGCGAGCTAGGGCAGAGGAGATGCTCAAAAAAGGCAGTGATGGGCGAGGAAAAGGAGGGTGACAAAGAGGAAAGGCCGACCTAACATCTGGGTCACCAAGCACTCAACTCCCATCACTTGGGGCCAGAACTTGGCGGAACAATGAAGCAACCTTCTGCTCCGCATTGTGCTTTTCTGCTGCAGGTCTCAAAGGGAACCAGCTATTGTAAATGAATTTGCCCTTGGCTTCCCCATCAATCAGACTGGAGACCTTAGCGTCTGCGATTGTAAACTGATGGCTGTCCTCGCTCACCTGCTGGGGTGAACCTCTGTGTAAATCACGTGCCAAGACAACAGCAAGGCACCTCAATTAAGTGCAATTAAAGGACCAAGAGACGGGCCTTATCACAGAGTCCTAGAGCTCTGAGCCCTAAGCCTTAGAAACAGACATCAGCAACTGGAACCAGGCTTTCTTGATAAGGAAACTGAGGCCCAAAGAGGTTGGTCAAGGTCACGTCCATTATTAGGAGCAAAGCTTGTGCCAGCTGCCGGGACCACACTCTTTCCGCTCCTCACACTGCCTAGCACCACCGCATTTAATTTTAGCTCATCACACATTCAAGCTTGCGCTTTCAAGGAATTTTATAGTCCCAGCTCCATCTGTGCACTTGCCTTTCTACTAGCTTTGCTTCATTCAGTGCTGCCCGGCTTCCTGTGTGTCTATCTGCTGCACACTCTTTACAAGAGGAAGAGAGGGCCATGAGTTTAAATTGATTGCTATGCGTACATCATTTCCACAGCACGGAGGGGACCAAGATGTCCCCCGCTGAGCACCTGCCATCTTATTCTGAAGGGTCAGTTCTGAATTTCTGATCTACTTTGGACAATGACAACGAAAAGACTTCTTTCAAGATGTATAGCCACCAAGAATAAGGACACCGTGGTCAACTTAATGGCATACACTGTCATCTAGAACGATATTCGATTTTACTTTTCAGAAGCACTTGAGGCACAGTTAGGACTATTTAGGTGGAAATCACCCAGGCTCAATGTATCAATTGTGCACAATTGTTAAAATAACACCTGTAATGAAACACTGAAGGCTCGATTTTTAGAAGTGAAAAATGAGAGCTCAAGGTATAGGCCTTCAGGGTGAACCATTCCTGCAGCCTGGCAACCCACCGTGTGCTCAAAGGGCCATAGCCATGACCACCTGGTTGTGCCTGGAACCCAGGAACAGATGTGTTCCTCACTTCTGCCAGGACTTCAGTCAAAAGCCATACCACTTGAAGAGGCTGCAGGGCTTTCAAAATGCCAGCAGGTGTGGGGAGGAAAAAAAGCAGTAATTAAACATCCAACAGTTAAAGAATACTAGTTCATTTGTCCACAAGTTGTGCGTCTCGGGAAAGCAGAGTACACTGCACTCTTTCTGGTGAAGCGCCAACACTCAGAAGGGCATTTGATTTGTGTGCAGATACTCTTGGGATCGAGATGGCTATCTGTGCAGATAAATGCTTTGGGGGCTTGGAGCTTTAGAAAAATGGGATCTGGCTAAAGCTTCCTCGTTCTTGGCTCTCTTGGCTGCTTTAATCTTTTATATCCTTACACAGGCCAGATGGAAAGAGAAGCTTCCCCTCTTCTCAGGGGCAGAGGCAACTACACCGGTGGAATTTCAAGGACGAACACACACACTCCCTATTGTCCATATAAGAACTTGTCTTTCTGCAGTAACTGTGATTAAATGTCGCTAGTTAGCAACCTCGGAGTGTGTGCAAAGGTCTGTGCTGAGCACTGTGTCCAGATGCTTTTGGGAAAGACCCACTGGCCAAGTTTCTCTGTTGGTAACCTTGGCCTCATCCATGGCCTATCTGTCCAAAGAGCCCTGCATGCCTCCTCCACACTGTCCCTCAGACTGGCCTGATCACCCCTTCTGCTTGTGCTGTCCCTAGCATTGGTGGCTGTGGCTGCCTTTTTGGCCACAATGGAAGCTTTTGGTGACTGCAGTTCTAGACTATGTTCTACCTGAGGACCAGGTTCTTCTACATAGCTTGTACCCCAACTGATAGGAAGATTTCTCACTCTCCAGGCAGGGTAGAACTCAAAATGTTAAAAAAAAAAAAGGGATGTCCCACCCCAGGCCTTCCAGAAGTTCACGATGGCACTAAAATCATAACCATGCACGACGGCAAGTGTCAGAAGAGTGCTAAGGAGAAAGTGCTGGAGGGAGAGGATCTTGCACAAGTGGATTTTAGACAGATGGGGAGCATTTAATAGAGCAGATATCTGTTCATTCATTGTCCATCTGCTCATTCAATTAATCACAATTTCACAATTAAGGTAGAAGGCACTTCAGGTGAAGGGTCCCCAAGTCCTCGGCTGCAGACCCATACCAGTCTCTGGCCTTGGAAGGACCAGGCTGCAGGGACAGGTGAGCAGTGAGCAGGGGCATGTGACAAGCAAAGCCCCAACTCCTGCCGTGTTCTTCTATTGGGATCTAACCCCACCGCTGGTCTGGGCTGGAACAGCCCTTGGAGAAGCGCTTACTTTCTTCGGAAGCTGTCTCTTTCTCCTGTTATTTCCTGTCCCTGCTAGCAAGATCGACAGGGTGAATTTGTTGTAAAAGAGAGAAAATGACAGCCCGTGTATCTTAGCCCTTCAGTTGTTTATTTTGGTACTGAAGGCTGAAACCTGTTAGCTTAAAACTTGATTGGGGCCACACTCAAATCTTTACATATCCGATCATTTTTGGAGTCACCAAAGCAAAGTATTCTTCGCTGTGTAGAGCCTGCCAATTTCACGCGCCCTGTGAAACTACAACCAGCGTCTGCCGGCCAGTGGTGAAATAGAGCCTCTGAAGATATAGGATCTTGAAGGGTGGCTGCCTCTGGTACCGTCTGGGCCAGAGAGGCCCTGGCTTGCTGCAACATATGTCCCCAGGCCATCATCCAGACACTGGAGGCCCTCTCTGCGGCCCACCCCTGGGGTATTCCCTCGCCCTCCCCTGTGACCCTCCACAGATTGCTGCTCCAGGGACTGTCTTGGCTTCAAGCCAGCAAGCCTCACAGCATCTGCAGAATCTCCTCACAAAGCTTCTGTGTGCTCCTGCCACTTTCTGCTCAGATCTGCCTCTGTGGTCAGGCCTGAACTCCCTCTACCAGGGCGCCACGTGCACAACCGTGTGCCCTTTGTTCTCCTGGCAAGGCTGCCTGGTGGAGGAGTAGGCCTCTGACTCAAGCTAGGGCAAGCCGATTGCCTTTCTTGGGAACAGAGAGTTCGTAGAGAGCAGGAAACTGTATCCCAACACTGCGCACAGTGCTTTCCATCTATCTCCCCATCTTTGACAACCAACACTGCAACTTTGAAGGAGGTCTCCATTACTAGCAATAATACCACACTAAGTAATTTAAAACATAAACAAAGGCCCAAGCATGGGGGAGAAGAATTTCAACCACTGGTGATGAGGAAGGGCTTCATGTATAAAGGGAATTAGGGACTGGAATCAGGGATCTATAAATGAGCCCTTCACAAGTACTCGTCTACCTGCATAGCACTCAAAGGGAGGGCAGGTGGGGCTGGAGGAGCTGAGAGTCAGAAGGAGACCACATGGTGTATTTCAGGACATCCTGAGGTGTTTGTGGTAAATGCTGCAAGAGGAACAGGGGGAAACATGCCTCTGTTCCCTCCGGCTCCCTTACCTTCAGGAAGGCTAGAAAACTGCAGAAAGCATTGTGAAAAGGAGGGTAAGGTCAGCAGCTGATACATCTTCGTGTATGACACGGGAGGCCCGTCTTAGGCAACAGAGAGTCACTGAAGCCACCTGAGCATGGAAAAACCATGAATGTGGTATTTTGGGGAAAGGTTTAGGCGATGGTTTTGGAAAAAGAAAGGCATGGAGGTGGGCAGAAAGCCCATCTGAGTGGATTGTGGCACCAGTGGGAGCAGAGAGACCAGGAGCCAGCTGGTTGTGGTGGGAGGGGCTAGGGACGCTTTCAGGCTGAAGGAGTGATGTGGAGGGAGGTGTCAGAACCCAGAGGCAGGAGTAACTTTTGAGAGCGAAGAAAGGTAGGAGTTCCTTCTGGCAAGTGCGGAAGAGTCTCTCACAGATCTATCCTCTTGCAGATAACTACCAACTTTAGATTTAGAAATGATCAAACAAGGAAATAAAGGAAACTACTTGAAGGCAGTGAGGGGCATAGAACAGGAAAATCTAGACAGGAGTCTACACTTGAACTAAGGAAAAGACAATGGGTGAAATTTCTGGGTTCTTTAAAAAAAGATTTTCTACAAGTCAGTGCTCCATGTGACACCTAAAATTTGGGTGACTTAGACAAAGATGTACACTCTCACCACTCTGATTGTTCTTTATTTAATGTGTTCTTCAAATATTGTCAACAGCACTTAGGCAAGAGAAAAAGATAAAAAGTATCCAAAGAGGGAAGGACAAGGTCAAATTATCCTTGTTTGAGGATGATATGATATTTAAGAAGACCCTAAAGACTCTACTGAAAGACATTTCAAGCTGATAAATGAATTCCATTATGTAGCAAAATATAAAATCAACATTTTAAAAAATCGATATCTGTTTTATATGCCAACAATGAGTTAGCTGAGAAAAAAATTAGGACAATTCCATTCACAATGGCTTCAGATAAAATAACTTAGGAATCAATAGTCTAAATGAAGAGGTGAAATGCCTCTGCAATGAAAATTTCAGAACAGTGAAGAGAGAAATTGAAGAAGACACACACCAGAAGATACAAAGATTTCCTATGTTTCTGGTTTGGCAGAATTAATACTGTCAAGATAAACCAGGCTTGATGGCACAGGCTGTAATTCCAGCACTCTAGAAGGCTGGGGATGGAGGATCACAAGTTCAAGTCCAGCCAAGGTAACTTAGTAAGACCCTGTCTCAAAACCAAAAAAAAAAAAAAAAGGGGGGGGGGGGCAGGGATGTAGCTCAATGCAGGGATCCTGAGCTGGATCCCCAGTACCACACACAAACAAACACTGTAAAAATGGTCACATTACCTACCAAGTGATCTACAGATTCACTGCAGTCCCCATCAAAATACCAATAACATTCTTCACAAAAATAGGGGAAAAAATAGTAAAATTCATACAAAATACAAAAGACCCAGAATACCCAAAGCAACCCTAAGCAAAAAGAACAAGGCTGCAGATATCACAATACTCAATTTCATACTACACTACAAAGCCATAGTAACAAAAACATGGTCCTGGCACAAAAATAGACATGTACCCCAGTAAAACAGAATAGAGGACACAGAAACAAACTATACAATGACAGCTCTCTGATTCTGGACAAAGAAGCTAAAAATACATGTTGGAGAAAAGACCAATTCTTTAACAAATGCAGAAGAGTGGAATTAGATCCCTAGCTCTCATACTATGCAAGGATGAATTCAAAATGGATCAAAGATCTGGGGATAAGACCTGAAATTTCACAATTACTAGATATATGAAGAATAAGAAAGTGAGGAAACAAGAAAATGCAACTTGTGCTTGCAAAAAAAAAAAAAAAAGATCAAAGGCAATCAAAAGGACTGATCTCAAGATTACCCTCGTGTTATAATTAACAGACAAGGATTTTAACAATCCATTAGAACCAAACACAGAATAGTTTACCTTATAAAAACACTGTATGTGTGATAGAAAAAGAAAAGGTTTTTGTAATAGACAACAACTGACTGGAAAGTCTTGTAATGAAGTAGAAACATATAAAATTTTGTATCCTCTTTTCTTGCTCCTTTATTTATTTACATTGTGGGTTTCTGATACAAAAGAAATTACGTGATATTTAACTTCCTAGTTCTTATTTATTTCACTTGGCATGGTGGTCTCAAAGTGAAATAATTTTCTTACAAATGACTCAAATTTATCTTTTTCTATATACTTGCACCAAAGTGTCCATTTTGTAAGAAAATAGCAAGGCAAGGTAGACTTTTGGGAGATGACAAGGCAATCTGAGGAAAGAAGGGGACAGGAGGATAGAGACGGGAAAGGTGGAATCAAGATGATTAAGATGAGATGGGTATATATGCATCAGTCCTCAAGTTGAACGTAATTATCACCTATTGAAAAACACAGTAATAAAAGGAATGATTATTACTACTTTTTGATATGGTCTCTCTTTACACTCTAGGCTGGTCCTGAACTCACTATGTAGCCTATTGGCATGTGCCACCAAATGAAAAGAATAATTATGGGGGGGAAGAAGGAAGAAAAATTAAAATAGAAAATAGAAAGAAAAAATTAAATATGAAAGAATATTATGGACAATGAAGAAAATAATATGAAATAAAATATGAAAATATAAAAATATGATGGGCCTCACAACAGAATGCAAAGGACAAAATATTATGATTCTAAAGACAAAACAAAGAATCCTCCAATTTGTAAAACAAGAAAACTAAAAAATAAAAGAAAATTAAACCTGGAGAATCTGAGACTATGTTCATTTGGACTGTACATCCATCCGTCCATCCATCCATTCATCCATCCATTCTTCTATCCCCAAATAGTAATTAAAGTCTGAGAAGGAACAAAGAGAATGAGAGACAAAAAGAATGAGGAGGTAAGATTATTTGAAGAAATAATTACCACTAACTTCCCAAAGTTGGTTAATGACATACATTCACATATTCAATGACCCAATAAATGCCAAGCAACATACGTACAAAGAAAACCATACCTAGTCACATCACAAACTGAAAAAGATTAAAAAACAAATCAAACTATGGTGAATGTACTCAGAGGCATACAAAATGTAATCACATACAGAAAGTCCAAAGGCAAAGGTCCCAGCAGATTTGTCATCAGAAACAGTGCAAACCAGAGGATTGTCAAGCTGTTATTTTTAAAGCACAGAAATAAAAACAAAATTTGTCAAACTAATTTTTATACCCAGCAAAAATAGCTTTCAAAAACCAAAGGGAACTAAGATGTTCAGAAGTACAAAAGCTGACAAGCAGACCTGCACTCTCAGAAACATTACAGAAAGTCCTTCAGGCAGCAAGTAATACCAGATGCAATCTGTATTTTAAAAAATAAAATAAAAAGCATCAAAATGATGACTGCTATAGCTTGGACATTCAGTGTTTTCCCAGGGTAAACTGATGATTTAAAGCAAAAATAAAAACAGTGAATGGTGAGTTTAATAAGAAATATAATCATAAAACATATGACAGCAACTACAGCACAAAGGACAGAAGGAAAGAAACAGTAATGTATTCATTTCAGAGTCTTATACTATGCATTAATTAGTGTGGTACCACTGAACATAGTCAGCAATAAGGGTTTCTATTTTTATTACAAATGGCAAAGCAATCACTAAAATATTTTCCCACTATAAATGTACATATTGAATATATATGATACATAATGTTTACGTTGAACTTGAGTATTTTGTGCACACATGTATTAAATCAAAATTACAATCCCCTCTCCCTTCTGACCTTCCTGCATCCTCCTCCTCCACCTATCTCCCATTTGATTATATACAATGACTATATTCTAGGTTTCCCATATTAGAGAAACCATTCAACATATTTATATTTATATTTTTACAATGATAAATAGCTATTAGATTTTTAAAATTCTGAAAGTAATCCAAAAAGAGGCAGAATGAAAAAAGAAAAGGCAGTTGGGCCCAGTGATACAGGCCAATAATCTCAGTGTTCTGGGAGGCAGAGACAGGAGGATTGCAAGCTTGAAACTAGCCCAGGCAACTGAGTGAGACACTACTTCAAAATTTAAAAATAGGGCTGGAAGAATGATACAGCAGTTAAAGCACTTGCCTTGTAATCACAAGGCTCTGAGTTTGATTTCCTCCAAATCCCACAAAGCTAGGCGTGGTAGTGCAAGCTATAATCCCAGCACTCAGGAGGCTGAGGCGGGAGGATTGCCATGAGTCCAAGACCAGCCTGGACTACACAGAGAGTTCAGGACCAGTGTGGGCTACAGAACAAGACCCTGTTGCAAAATAAATAAATAAATGAATAAATAAATAATAAAAATAAAAATCAACTGGGGATGTAGGTCAGTGTGAAGGCTCTGGGCTCAATTCTCAATACTATAAAAAAGTGATAAAGTAGATTTTTAAAATTTAAAAAGCAGTCAGTTTAAACCCATCAATAAATAATTACTACATATAAATAGTCTAAATATTCCAATTAGAGATAGGGACTTTAGACAGATTGCCAGATGGGATAAAAACACAAGACAAAGTCATATATTGCTCAAAAGAAACCCATTTTAAATATAAAGGCACAACAAGGTTACAGGTAAGATGATGGGTGAAGGTTTACCATGTTAACAATAATTAAAAGAAAGGTACAATGGCTTCATTAGTATCAAAGTAGATTTCGAATTACAGAACATTCCCATAAAAAACAGACTAATTTTATAATGGTGGACAGTTCAAATATTACTGAGAGACATTAAAGATCTAAATAAGTGGAGACATATATGATGTTCACAGATTGAAAGCCTCAAAATCATTAAGATATTAAGTCTTCTCAAATTGACCTAAAGATTCAATGTGACTCCAATCAAAATCCCATTTTCCCCATAGCAGTGGAAAGCTGAACAATTCATTTGTTAGTATAAAGGCCTCAAAGCAGCACAAGTAACTTCTAAAAATAACAAAGTTGAAGAACTTATACTCTACAACTCCAAGACTTATGTTAATTCTACATCAGTCAACACAGCATGTTACTGACATCAAGACAGATAACTAGATCAGTGAAACAGAATAGCAAGTTCTAATGCAATTATACATTTCATCATTTTATTTTAAACAAAGATACATAGTAATTTAGTGAAGAAAGGGAGGGTTTCCTCCACCCAACAAATGGTTCTCTAACAATTTAAAATTCATATGTAAAAACAAAACCAAAAAACTCAATAGGTACCATGTATAATTTACAAAGATGAATTTGAAGTAGATCACAGATCTAACTGTAAAACTATAAATATCTTAAAGAAAAACACAAGCAAAATCTTTGCAACCTTATGCTAGACAAATACCTTTTAGATACATCAAAGCTATAATTTATGTAAGAAAACATAGGTAAATTAAAAAATAAGGACATCCATTCTTCAAAAATTGATGTTAATAATGAGAAGAAAGGAACTGTGATAATATATCTGTAGATCCTCTATCTGACAAAGAACTTACATATAAAATCTCCCAAAACTCAGTAACAAAACACAAAATATTTCAGCAAGCACTTCGCTAAAGAGATACTAATCACACATATGAACATGAAAAGATGCTGGACAACTTAATTGTTAAGAAAATGCCAACTAGATCTCCAAGTAGATTCCACCATTGCATGTCTATTAGGCAACGAGTAAACTTTGAAAAGACTGATCCACCCAAGGATGCCAAGCAAATGGAATTCCCTTACACTGCTGGTAGGCACACAAAATAGTAAAAAGTCCCTGGAAAACATTCTGGCAGGTTTGAAACATGTCCATTCTGTGGGCCAGCCGTTGTGATCTGAATTTTCTACCAGAAAGAAGTGGAAGCACATGCCCATGCAGAAATATTTACACAAATGTTCGGAGCAGCTTTATTTTTGACTGCCATAAACTGGAAACAACTGAAAACTGGAATGGATCCACTGTGACTTGTCCATGCTGTTGAATGCCATCAGCAATGAGGAGGACAAGAACGCTAAGCTGCGCTAAACCAGGATGGACCTTAAAATAATTATGCCGAGGGAAAGAAGCCATTCACACCCAACTCAGAAAAGAACACAGTAGGTGATTCTATTTATGTAAGATTCTATTTTTTTAATTCTTTTAAATTTTATTTTAATTCTTTATTTTAATTCTTAGGGTCTTGCTCTGTAGTCCAGGCTGGTCCTGAATTCACTATGGAGCCCAGGCTGGCCTTGGACTCATGGCAATCCTCCCGTCTGAGCTTCCTGAATGTTGGGATTACAGGCATGCACTACCATGCCCAGTTTATGTGGTGCTGGGGAATGGAACCTGGGTACGTAGCTCTTGACTTAATGCCCAAGCACTTTAACCATTAAGCCATTCCTCCAGCCCTATGTAAGATTCTAGACTACGTGAAGACATCTATAGCGACAGAGATAGATTAGAGTGCCCTGCATACCTGTGGGAGGCTGGACAGGAAGGAAAGTAGAGATTATAAAAGTGAGAAAGGAAGAAGCCTCCACATCTGTAACAGTAAAATTCCTCCAGCCAATTACATTTCGTGAGCTTATCTGAGCAAAGGAAATCATAATTTGTGAATCAGGCAGCTCCCAGCACCAGAGCTGGTTTTGAAAACTCCAGTTAACAATGTGATTACATCGGATTTATAGAAAAACAGAAGTGAGGCCTAGAAAACAATTTATTGGCTATACCTTAGGTAATCAACCAGTCGATTCGTTATAGTTCAGTTAACTGGCTACACGCTTCCTGCCACCTGCCACAACTCAGTCACTGTTATTAAAGTCTGTATTGGGTTAGGCTGTTGGGCCCAGTGAATGTGTTGAGCCCACATCACTGGCCTTTTACAAAATCTTACTTCAGATGATGAAAAGCTTCATTATCTTGACTCTTACCATGGATTCACCCATATTTTAAAACTTATCAAACTGCACACTTGAACATGTGCAGTGTATTCTCTATCATTTATATCTCAATAAAGACATTCTTGAGATACCTGATATTAAAAAAATTACCTGACATCTTTCCACAGGCTGCAGAAGAAAAGGAATCAAACTGTAGGAGTCTGGGGATAAAACTCACAAGCTTCCAACCAGAAAACTCAAATGTCTTTAATTCACATGCAATATTCAAAACATCATAACACTTGTTAGTTTCTAGTGCATAAATCATCTGAATGTGTTTAACGGGCTAATATGTTTAATATTAATTAGTAATTAAACTGTGTAACACTTTATCCATATGCCTTTAGGTTGAAGAGCTGTGACAAGAAAGTACACTCTCGAACTAGAGGAATGGCTCAGTGGTTAAAGTGCTTGCATAGCAATCAGTAAGTACCCAAGAATAATTCCCCAGCATAACATAAGCCAGGTGTGGTGGTGCACACCGATAATCCCAGCACTCAGGAGACTGAGACAGGAGGATTGCCTTGAGTTCAAGGCCAGCCTGGGCTCCATAGTGAGTTTAGGGCCAGCCTGGGCTGCAGAATGAGACCCTGTTTCAAAAAAAAAGAAAGTACATTTTTCTCTTTGTGGTTTTGCACACACCTGGCACCTGGCACGCACCTGAGAGGACTGTAAACACTTTTTAGCAGTACAAGTGCAGTCTATAGACCATCTCCCTGTTTCTACATCACTTCTCTCTCTCTCTCTCTCTCTCTCTCTCTCTCTCTCTCTCACCCTCTCTCTCTCTTTACTTGTAATTACTAGGAAATTGGGGGAGAAAATACATTTGACAGCTACACACAAGTTTTCTCTTTTGAGGAACACTATGAATTTCAAACATTTGTCACTTAATTGATGTGAAACAAACAAAACTGCTTAGACTCATTTATCCTGGAAGGAATGTTTTTAGTACTGAATGTTGTAGATAGTGCAGGAAATTTTTTGGTTGTTGTTTTCTTTCTACTGGATTATAAAATAATACAGGATTATAATTACAGCCTCCAGATTTCATTACACACTGCTATGGCGGCAATGAATGGCAGAAAGAATCTGCAGCAGAGAGTCTGAGCAAATTTCATAGGTCCGTAAGGCTCCTCAGCCTGCCACTGTCCC
The DNA here is from genome assembly GCA_004027205.1 of Ctenodactylus gundi. Taxonomy (NCBI): domain Eukaryota; kingdom Metazoa; phylum Chordata; class Mammalia; order Rodentia; family Ctenodactylidae; genus Ctenodactylus; species Ctenodactylus gundi. The sequence goes on along the minus strand of PVKB01001135.1, from coordinate 400,420 downwards.
TTGAGGACCCGTGTGAAGTGCTGTGAGCTGAACAAGCACTGGATGAGTCAGGTCATTTGAGCTCACTTTTTAATGACAACTTATAATTTTATTATTTTTTACAAGGAGTGTTTCAAATAAATATATATTTTATTTCTTGTGAATTAAGAAAATAATTTAAAATGACTTGAATTGATACAGAACTAAATTCCTCCTCTAAGTAAGCTCAAGTCTCACCACACCAACCTCAGCTTACCATGGAAGATGCCGTCAAGATTATAGTGAGTACCTAAGAATTCTAATGTCTCTGCGACTCCCTCCTTTCCCATGCCTCAGACCTTGTGAACTCTAGCTGCAGTCTGTTATCAGAATATTTATGATGCTGCAAGTAGCTTCCAGCAAGGCCTCTCCAACTTTAATGTACAAACAAATCACACAGGGGATCTTGTCTAAAGGCAGATTCTGATTCAGGAGGTCCAGACTAGAGAGGAAGATTCTGCATGTCTGAGACCCTCCACATGACGAGCCAAGCCAAGTTCAACCATCCACTGCTGGTTCCAGACAACCCGCAGCAAGGAAGGGCTCATTCCCTAGGGCAGTGGCGAGAGCCTTAATATCGGAGGCACTTGGGAACCTGAGCAGCACAAGTTTGGGCCCTTCCTCACCTCCTCAAGCAGAGGCTCTAGTGGCATAGACCGGAGATCTGTGTGTTAATGACCCTCGAAGTGACTCAAAACACATACCCATGATGATGCTGGCACCTGCTGCACCTGGTGAAAACCAGCTCCATTTCTAAAGGTCCCCAAGTTCTAAGAGAAAATTAGGAAACTTTAGGAGGAAGCTTCAGTGGACTAGTTGAAACTAGAATCTGTTTATGTCTTCCAAGAGACATCATCGGTTCTATTTTTTTTTTAAAGAATACCACGAGAAACATACAAATGCAAAAGCCTGCTTGTTGACAAGGCATAATATGTACATAAGCAGTATAATCACCAGCTCCGTCTTCACATGTTTATAATAAACATGTCACAAACTTATTTTTAAAAACATCTTCTCTCTCCCAAATCTATGTTTAAACTAAAACACATAAAACTACAGCTATTCTTAAATTTCATGAACCTTAAATAATGTTGGGGAACACTACACAATGATCAGAATAACGCAACCCAGCCACTGAGTCACGGTGGCCAGATAAAAATCTGGCAGTTGGGTAAAGGATATAATTAGAGGATCCTACTTAGAATGGGGTTGGCAAATTGACTTCACCATAAACTTAACCGTTAACACTTCCTACTTCCACTGACCATCAGTGAGGATGAGGTCAACCAGATGATTGTCTTGACTAATTCTACCACTTACCTGGGGATTTATTTTTAAATGTGGTCAAAACATACAGCCAGGAGCTGGGGATATAGCTCAGTGATTAGAGCCCTTGCCGAGGAAGCACAAGGACCACACTGAATTCTCCAACACCACATAATAGCTGGGTATGGTGGTACATGCCTGTAATTTCAGCACTGGCAAGGCTGGGGCAGGAGGATTGCCATGAGTTCTAGGCCAGCCTGGGCTCCACAGTGAGTTCAGGATCAGCCTGAGCTATGGAGTGAAACCCTGTCTCAAAAACAAAACAAACAAAAAAACATACAGCCAGGCCTAGAGATGCAAGCCTGTAACCTCAGCTCTCTGGGAGGCTAACTAGAAGAACTGCAAATTTGAGCCTGTGCAACTTAGTGACGTGTCAAAAAATTAAAAAAAAAATTGGTCTGTGGATATAGCTCAGTGTGATGACTTTGAGCCCAATGCTTAGTCCCACAAAAAAGTGAAAGTTTAAATTTGAAAAAACTGATTATGAAAAAGATACACTGCCATAATTCCTCTCAAAATTCTCCCCCTTGCTTCAAACACGTTTATCCCTCCGTTCTTGCCACTTTCTAAAGTACTGGGGTTCTCTTTGGCAACTGTCCTCCGGTGAGCTGTTGGAGCTATCTCAATGTCCTTAGTAGGTTCAAAACATTTTCCTTTCAATATTATTCTGACTTTGGGGGAGAACCAGAGGTTGCACTTCCCAGATCTGGTGAATAGGACGGATGAGAACACACTACAACATTTTTATTAGATGGAAACTGACATAAATGTTTTGAATCAAGTCAAGGCATCAAGGCAGCCACAACAGCCTAACAAAAGACATGAAAGAAGACTTCCAGAACTGCTCCAGAAGAGGCAAGAATGATGGGTCACTGTGCCCAAGGCCAGGGGGCATGTTCTGTGGAGTACTAACAGCAACGTGTCTCTCACTGAAATAAATGTGTTAATTTTTTATTTAAACATTCACCTTAGTATACCTTAGTATACCTGTAGTCCCCAGACAAAGGAGACCTGTAGATCACAAAAGTATTGCTATGCATGTAGGTAACTGTGACCATTGGAGAGACTATGTCAATTTGAGGCAATCAGGTACCACGCCTAGGCTGGGAATTAAAAACTAGCCTGGATTAGAGTGTGAGTGATGTGTGAGCCGGCCAATGAGGGAAGAGCAACTAGAACTCCAACTGTATAACAGGAAGGAAGAAGGAAGATTGTCACAGCTTCTTCCTCTGGGAAAGCTTTCGCCTTCACAATTGTCTACAGATGCTGACTTGCTACACACCCCAGATCTTCAGCACAGATTCACTCCAGTCTCGACTTACACCTATCTACCCATTGCTGGTCTTCAGTCTCTGATCTTCAGGCCCCGGTCTTCACCATTGTTCTTTGAATAACCGAGAACTTCAGCAGACTCTCACCTCCCTGGCTGTCCTGCACTCCTGGACAGGAGATCTACTTCAAGGCTGAGCAGCCATCTTGGACTATCTCTATTCTTGGATTTATAAGCCTTCCTAGTAGACCCGTTTGTTACAATTTCTGTAAATTCTGCCAAACTAATACAGTAACAAAGACTTGAGAGGAACATTAAATTGAATCACAGAGAAAGGTAGGAGGCTGACCTACCAGAATTCAATAAAAATGGGAAAAACTGATAGAAACAGCGAGATTTTTTTTAACACTCAGGCTACCCTAAGAGTCACAAGGAAAACAGAAAGTATGTAAAACTTAGTATTCATTAAAAAAGTGACTGAGAGCATAAGAAGGCATAGATCACAGCGCGTTCCTTGGGACCACAGATCCTCCAAGTCAGGACACTGCTAAGCTCAGGCCTCTCTCACAGAGGAAAGCTGCACACCAGCCTTCACAGTTCACACTATCTCTTCCCTCCCTTCTCCTATAGCTGCCTTAAAAAAATATTTTAACATGAGCAGATGGTCTATACCGCCTTGCCTCTCAAAGCAGATCCATGGCTTCTTCGAGAGATGCACTTTGTCACACACACAGACTCCGGTGGGCCCTCCAGAGCCCTGCTGAATCAGAAGTGGTTCTCTAACACCATGTCTAGGTTTGTGGGCACACTCAGGTGGAGAGGAGCTGCCCCAACTTGCCTTCAATGTTCTGGATCCACCCAGAAAACCTCCTCCCCACCATGACTTCCCGACTTGATTCTGGTCCTCTGAACCATGGGCCTCCTTCACGGTTCACTTGACCACCTCGCAGAAGTTGGTGCTAAGGTGAAGACACACACTCTTCATTACCCTAAATCGACATGTCAGCTCAGGAAGAAACGCCTCGCGAGGAATTAAATGTCCTTTATCAAACTTAGCTTATTGTGAACAGGACGGTAGAAGAGATAGAATTACTTTGGTTTTACAGATTGAGAAAAACCAGTCTCATAAAAGCTAAGTGGATTATTTAAGGTCAAAGCTTGTTCTTAGCCAAGCATTGACTAAAAACGATGCTTCTTCTCATTTATTGCGTCTGGACTTCCCTGGAAATCTTGAAAAGGGAAGGGAGAGGCTTCCACATAAATCAGGATATATGGTTCGGATAATCTAGTTCAAGAACACAGTGCTATTTTTTCTTCTTTATTTCTTTTCTTTCTTATTTCCTTTGTTTCTGGTACTGGAGACTCAACTCAGGGCTTTGACTCTGGGAGAGTCTCATCATTGACTGAATTGCCCAAGCTGAGTTTGAGCTCAAAGTTGTGATTCTTCTGACTCTGTCTTGCAGGGTGCTGGCATTACGGGAGTGTATCAACATGCTAAGTTTTTCTTTTTTTTTAAAGACAGCAACAAATTAGGGTTAAGACTCACATTTCCCAAGATGTTTAACTCATTCCTTTACTCAGACTTTTGCTTACATGTGAATGTCTTTTATTTTTCTTTTTTCTTCTAAGGAATTCATCTATAAAATATAAAACTTTTTGTTGTGCTTTTACTGCTCTTTAGAAATATTACTTTTTCTAATGAAGTTAAGGTTCGTGGCACTCCTGCACTAAGTTGTCTATCAAGGCCTTTTTCCCCATGGCACATGCTCACTTCTTGTCTCTGTGTCACATTTTGGTAATTCAAATTTTGATATTTCAAATTTTTTCATTATCATCATATCTGTCCTAGTAAGCTCTGATCAGTGATCTTTGATGCTCCTATAATAATTGCCTGGAGGCCTGGGGACACAGCTCAGTGATAAGAGCGTCTGCCTATGAAGTGTGAAGCCCTGGTTTCAATTCCTCAGCACATGACATAATAGCTGGGAGTGGTAGTGCATGCCTGTAATACCAGCATTTGAAGGCTGAGGCAAGAGTACTGCCATGAGTTCAAGGCTAGCCTGGGCTATATAGTGAGTTCAAGGACAGGCTGGACCACAGAGCAAGATTCTGTCTCTAAAAAAAACTCTGTTTGGAGGGCCATGAACAGCACCTATATTCATAAGGCTTACACCAGGAATGATGCCAAAAAAGGCTCATGTTTGAAAGATGACTGAGACATGGGAGTTAATTCTGTGTGTTAGGGAGTGGAGCCTGGTCGGGGGGTGGGGGGGTGGGGGGACATGACCTGGAAAGGTATATGCCAGCCCCACCCTTCCCTTTGGACTCTGCTTCCTGTCTGCCACTGGATGAATGGCTCTCTCCAGCTAGGCCTCTGCCAAACCATTCCACAATTGACAGCCAATCAAGAATGGCCTGAGACCTCCTGAATCTGTGTACTAAAATAAACCTCTCCTCCCTCAGGTAAAAAATAGCTATGACAGATATGAAAGTAGGAACTTAGATGTTGTGTGTGTTCCCACATTCCTCCCACTCTCCTCAGGCCTCCCTATTCCCTGGGGTACAACAATATTAAACTGAGGCCAATCAATATCCCGACAGAGGCCTCTAAGCATTCAAGCGAAAGAATTACACGCACCTTGTTTTTATCAAAGCGTAGAAATGGTTCCATGCAAGAGGCATAGGGAAGGGGCAGCACAGACAAAACTAGACTCGTGCTCTGGTTAGCCTACTGTGGACACCAAGGGAATATTCTTGAAAGGAATTCTGAGTGCTGCTCTAGAACACACATGAAAAGTAAGAACAAAGACAGGAAGAGTCAGTCGACATGGGAAACCTCATCACTGTTATTTTGAAGAAGCTGTGACAGCCACCTTGACCTCGGCCACCACCACCCTGATCACTCAGCAGCCATCAATGCTAAAGCAAGAACCTCCAGCAGCAAAATCACTACGATGTGTTGACGGCTCAGAGAATAGTAAGTTTTAGCAGTTTTTGTTTGTTTTATTTTTTATACATAACAACTACATTTGTTATGGGGAACTGATATATAACACAACACATCTTCATATTTTTTACTTCCCTTCCACAGAGTCTCACTTCTCATCACCCCCCCACCCCCGCCAAATATACCTCCCTATTTCCTGCCATCTCTCCTTTGCATTGCCCTTTAAAATATTTATATTTTGGGTTCTTCACGTAACATAAACCACGCAATGTTTAACCTTCTTTGTCTGATTTATTCCACTCATTACAGAACTGTGAATCACAACAAAACTGAAATTCCATTGTACTCCAATAAGGACAGCTATCACCAAGAACTCAGTGACAAATGCTGGTGAGGACGGAGGGAAAAAGGAACACGTCTACGCTGCTGATGGGAATGTCAGATACTGTGACTACTATGGAAATTAATAAGGGGCTCCTCAAAACATTAGAAAGAGAAATTCCACTAGTCCCAGCTGGACCTCTCTTGGCTACCTTTTTTGAAAGAGTTGAAGTCATTGTAACAGTGACACATATACATATTTATAGCAGCACAATTTATAATAGCCAAATTGGGTTTATTTATTTATTTATTGAGATAGTGGTTCACTACGCAGTCTGGGCTGTCTTGAATTTAGTAACTTCCTGCCTCGGCCTCCCAACTGCTGGATTTACAGGTATGTGCCACCATGCCTGGCTCAAGCAGTTTTAAATTATGGTGTGTAGGTGTGTGTGTGTGTGTGTGTGTGTGTGTGTGTGTGTGTTTGTGTGTGTGTGTGAAGACATAATGGTATTGTATACTTAGTACACTGCAATACAGTGTTAATCATACTTTTATATGCACTGTGTATAACTAACTTTATTACAATATACTCACTACTACAATGGTCTGTACCTGCACTCGCAGTATTTCTGAGGTATGCTTACACGTAATGATTGTTATGTGATGGGAAAAAAATGACAGGATTCATACTTCAAGAACACACCGGAACTTTACGTTTTAGCCCTTTAAGAGAGAAAGCTATCCAGCTGGTCTGAGTCAAGGACTCACCACATCTGTCTTCATAAAAGCTTCGGCTCCAGATCTTTTCATCATATGCAGGACAAGACTTCCAATCTAATTCCCTACAGCAAACTGGCCTGGCTACAGAGAACACCCCAAGGGAAAAAAGGTTATGCAGTGTTTTAGGCAAGAGCTCCTTAAATGGCGCTGTACACGACAATTCCCATCTCCGAACCTCAGCCACATCACAGACCAACTAAGCCAGAACCCTGGATGCGTGTGCAACCAGGTACCATGCTTTTGGAAACTCCCCACGTGATCCCAAAACATCTCCAATCTGGAGAACCATCCCAGGGGCAGCGACACCCAGTGACCCTCACACTGGTGCCAGGGGGGGCAGCTCTACCCTCCCCCTCCCCGCTTGGCACATCTGACATTTGATCCATTCTTCCCATGTGCCAGGCACAGAACCTCTTGGACCTAGTTCCATCCATGCCACAGAATCGACTCACCTACAACAGCTGTTTCAATCAGGGATACTTATTTCTTTTTTTACAATGCTCTTGCATTTAATAAAGAAATTCTATCTTACCCTGTTCACATTTCCTCCCATGAAAGCACAAGCTGCGAACAGCAGAGGCCTAACGCTTAGGCAGGGGCCGTAAAGGACAGCTCCTTCATCCCCATCTTACTCCCGCATGACACGTCTAATGTCTTAAGTATGATACAGCACTTCTTTTCTTCATTTTTTAAAGTTAAGGTGAAGTTTCAGCTGGAAATCTACTCTCAAAGATCTTCAAAAAACAGTCTACACAAGAACACGAACGTATTTATTTTTAGGATGGCTGACAGCTGATCAAAACACTCATCTGAAGCCATAAAAATGCGAAACCCTGGCATCTTCCAGGGCTACTTCTTGGCACACCACACACAGGCCCAGGCGTGGCATGGCATTTTAATTCTTATTCTTGAGCCTCCTGAATCTTCGGGCAGCAATCCTGAAAGGCACCTCATTCATGGTCGCTGGATAATGTAGTCTTTCTCACCCCGTCATGACCCAGGACAGAGAAGACGCGGTGAATAAACTTTTTGCCAAAGAGCTGCTGCTAAGTTGCCCTGGGATCACAACTGCCTGGTGTGTGAACTTCTAGAATATTTTCCAGACTGTCTTTTCAACGCGCAGAGCTTGCTGAGCTTGCCAAGCCGACTTCCCCGCCTTTGTCCCCCGTGCTCTTTGGCGACTCCTTTTAACAAGCCAGCTCCATTCAAGACCTTTCCCCCTCTCTAATCCGTCTCATTACATCCTCTTCAATCCCACTCCTACCTATTCATAACACGGATCTTCAAAGGAACTCCCCAAAAGAATGGATTCAGTCACCATTGATTTTCTGTTCATGCAGGAAGGAAGATTTACGTATACGCCCATAGAAACACACGTTGTCTCTAACACCTTGTTAGTACAAAAGAATTGAAGTCATATATTCTGTTCCATAAATTTGGTTCTGATTAATGAAAAACGACACATCATTAAGGACAGAGATTAAATAGTTGTGAGCAACAACATCTTGGTCCACTGCTGACCTCGAGCCTTCCCAACACGTCAATGCTCCTGGCTGAGGGCAGCGGAGGCAGAGTGAGGCCACTGCCAGGGAAGAGCAAGAGGCATGTGCAAAGACCTGCCAGTCTCTTCTGAGCACTGCAGGATGGCTAGAGGCCTGGGGGTGCCAGGATCTCCTACGCCTGGGTTTAAATCCTGGCTGTGTCACTGGTCTTAGCTGTGTACCTTTAGGTCAGCGGTGCAGAATCTGTAACTCTCCACATGTCTCACATACAAATAATAGCGATGGTGGCCTTCATGTGTTTGCTGTGAGGATGACCGCAGTTAGAACGCAGTGAGTAAATGCATCCTGGTTATTCCTTTTTCACCTCAGTGTGCCATTCCTATGTTGCCCAGGCTAGTCTCCACTGGGCTCCAGTGACCTTCCTGCCTCAGCCTTCTAAGTGAAAGCCACTGCTCCTGGATCCCACTGTGTTTTAAGGAGACAATAGGAACCCAAACACACTCATGAGGGTCTTGTCTTAGTCTGTCATTGCTGTGACCTGACATCCACAAATTTAGGGAGGAAAGGTTTATCTTAGCTCACGATTTCAGAAGGGCACAGTCCACTTGGGCACCAGCAACAGTGGAAGTACATGGCAGAGGTGGAGGCAGCTCCTCACAACATTGCTAACAGGAAACCACGTCAAGTCTCACCCCATAAGGAAGGCAGGAAGCAGCTTAGGTATCCTTCCAGGCCTGTCCCGGTGATTCACCATGGTATTCCAGCCCTTACAGGAGTGGAAGGTGTGATAAGCCCCCATGACACGGCTGTATGCAATCCACCCATCCAGGCCAGGCCCCTATCTCCAACAGCAGATGGTTCTATAGACAAACCATATATCCAAATACATGAGACTTTTGGCATGACATTCTAGATCCAAACCATAACAGGACTGAACCCAGGACCTTTACACTGAATTATTAATATATCCCCAGCCCAGTTTTTATTTTTATTTGAAACAAGGCCTCACTAAGTTACTACGCTACCCAGACTGGGTTTGAACCTATGATCCTCCTGCCTCAGCCTCAGCCTCACAGAATGCTGGTATTACAGGCTTGCATGACCATGCCCAACTGGCGCAAATTCTTTACTATGGCATAATCCCTTGTGGCTATCTTTATCCCTCCCTCCAGCTCGCCCCAGAGTCAATTCTACCACAAAGCCATTCCCACACTGCCACAGGTGGTACTGCTCCAACCTCCATGGGCTCTGACTCTCCCTGGACACACTTCTATCAAACCACTTGTGGTATTTCTCTTGGAGTGTTGGTTTAGGCTCTGATTCCACATTCCAAACACTGAAGTTCCCCAAGAACAGGGACAGAGCCCTACGTATAAGTGTAGCCCCAGAATCCAGCTTAGCACTAGGAACCTGATGGAGTCTATAAAATGCTTGATGGAAGGATGGAGGAAGAGATAATAGATGAATATATACAGTATGCAAAGCCATGACACACGCAAATATCGGAGCCAAAGCCAACCCCACACCCTCTATCTTCCTGTGGCCACCCACCACTCTTCTGGCTTCTCCTCTGCGTTTGCCAAGTGCAGTGACGTCTCCCAAAACACTGCTAATTTAACCTCAGGATCCAGAAGGGACTCACCGTACCACCGTCAGCCTTGTGTTTAATAACAAACAACAAGAACTAGACTGTGTTCACCAAGCTGCATATCTACAAAAGAAAGCTTAGGGGGAACAAGAAACACAAGATAACACAGTCAAGTTCCTTCTTGAAAACTGCCTTAATCTGAAACTGTCACAATAGTAAATATAATTAGAGAACAATAATAATATCATATACAAGCGTTTATTAGTGTCCTTTCTTCAGAGGCTTTCAATTGAAACAGAAAACATGATTACTAATTAAATTAGACAACAGGAGGCATCATTTTCCAAATGGAACCCTAGTGATATAAATGAGTTACTGCAGCTCCTCAAATTTTTCACTGTCACCCAAAGTGGGTGTCAAGTCTTGGTTAGAACTAACTCAGGTCTGCTTCCTGCATTTGTCCTTTTATTTGGAATCCAGTTTCTTTATATATTTTCTAAGTAGTTACAGCAGCCACGAAAAGGCCACAGAGAATCGAAAAACTCAGTTATTTCCTCAAAGAGCATCATATACCCAGGTGGGTGCAGAAGCGCCCAAATGGTGAGAAACCCAGTCATCATGACTCGTGCAAAAAACCTGAAGTCTCAAGGGAGAAACACAGAAACAGAAACAGAAACACAGAAAGGGAATCATAGTTTTATTGCAGGAATCTGGGAGAAAGTATAAAAGCTAAATTTTAGAGGGTGACACAAGCTGAGGCAGGAGGCTGCCATCTTTAGGGGCCTGAGAACCTTGTGTTTTCTTTCTTTCCTTTTCTTTAGAATTGTATAGGGGAATGTATCAAAACTCTTCACTTACCTTTTAACTGAAGCCTTTTCCAAATTACACTTTTCTGTGGTCAAATGGAAATTTTGGGAAAAGAAACACAAAATTAAAATATAAATTAAATAAAAACACTTTTTATCCTGAGAGACATCTGATGCCAGCATTTTGCTGGCTACTGCTCTGGAGCATATACATAGAAAACACTGTTCCAGTGGAAATGATACATAAATTTCTCTCCTTTCTTAATTTAAGGAGCTGGCCACAATTTAAAAGAAAAAAAGGGGGCTGTAGGAATGCCTGTAATGAAGAAATAAAAGTGACACCCACAGCAGTAGGACTTTAAGATCACAAAAACAAAACTCTGGGACTGGCTCATCACCTTATACTGTGTGATCTTGGCTTAAAATCTGCTCACACTTTTTCCAGCCTCAGTTTCTACATCAGTCAAATGAGAAAAGTGGAAGAATGATAATACCAGCCCCATTCAAGGGGAGTCTTTCCTGAGAACAGCAAATCAAACTATCCACCATGTTCCAGAACCATTGTGGAACCATTGCATAAGACCCTAAAGGGTGGCAGAGAGAGGCCCACGAGGATCAGTCCACTTATCAGAAAATAAAAAAGACATTTCAGCTTGGATATAAGTGAAGGACTCAACATGAGCCACGGGCGGAAAGGAAAAAGGGTCACGCCAAAATGGAAGAAAGGTCTCAGGAAAGCTCCTCCCAAGCCAGATTTCCAAGGAAACGGGCTGGATATGCAATTGCAAAACCGCTGCCCTTGGCTGTTTGTACTCTTCTACGAAATCTGATACCTGAATATCACGACTACTGGCGGAGGACAAGGCAAAGAAAAGCAGGATAAATTCTCTGGGTTGTTTTCTTGCTCCACCTCTTCAAATTGGTATCTGCGACGTGACAATAGGTGTAGAAGGAAATGCAATGTCCCTGTTATAAATCTGTGGCAGATTTAAGGACCCAGGATACGTCTGAGCAAATATATAGAGTTAGCTGCAAGGCCAGGAGCAAGTGGCCCCAGGGTGTGTGGCTACATCAGGACCTTGAAGACAGATGCTTCCCCAGCCAAATAAATCATTTTTTACCACTGCCTTCTAGAATATCTGCTTCATACCGATCTAAAAACTGAAGCAAATCCTCACATTGGAGTCTCATAGTGCACATTAAAAAAAAATCTTGCATGCAAAGTTGCCTGGGGACTTTCAGCAACCAGTTTGAAAGAAATAGAAGGAGCCATTTGACTTTGAAAGTCAAATTTTGTTAGGCTAAAGTGTCCAAAGAAATGTGTATGGAATATTCCTAAACACAAGTGGATCAGATGGGGTCTTGGGAAAATTTCTGTTGTGCAGATCTTTCGTTCAGCAAGTAGGAAAGGCTGGTAATTACAACATGAAGGACTTGAACCAGTAAAAGTACAATTAAGTCAACAAAGGAACTCAGTCACAGCATCTTAGAATTGGAAGAGAGTTCTAAGATTTCTCCTTGCTGACACTCACAAAATGACTCCTCCAAGGAGGGCAGTTTCGCATGCCGAGTACTTTGAGCTGAAGGACGTTGGAAGGGCTCTCAGAACCAAGTCTCTAGTCCATGACTGGGCAAGTCATGGACCAGAATTCCTCTCCTCAAAGCACAATATTGAAACTGGAACCCTTCCTTCCAAGGTGAGCCCTAAAACTGAGAAATTATCCTGTCCTCTTGCCCCCCACTTTACTGTGTAGCAGTTGGCCTTAAAGGAATCCTCTGACCTGCCTGGTCTGCTAGATGACCATAAGATCCTCATTCCAGGAGTCTTGCCCTGAAGCCAGGACCCAGGAATGCCACAGAAAGACAAAAAGAATCCCCACAGAGAAACCTTGCTGGGTCGTTCTGGGACCAGCAGGTCACCTCCTTTTGTCTAATCACATTTCTCCATGGCTGTCCAGGCTATATCAACTCTCAGCATTAAAAACGTTTTTCCCTGGGTCTCTGGACCTTCATTTCCCAAGGCTTTCATGCCACATAAAACTTTGATTAAATAAATCTGCGGTGCTTTTCTCTTGCTATCCTGCCTTTTATTATAGAAGAATTGGCGTGACTTCTGTCCAACCTTTGTGCCCTACACTTGCTATCTAGATTTCGGTTTGTATACTGTGCGTGGGGAGCTCGCCACCTGGCCAGGCAGCTCTGTCTGCTATGATACAGCTTGCTGAGCAGTAATGGGTCACTCTCGGAGGTTTCAATTTGCCCAGCACGCTTTCTATTAGCAGGAGTATGCAGGTACTCCAAGGTTCACTCTTTGTCCTTGAGTGAGCAACACTTCGTTATCTAATTGTTACTGACATTCCTCTGGGGCTCACCTTGTATGTGAGCTAAGTACTTATCATCACCTGTGATGCTGTTCCTCATTTTTACTATGGACTATGAGGTTCTCCTAGCTTCGAAGTGTAGCTTGAGCCGGAGGAATGGCTCAGTGGTTAAAAGCGCTTGCCTAGCAAGCACTAAGTACCCAAGTTCAATTCCGCTTAGCCAGGTGTGATGGTGCACACCTGTAATCCCAGCACTTGGGAGGCTGAGACAGGAGGATTGCCTTGAATCCAAGGCTAGCCTGAGCTCGATCCTGAGTTCAAGACCAGCCTGGGATACAAAGCAAGACCCTGTCTCAAAAAAATAAAAAGTGAAGTATAGCTTTATAGGAGAAAAGATCTTGCAAGCCCAGGGCCTGCACACACCCACAATGGGCGTGCAGGGAACAGGTGCTGGGTGGAGCAACAGAAGCAGAGTTGTGGATGGGTGCTGCCCTCTTCTTGGGGCACCTCAAGCCCCTCACTTGGCTGGTGCTATGACAACAGAACGTGGGTCCCTGCTGTGCCACCTTTCACTTAGCTGTGAGCCCCCCAGGAAACTTTTTTACTTCTAGGCTCCTTTGTTTTATAAAACTGGGCACTTGAGTGACAACCTTCAAGGTTCCTTGCGCACATAACATTCTAAGATTACTGGGGGAAAATAGGATCCTACATACCTGGGGTATCATAATTAATATAGTTCAGAATGATTGGGACAAATAAAAGCATTCCGAGGTTGTTGTATCACATTAGTCACGGCTTTGTCAACTGAGCTGACTGTCCCAGCAAACGATAAATGACACTTTTCTGTATTTGGCCCTTAGAAGGAGTGACGGTGATAAAGTGGGCCATATCCACTCACCATGGAAGGTGCCACCCTCTCCAGAGAATTTCAGAAGCCTGTTTACAAGACTTCCAATTTGTCACGGATGTGTCATTTCATTAAGTGGCATTCTTGGGAATTTCCATTTTTTTACTACCACCAATGGGTGAAGGTGGTGAGATCTTCCTTTGTTTTATGAAGGGGCAAGGAGACACATGCAGCTGATACAGTCCATTATTAAAATTGCATTTCAGCAGCGGCAAATAACTGCAGCCACCTGACGCTGGGCCAGGCATGTCTTCCCTCGCTCCAGCCCAAAGCTATTACATTAAGAGCCGAGGACGTAGAACAATAGGACTGGAGGCAACGCCAACTCCCCCGGTGGATGGGAAACATCAATCCAGTAGGTGAAATATTTAGCTACAAAAGGAGAAAAGACATTCTTTGATTGAAGGATAAGAGGAAGAAATACACAAGACTTTTCAATCAGAACTGGATCCAGTGTACTTGATGAAATAACAGCTTCACCAGGCAGATGCCAAGTCGGTGTGGGGAAAGCACCAGCCAGCAAGTACACCTGGTAAGGATGGAGCAAACTCTGGGGAAAACAAGGTCACTTCTTCCTGTTCCCTGTTCAACCTGGACGATCCAGATCCACACCCATTCCCTGCCTGTAGGGTATTTTCTAAGAGACAGGAGACAATGAACCTTCTCAGGGGCCAGTGAGACCCAAGACTGATCTCTTCAGTTTCAACAGTGTTGAGTTATATTAATAAGCTCTAAGTCTTTATGTAGAAGTCAATGAAATTAGTAGTATGGTGCAGAAGCCAGAAACATGGTGCTGAGTTATTTAAAATGAAACAAAACAAAAAAAACCTCCGACTATTCTTTTCAGCTAAACTCAGGCTCTGGTTCTCTGGGCTAGAATAGTAGTGTTAATGGATTCCACCTCGACTAAAAAGGGAGCCAGTGGCAGAAAATCTATTCCTCCAGCAAGGTTGCTGGGCAACCAGCAAGCTTCTGGCATGTGGCTGATGTCTCCAGGCAGCCTGGACTACACACAGTAAGCTCTTCCCATCACTTACAACTAACTTGATTTTGATGGATTAAAACTGAATCAAAATGTACTGTAACTTGCTTACTTCCAAAATCAGAAATCTAGGAGAGACAGAAAATATCCCAACACCCAGCTGCAGACTTACTGATTGGAAACACGAGGATTCACTGAGGTTTGTTCACAGGGTGATAAATCTTGTGTGCATTCAAGCACAGAAGTGATTATGTTTTAAGAGCACACTATCCAAAAGCAATGGGAAAAAGAGCATTCAATAGTATTTTGGGAAAACATTTAAGTGTTGTAAAGGTGGAGCCTTGGGCACTGGGGATGTCGCTCCGTGGTAGAGCACTTGGATGCTCTGGGTTTGATCCCCTGAATGGAAGTACAGGAATGAAGGAAGGAAGGAAGGAAGGAAGGAAGGAAGGAAGGAAGGAAAGGAGAGGGAGGGAGGGAGCAAAGCAGCAAGCCACAGTGTAATGAGATTTGGATTCAAATGCTTCCTCCTCTTCCTTCTTTAAGTGCTTCTCTCTTTCTTTCGCTTTTGCAGTGCTGGGGATTGAACCCAGGGCCTTGTGCATGTGAGGCAAGTAGTCTAACCACTGGGTTACATTCCCAGCCCCTGAATTGCAATTTTTTTTGTATTAACAGGGATTGAACATATTGCTCTATGATTCTTTCTATTGTTTTATGTGGTGCTGGGGAATCAAACTCAGGGCCTTTAGCTTGATAAGCAAGCACTTTAACTCCTGAGCTATTCCTCCAGCCACTTAGATGCATTTTTTTTCCTTTTTTTTTTGAGACAGGGTCTCACTCTGCTACCCGGTCTGGTCTTAAACTCATTGTGGAGCTCAGGCTGGCCTTGGGTTCAAGGCAATTCTCCTGTCTCAGCCTCCCGAGTGCTGGGATTACAGGCGTGTACCACCACGTCCGGTTTATGTGGTGCTGGGGAATTGAACTTGGGTATTTAGCGCTTGACTTAGTGTTTGACTTAGCGCTTGGCTAGGCAAGTGCTTTAACCATGAGCTATTCCTCCAGCCCCTGAGCTACAATTCTTTTTTTCCCCACTCTTCTTATTAATATACATATGTAATACATAGTGTTTACAATGAATTTGGGTATTGCCTGCACATATGTACCATATCAATTTTACAATCCCTTCCCATTTTTGACCCTTCCAGCCCTCCCTACCCTGTCCCCCAAATCTGGCTATCACTTCACGTGGTTCTATAGAATGTCTGTGTTCTGGGTTTTCCAAGTCAGAGAGACTATACAGTACTTAACATTCTAATCTTCCGCATCTAAATCATTTCACTTAAGTCACCACTCTAACTCAGCTTCCTATTCCTCGAATGGGTCGCAGGAGTCAAATTTTGATGCCTCTTCTCTGAATCCAATTATTCCCTTTATTGGGATATTTACTAAAAGGTTTTTTTTTAAATACATTTTCCTATATCTTTGTTGCTATTCTTAAACTTGGCCTTTCCTACCAGTTCAAATTAGAAAATAACTACAAGCATGTAGTTCAAAAGACTAGTAAATTTGGGAAAGAAGAAAAATGTTACATTTCAAATGTCTTAGCTGAACACTGGAAGGTACATGTTTGTACATTCTCAAGGTTATCTTTACATCATGAGCTACAATTCTTTTTGGCAAATATCCAAAGACATTAGCAATCAATAATCAACAAACTGTCACCTGGGATTCTGAGGTTCCAACACTGCTTTGCAGGATTACAGAGAAATGTGACTTTGGGTAAAGACCTTACTTGTCCTAGGGCATAAAGTAAAGGGCTGTTTCTCACCAAAATCTTCCTCAAATGGTAAGATTGGCACTTACTGTCCCCATTCATAAAAACTGTCTTTCAGGTACACAGGCCCAGTGGACAAGACTCTGGAACTGGTGAGGTCAACAGCCCACATTTCTGTCCTTCCCCGAGACGCAACACGAAACCTGCCTGGCACACCCCAGGGCACCACAACATACACTCAACCCTCGCTCTCCAACTTTTGTTTCTCGTAGAGCAAGACACTCGTTGCAGCACACATCACGCAGCATCTTCTCGTAAGCCTCTCCAGGAAGCTGCCCACACCTGCACTGACCAGGCACTTCCCGTTCCCGTGATCCTCAGCAGGCACCGCCCACCAGACCACTGATGGAGGGCAAGTGCATCCAGACCGCCAGGTCGAGCAATTCTGCCCACACGTCTGCTGGGAGCATTGGGGGAAATCAAATTGTGCCTACTGGCTCCTTCTAATGCAGAGTGCGTGTCTGAGTTTGGAAGGCACGCCTGCAGTTCCAGCTGTGGCATGTCCCCCTCGCAGCCCTGCCTGTTCCCTGTCCATTACGGGTCCATTATGCCTTCAGTCAGTTTCCATGTTTCTTGCAACACATTAAAATGCACCGCAGGAGCTAAGAGCAGCTCCTCCAAAACCATTATGATGATAAAATGCAACTTGATGGAAATTGATATATTATTATTGCTCCCTAACAAGACATATACCCTCAGGAAACAAACAACTGTTAGTTTTAATATGAAAAAGAGACCCAATGGGTATTCCCATGAGCTTGTGAACGTGGCTGAGCAGGTGTGTGGCACCGCCAGCTTCCATTAGTCTAACGCTTGCCCGTTGTATTAAGATTCTTGGAGAAAACAAAATTAATAAAAATTTTATATATATATATATATATATATATATATATATATATATATATGGGTTAGATTGGCTTACAGAACTCAAAAGAGTCCCTCTGGACCTTTTGCCCATCTGTACATGTGACAGCTGGAAAAGTCCAGGAGCTACTCAGACGTGACGATGGAAGAGACACCATGCCAAGATCGAAGGTCTGGATGATCACCGTAGGACAGCTGGTGTGTGTGAAACTGATGTCTAGAGATGATGGTCACCATGGGTGCTCTCCCAGAAGAAAAAGATGGGTCACTTTTCTTCTTCCTTCCCTTTCCCTCAGTTTGAGCAACTGTTGCTCTGCGGGTTGGTTCCATCCCCGTGGGGGGTTCCAAGCTGGTATCTTCTTTCCTCAGTTTGCTGGACCCATGTGAATCACCTACAGTCAAAGCTCTGCCTATGGACTGGCTGGGCATTTCCTAATTTATTCAAATTGACCCAACACTTTTAGATGGTCACATCCTTCTCTTTTAAGGTCTAGTCCAAATGCCACTCTAGAAATCCTACGCTGAGTTCTCATCTCCAATTAATCTCTATCTGTTACCTGTAGATTTACCTCTGCATGGAACCTTTTCTTTATTAATTCTTCGTGACTATCCTTTCCACTAACGCATATACACTTCCAGGTACGTGCAATCTCAGGGCCTGATTCACACAGTAGAAGCTCAGTCAATGCTACATGGTTTCGGTTCTCATTAAAGGACAAGAAAAGGGCATTCAATATAATTGTGAAAGCTAATTTTTTTGTTTGTTTACAAAGAATTCAGTATGACTTGTGAAACTGTTAGTCCCATGTCATAGGAAGAAGAGTCTGATAAAAATACTAAGTTGGCCAACTGGCTTTGTCCTTCCCTACAGAGTGCTCTTTGCTCCCTACAAATAACCTAGCAAATGGTGCTTTTAAAGAGGAATTACTCATTAAGTGGAGGCCATGGGGACAATTAAGAGTTGATTCCCCCCCCTCCCGTGGCTTCCTTTCTTAATATTTTACCTAATAAAGTTAATAAAAAGTTATTTTATATTCTTTGCCTTTTTATATACACATGTACATATACACACATATGTATACACACACAAATACACATACACACAATACCAAATGTCAGTGTAGATTGCCAGATGACTTTGCTCTTTGTTGATGAGTTTGCATGGCTGCTTCTTTAAGGTTTACTGATCGCAGCATCCCATTTGTTACTTATCCAGAACTTGCCATTATTTGGCACTAATTACGTTATTTCCTAGTTTATATGTCTCCCTAAAAGACTGTCAGCTTTCTAAGAGGAGACACTATTTTAATCCACATGTCCCTGCTGCCTAGGACCAATCTCGAGGTGAATGAGGCACCCGTCACTGTCTAAATTAACTGATTAATGAATTATTGCCAAATTGAAGTTCTAGTTTGGTTAAAGGTTTTCAAACTATGGTTAGAGATGTAGAATGAGGCTACTGGTCTTGCAACAGATTTTGCTTCAGAGAAAACACACACATACACACAAAACACTGATGCTAGCTCGCTTCTTTAGGGGAAACTTCTGGGGCCAGCTTTTAACTCTAAAAGACGTGGCAGGACGTGAAGGAGGAAGTAGCAAAGAGAATATACTTTATCAACTAGTTTGAAGGGAACATTTCAAACCCAACACACCTATATTCATATATTCATGGCAGAACACATGGGTTGAAGTCAAATATAAATGTACCTTTTTAAACAGATTTAGGACAACAAGCATCTCTATCCATGCAGAGCAAAACTACTTTTACTGGCTTATTCTTCAATGTATATTTTCACTCTTTCCCTAAAGTTTCTGCCTTACATAGTCTCAAACTATATTTCAAATGATTTCTTTACTATTCCTCACATGTACATTTATGTTTGCCAGAATATATATTCTAATTTTTTATGCAGAAGAAAGCATTGTAAGTATAAGCAAGTGTAGCAAGGCTGTATAGACGGTAATAAAGATGTGTGTACATCATTACAGCATTACCTGTGTATTCACTCATGCTAATATAACAGGGTAATAGAGACCCAAAAATTGAAGCACTCGAAAATATTAAAATATTCATATTTGACTGTAAGATACCAACTGTTTACTTAAATACTAGCCTCTCCAACTATTCTCCATTCTATTTAGCTTAGGCTATTAAGACAAATTTCTGCTTCAAAGGTATATATTAGCTGATCACACGGGATAATATATGTACAAGTATCCTTAACGTAAATATAAGTTCTTACCATAATAATTATGATACTGTATGTATGTTTCTATATTACAATCACCTATGATACCTGTTCATAGTCCAACACTGGTCAGTGGCAGAGATTTCCAAATGTAATTTGTTGTTGTTCTTTGTTGCACAATACTGGGGACTGACCCCAAGGCCTCTTTCATGCTAGGCCAGCCCTCTCCCACGGAGCTACACCCACAGCCCTTGTTACGCTGACAGAAGGGCTCACTGCCTTACCACCATCACACCTCAGGCTCCAAAGTACCTGGGATCACAGGCATGCGTCATTGCCCCGGCTGTTGCAAAGTTTTTGATAATGAAAAATAAATTGTAATTAAATGGTTGCTCTTTGAGATTTTTACTAATTTTTGTTTGTTTTAAAGATTCCTTGTTTTATAAGATTATAGTGATGACAACTCGCCATTTTTAAAAGTTCTGTTTTGTAAAAAATTTACTTTTATAATTTTACCAACTCATGGAAGCTACAAGTATGAAAGAAGCTAATTCAGGCAAGAAAAACACCAATAGACCCATCCAGAGTTGGAGGACAGAAAGGAGGGTTCCTTGTAACCGTCCCCACGTCTCAATGGTAAAGGCCTTTGGATTGTCCCAAAGATCCGCCCCGTGGCACCAGGCACAGCAGCACCTATAGGCTTGGGTGAGTCCTCTTCTGTCCCAACAGCCCTTACCAGAAGCATCCACATGAGAAGCCCAAACCTGAAACTAGCGCAGGAGGGGCAGGCTGAGGGGAGAATCCAATCCAACTTATTACAGGCAGAAAGACTTCAAAGTCCCCATCTGATGGCTCAAACACCCATAACAGAATTGGTATTTCTTTTTAGATTCGGGCATGGTGGAGTCACACAAGCTCCCTTCCAGGGTCCAGTTTTCAAGGCGGAGGCTGCAACCCAGGGAGGCTCTCTGCCCTTTGATCTGGATGGAACCAGGGTGTTACAAATAGGCTTGTAGTGAGCTATCTCCAGTCTGCCTGAGGGCATCAGTCTGGAATGTGAGGGTGGGAGCTTCAGACTATGAGGATCCCAAGTCTTCACTGGCAGTACATTTTTTTTTTTTTTCTGGCAGGCTGGCTAATGCTCCTTCAGCGGAATGCAGCAAGCAACGTGATGCCCGGGAGCCATGGTGAGGCCGAACAGCACCAGAAGGGAAGGACAGAGTTTTGTCTCTCTCCTCTGGGCCAGAAGTCCAAGGGAAGGGCACAGGATCATAAGAAAGTCGTAGGGCCCTCGATCTCACTTTCTCTCAGCAGGACACGGGCATTAACGAAGTACGTGTGAGCTCCACACGCAAGCCACAAAGCAGGCACCACATTCTTGGGCCATAGAAACATCCACATTTCTCTGCCGATTGCTGGGGCAAATGAATCCTTCCAAGCACCCCACCTCTGTGTACTCCCAGGCCTTCTCTCCCTAGACTCCACACTGCAGGCCTTCATTCTTAAAATCAAAGCACATAAAACCTGGCTATAGCTGGGAGACGCTCTGCGTAAAGCAACGTGCAGTCAACGGCAAACATTTCCAGTAACTCTGCCACTGTTTCCCTGTTTCCCGGTCAATTTACTCAAAAGCCTCCATCCATTCTTTTACAGGCTGAGGATGTCTGCTGTGCCAAACTGCTGGTGACAGAAATAAGCCAACACATTCTGCATTGCCCAGGGATAAAACTGCAGAAAGAAAGTGATGCCCTTGACAAACAGCCACAATGCACTACACCTGTGTGACTTGTCACCAGCAAGATTAAACGACGGATGATCAGAGACAGACAGAGAACAGCTTGTTTTATTTTACACTGGCTCACACCACACTAGTCATAATTCCCCTACAACCAGAAACTTCTGAGTCACAAGGCGACTGCTTCACTCCATGCACACACAGACAGGCTGCAATTGACACCACTGTTCACTCACTCTTCCAGGTGGAAATATTACTATTTATCTTTTTCTTCTTCTTTTTTCTTTTCTTTCTTTCTTGTGATGTCAAGGATCAAAGCCAGAGCCTTAAATGTCAGGTGAGCTCACTACTCCCGAGCTACGCTCCTAGTTCTGCTATTGCATTTAGCTTTTAATATCATGCTTACTGGACATCCATCAGTCCAACACAAGGCGATCATTGTAAGGCAGAGCGAATCTACTCTGTGGGATAAGCACATGTGAACTTGAGCCCAGGCAAATACTCAGGAAAGAAACAGTCCTCTGCTTCTTGTTGGACTAATGGTGGGACGTGCACATGGATGTATCTGGCTAGCATTAAGAAACTCTTTCAAAGAGCAGAAGAGACCTTAAACATCTTATCAGCTGCAGAAGTTATGCACAATGACATCCTTTGGTTTCTTGCCAAGGGCAGAGGTTTAAAAGCTTTAAGACTCCATTTGCTTACCAAGAATTGGAGAAACATTTCCAATACAGTGCAAGGCAGAACAGAAGACCTAGGGAAACATCCTGTACCCAGGGTAGCCCCTTGTGCCAAGGGCTCTAGGGTTATACATCTAACTTGCTGGAACTTACTTTATTTTCAGCCGTCTGCACAATTCAGATCACTTTTGTAGGACAAAAACCACAGTCAGAAAGCAGAACTCGGTTTGGATGCTTCCAACCTCCTCTAACCCTGTCTCACCTGTCCTACCAAAACCACTATATTGCCACATCTCATCTCACACTCAGCTCCCTCCATGGTTCTTCCTCAAGTGGGAATCCACAGAGCTGGTATCATTTTCCACAGGTGGGGACATGAGAGGGTGCTGTGTAAGCCACTGTCTCTCCTCAGTACTCTAGATCATATGACTAGTGTTTACTCCCTCCGGTGGGTCCCATCTGTCTGGGCAACCACTCTAACCCTGCAACTGTATCTCTAGATGGCCCAGTGCACAGCAGGCATTTATGATACTGTCTTAGTTACTTTTTCGTTGCTGTGACTCAATACCTGACATCCACACATTTAGGGGAGGAAAGGTTTCTTTTAGCTCACAGTTTCAGGTCACAGTCCACTAGGGGGTGGCTGGCTGCAATGGAAGTACATGGCACAGGCAGCTCCTTACATCATCACAAATGGGAAGCCAAGTCAAAGCAAGCTGAGACTAGCCCACCAAGGAAGGCAGGAAGCATACATAAATTCATCCCAGTGATCAGCCCCCCTGGTGTGGAACGTGTGTGTGGTAAACCTTCACTACATGCCTGTAATCCAATTTAGATGCCTGTAGTCCACCCCTCCAGACCAGGCTCCAAGCTCCCAATAGCACATGGTTCCATAGACAATCTATAACAAATACATGAGGCTTTTGGGGGACATTTCAGATCCAAACCATAACAGACATGCTTGTAGTTCGAAGGCCTGGTCACTGCCATTCTCAACATGCTGTCTTTCCTTTCTGCTAGATATAGACCCATATTAGCTACACTTTATTCAGGGTTTCCCCATGGCTCAATCCTAAACATTAGAACTTTGTCCTGCCAGAACTCTGTTGTGTGTTTTTCACTTTATTCTCATGTCATTGCAAAAGGTGTTTATGTAACACACCAAAAACCTGAGATTCTAAAGACACTAGGAACTTAGTAATAGTCACCTAAGAAACAGTAAGACTAGTCTATACTATTATTACCAGAGTTTGGGGATCTCCACAAAACTAATTAAGTGAATTGGAGCCAACCACATAATAGAAAACAGGAGGAAATCTGTTGCCCTGGGATTTACCTTCCTTCTTCAGAGACAAACTTACTGTTGCTTCTGTGGTACATGTTAGGATAGGCCTTCGGCCAACCATTGTACAGAGCACCTGAAAAATCACTCAGGAAACTAAGGATATAGCTTAGTGGTGGGGCATTTACCCAGCATGTGTAAGGGCCCCAGGTTCAATTCCTAGCACTGCAAAAAAGAGAAAATCCCTCAGGATTCTGGGTTCAGTTGTTTTGTGAAGGATATAACTGTTTGTCTAAGTGAAGCTGTACACAGGAGAAGTTCTATGAAAATATTAGCTAAACTCAAGTCCCTAACAGCAAATACAAGCCCACAGTTCACTTATATGCACAGTCTGTATATTTTCTCTGATTTATAGCTTTGAATAACGGATAAGTCAGCCGAATCCCATTCAAACAAGCAAGCGTGTTGAGCTCACAATGGAAGTATAAACATAAGCCTGACCCTTACCTTAAGTTAGCCTTTAACTCCAAATTGTCTACATACACAATAAAGCAAGCTCTTTGCTAGGCCTGGATGGGTGTCTCCACATGGGCTAGGATGAATTCTCCCTACTGAGGCAATATTGAGTCAACATGAGGGTCTTTCAACCTCTACTCTGGCACGCTGTCTTAGTTACTTTCTCATTTTTTGGACACAATACCTGACACCAACAACTTAGAAGAGGGAAGGTTTATTTCAGTTCACAGTTTCAGGGGGTCTTAGCTCAGTCATTGGCAGCCTGCAACAGTGGCAGACAGCCTACATGGAGAAAAGCTATTCATTCCATAGCAACAGGAAGCAGAGTGGGAGAAATGCAGAGACAACGAAGACGGTACAGCCTTTCAGGCCACGCCCCAGTGATCTGCCCCTTTCGACCAGGCCCCATACCTTAAAAGCATAGCAAGCCTACAGATTAATTTAGTCATACAATTACCTTCAAAATACATGAGGCTTCAGGTGGCCATTCCAGATCCAAACCATAACACACATTGGTGGAGGCCCTCTGCACGCATTTAAAATTCTTCAAAAGGGCTGGTCAATCACTAAGTACCCAATTTCGATTCCCCAGTACCACATAAACCAGGCATGGTGAAGCCCGCCTGTAATCCCACTACTGAGGTAGGAGGATTGCCATGAATCCAATGCCAGCCTGGGCTCCATAGTGAGTTGAGGCCGAGCCTGTGCTACAGAGCTAGACCCTGTCTCAAAAACAAACAACAAACAAAAAAACAAAACAAATAAATAAAATTCTTTAAGAAACCATGACCTGTCTGGAGGCTGCATTGACCTTTCTAGCAAAGAGGTCACACAGGTCCCCAAAATTACACAAAGGAAACAACTGAGTATGGAAAAAAGTATAAAGTAGTACAGGTGAGTTACATTAAAGGACAAAACTAATTAAAAGAACCTTTTGCCTAAGTAATATGAAAAGTGAAAAAAAGAATAAAATAAATTTAGAGAACAAAATTCAAGGGGAGAAATCAGCAAATCCTAACTAATAAAGCAGGAAGGTAGAACTTGCAAGATGATCAATATTCCAATTAAGAAGCTCAGTCCATGAGCAACTACCTAATTACCCTGGAGATTAATTCCCTGGGTGCAACCCAAAATTGTCCTTTCTAACCAACTCTATCACCCATTGGGAAGCCAGGAAAATGAACATCTAGGTTAGGTTTGATGCTCACAACCTTCAAGGGTTACTTAGATCTCAGAAATAAAGAATGGCAGATCAAGGGAAAATCCAGAGATGACTACTTGGTTCATTAGAGCCGTGAAAATAAAATCACTTTCTGCAGCTGTAAGAACTCAACTCAAGTTATTTTTCTAGAGCCCAAATGTAAAAGAAAAAAACTCAACCAACAAAAAGGTATAGATGAAACTCAAGAATATAGAGAGCAGGAAAAAAAAAAGAAAATATGTAACAATTTTCTCACTCCAATTATTTTTTCATTATTGTGTAGTTGTAATACACAATAGTTGCATTCATCTTGAGGAATTGGTGCCTATACATGGGGCACCTGGATCATTTTTACTTCCCTTTCCTCTCTGTTACTTCCTCATTTCTGGGTCAGAACACCCACAATTTAAGGAAGGAAAGATTTTAGCTCAGTTTCCGAAGGTCTCACACAGTCCAATAATGGGCAGCTGGCAATGGTAGAAACATATGACTGGGCTGGAAAATAAATCTTCATGGCATGGGAGACAGAAAGCCAAGCGAGGGAAGAAGAGTGGAGTTAGCCTTCCAGGTCCTATGCTGGGGTCCACTCCTTCCAGGTCAAGCCCCAGTGCTCTGCCTCCTCCAACCAGGCCCCACCTCTTAATATGCTTCTACTGGTACTCTACAGCATCCAAATCCATGCGGCTTCCTGGAGACAGTCCAGATCCAAACCATGATACCTGAAATAATTCTTCTTAAGTGATGCTTTTCTGTTCATTTATATTTTTCTTTATCTTACTTTATTTTAGTGGGAGGAAAGGAGAGTTGGAGCTTTGCCATAATTTTATTTTGGTGTCCACTTTAGGTTTTTACATTGCGGTTGCATTTCAGTTTTTCAAAAATCAATAGTATCTGCATAAGCTAAAAATCCTCTAAGAGCCCAAAAGAACAAGCAGCGAAAGCTTCCTAATTTAGGCAGCAAGTACACTCTCATCCTCGTCTCAGAAACAAACAAAGCAAAACAACAACCCAAGCCAAAACCTAAACAAACAAGAAACACAAACACTACTTAAAACAAGCAAAAGAAACCTAAAAATATTATCAAATCCCATGCATTCCTTTCCATATCTACACAAATACTAGCTTTTTCCCCCTTTGTTAAAAATCTTTTATGTAAATTCTTCTTCTGCATTCTACATAACTTACTTAAATATTACAGACATCATTCCACGCCAAAGTGGCCTCATTGTCTACAAGTACATCTGTGGAATAAATGTTAAGAAATGGAATGGTTTGGCCAAATATCTACATAGATTTATGCATTTTCTTCTTTTTTCTTTCTTCTTCTGTGGTGCAGGGTATTTGCAATGATTCCCAAACCATTTTTTATTTTATTTTCAAGACAAGGTCTCGCTAAATTGCTCAATTGTCTAGGCTGGGCTCAAATTTGCAATTCTTCCGTGGACCTGGGATTCCAGGCCTACACAACCAGGCCTAGCTTTTATATTTCAATTAATATTATTAATTTGCTCTTTGTGGAGATTAAAACCATTCATACTCCCATCAGTAAGACTGGCACCTGCTTCTTGCCTCCAAAGTTAAACCAGAGCATGAGCCACTATGCTGAACACCAATCTAACAGGGAGAATCAATCTTCCTTCCTTCCTTCCTTCCTTCCTTCCTTCCTTCCTTCCTTCCTTCTTTCCTTCCTTCCTTCCTTCCTTCCTTCCTTCCTTCCTTCCTTTCTTTTTTTGAGATAGGGTCTCAATCTGTAGCCCAAGCTGGTCCTGAACTCACTATGGAGCCCAGGCTGGCCTTGGACTCACAGCAATCCTCCTGCCTCAGCCTCCCGAGTGCTAGGATTACGCTAAGTCTATGTGGTGCTGGGAAATCGATTTCAGGTACTTAGTGCTTTCTGGCAAGCTCTTTAACTGCTGAGCTATTCCTCTGGCCCCTCAATCTCCTTTTTAAAAGAAAATTTTCCTGTCAGTAGTGAGAGGAAACACTTTTTCATATGTCTGAGAGTCTTTTACATTTCTTTTTCTGTCAAGTGCATGTTCACATCTTAGATGAGCTTTACTTCCTTTTCTTCACACTAAGCAAACCCTCTAACAAATTATCACCCACCTAGCCTTTCACATAGAGCTTAGTAGTTTCCTAAACCCATGCATACATTGTCTAATTTAATAAACACACTAAACTAGCACAGAGGCACCAAATGTTACTTTTCTTTGGTACTGAGAGAGCTGAAATTTAACTGCTTAGTACATGTGACAAAAACACTCCACTGTCAACTTGTAGCTGGGACGAGAATTTGTGGTCCTTTCTCCTGTGATGACTTCTGTGTGCTCTGCTCTCCTCTCAAGGCCCTGGGCCCTCCCCAGCACCGCAAAAGCAAATAAGCAAAACCACACAAACAAAATAAAGGAAGACTACTAATCTGTAGAAAAGAGTAGAAAGAAAACTTTTTCTCTAATGACGGATTTACATTTTCTATTTACCCGGCTGGTTTCCAATGTATAAGAAGTGCATAAGGAACAGAAATCTTTATTTGTTCTCACTTTATTATCTGAGTCAAAGCCTCTCTGGGTACATTGTCAGTGCATCGACCGGTGGGCAGGATGCTGGAGGTGGAGAGAATTAGGGGAAAAATCGCATCTCTAGGGGGCCTGGGGACCTGGGTAGGCCTTCAAATAAGGAATGACGTGGGTAAAGAAGGAACACACAGATTATGAGGGGGACAGAGGGCCTCCCAGGTGGGCAGAGAAGTTGTACCTAAGCAGGGAGAAGGTCACAAGTCGTGTGGGCGTGCCACTGCTTGGTACTGACAAGGAACACTCCGGCTCACCCTAGGATATGAATTCCTAGGTGGCGTGTGGTTTGTCCCTGGGGATATGGCTTCCACCTGAGAACAGCTGTGGGATATGAAGCATCCAGTGGATTTAGGAAAGGCATCAGGAACTGCTATTCTGCCCCATACTGGGGACCGCCAGGACCAAGGAGTCAGAGCTGTGAGTGATGAGAACACAGGAAGAGGCAGAATTGTTCAGCTGCCTTGGAGTGACTGGTGCGCAGCCGCTGAAACCTGGGTGGCAGTCAGGGGACAAGGCGGTAGAGGTAAGGCTTGGTGGGCAGAGCAGCGCTCAAGTCATCAAAGCTGATGTTAGGACTCTAGTACTAAGTTGAATTATAGCTTAGGTCCAAGGCCCAGTGTTTGACGTGCAAAGCCAGTTTGGTACAAGCACAGGATGAGCAGTATTTCATCAGTCTGAGCTCACACCTGGAGCCAAAGATGCCAATTTTATCAGTGAGCTACTATATCAATTTGCTCACTCCCTCTATAAGTCACTCCTTCCACAGAAAGACAGAAGCAACTCTTCTCCCAATTCCCACTTATCCTAAAGGTTAGTAAGTACAAGTTGCAAAAAACTGGGGGATAAACATGCTAGGATCGTCTGGAGTTCTGTCCCACACGTGGATGGGGACACTGCCTATGGTGGTTTGAATCTGGAGTGTCCCCCAAAGCTTCATGTTCCCATGGATACTGTGAAGGTTTGTGAGGTGGGGCCTGTCTGTAGAGGGGCAGGTACCTGGAGGGGCGTGTGCCGATTCCACCTTCCTCCCAGTCTCTCTCTGTACCTCCACGTTGTGAGGATCTCTGCCACTGGAGCTCTGGCTCTGGCCCTGTCTCCCCTTCATCCCTGCCATGTGCTTCCACCATTTTCCAGCCACCCACCCATGAATGGACTGAGACTTTCTAAAACTGTAAGCTACAATAAATCTTTCATCCCTAAGTTGTAGATGTCAGGTATTGACAGTGGTGAAAAAGTAACTAAGACACTGCCCACACAGCACAATGGAGCAGCCAAGGGCATCTAATCCAGCTCGTGGTGCCACCTAATGGCGCCACCACTGGCTCAGGTAGCCAGCTCCAGAGCTGGGCCCTGTCCCGGACCCTGGCCTCAGTAGCTGTAGACATGAGGCCTTCTTGGAAGGGTTTGCACTGGAAGTAGATCAGGTCACTGAGGCAGACAGATACCAAAGGCTAAGAATCAGATGCAAACACTGGAAGGTGGTCATTTCATCACACAAACCGTGAGTCTCGGGTTACACAAAAGCAGATAGATACCAAGGCCAAAATGTAAGGAAAACAACAACAACAAAACAGGTACTGACAAAATGGCTTTAAAAGGTAAAAATGACTTATAAACAGAAAAAAAAAAAACAAATTTGCAAGGTGTATTCTCTGATGGGATTATGTTAAGGCAGAGATTGAATATTTGTTTCTACTTGGAAATATCTGTCCTCTCTACCCACCACTTACCAACCTACCACCTATAGTGTCCAGGAGCATAGGGGTTGGACTGGTATGAAGTAAACACAGGGGAGAGAGTACCAAAGATCAAGAGGCTACTCTGGTAGACAAATAGGTAATATGAAGTCAGAAAGCCAGATACCCGGAACCAAGAACACAGTCATCAAGGGAAGTAACTGCAAAAATCAAAGGTGATGGCAGACACCCTATGGGACAAGCTCCTGAAGGGCTAGCATTGAAAAAAGGGTCTGTCACTTGACAAGACGTGGCTGAGTCCAGGATCCCTGTTCCTGGGGTTCTCAGCCAGGTAAACGAGATTGGAAGTCTGGCCCAGAAACAATGGTCTTATTTTGGAAACCAACAAAAGAACCAAGACTCAGCACTAAGTCTGAACGAGGTAACAAGGACTGTGGGATCCAAGTTCTTTAAACACTGCCTCGGGTCAAGATTAGTTCCAGGACTTGGGCAAGCCCCAGCCATCCCTCTGGGAAGGCTGAGCCAGCCGGTGTCGTGTGGCCAGCGCAGGGTCCACACCAGAGGAGAGGCAGAAAACAGGCC
The DNA here is from genome assembly GCA_004027205.1 of Ctenodactylus gundi. NCBI lineage: Eukaryota > Metazoa > Chordata > Mammalia > Rodentia > Ctenodactylidae > Ctenodactylus > Ctenodactylus gundi. The sequence goes on along the minus strand of PVKB01001135.1, from coordinate 370,496 downwards.
CCAAGGCACCACAACTATAGCTATGGCAGGTGCTGGGAACCAGCTGGAAAGCAGGGGTGGCGGGACAGCCAGGTGGCCTGTGGCTGATTGTCGTTCCCTGACCGAGAAGCTTAATGTATCCGGTGCAACCTACTCACACTGCAGTGAACTTGGGCTACCCTAAACACAAAACCTCTTCCCATTTACACCTCGGAGCTGTGCCTGCCTTCTCTGGAAGGCACAGTATTACCAAAAGGTAACAGGCAAGTGTAATTACCAAGTCTTAGAACTCACTCTGTTTAACACGGGGCATAGAACTTATACATACAAATAGCATCTGTGGGCAAAGCTCCTCTCAACGATGAGCAGAGGAAGTAAGGAGGCTGAGTGAAATGACGCTCTTCACTCTGGGACAGGGAGGCGACATCAAGAGAGACAGAGGCAGGTGCTGTAGCTCACCGGTATTGCAGGGAAGGAGTACCCCACAAATGGGAAGGATCTGCTTGCGAATCTTCCTGGCAGACCCACGAATGAGTAGAGCCATGGGTCTGGCCACCTGTGGCTACTACAGCCCCCAGATGGGTGAGGGATGCGAAGCCAGACTGAGGACCTTTCCTCACACAGACTGCCTGAAGCAGACGGAGTAGGAGGATTCCCACCTTGTCCCCAAGTTACTTATAGACCTCCATCACAGTGCAGAAGCACTGAGCAGCAAAACCCTCACCCTGGAACCCACCGGATTGTGAATGGTTGCATACTGTGTCCCAGATTTTAGGAATGATTTCAGGGCCAGTTTACAAGTCTGGGTCTTATTACTAGGTCAAAAATTAACACTACCACATTACCTAGTAAGTACTACCAGCTTTCCAAAGATTGACTTTTTGCTATTCCTGAGAACATGCAAGAGAAAACCAGCTACATACCGCTCACTAGATGTGGCCTGCAGGGCCAGGTACTGGGATAGGCATTCTGCCTACAACCACCTTACTCCAGGGGAGGCAACTGACTTTCTCAAGAGTTTTCCCAGTCAGTAAAGAAGCTGAGATTAGAAGCTAGGTCTTCCTCATCTTAACCCTGCTTTGTGGCCTCTACATTTAGTCCCAGTTCAGAAATTTCCAACAAAGGTGGTCCCAGTGATTTAAAACACATTCCAGGTACTATGTCTGGACCAACAAGAAAGATGCTGCAGTAATTAACAGGTGGTTTTGGAGGAAAACCAGCCTAGAAGTCACCTCAGGAATGTGGCATTGGCTGAGGTGACTGGGGTGCAAGATGGCCACCTGCATGGGAGCAGAAAGAAAAGAAAGACCTACGGCTGGTGGGCATCACTGTGGTGGCTTTCTGACAAAGGTGTGAGGCCTCACACTGATCTAAGTCACCCTAATGACTCTGAGTGCCTTCAAAGGCGAGGCCTAAGCGGAGTTCCCGTGCTGTAACTCCTGTGTTGAACTCCTCCACCATTCTCACACAAGGCTTGGCTTTCTGTGTGTGACCTTGGCTTAGAGATAGCTACTCCTTCATTCTTTCATGGCAACATTTTCAGCCTTAGCACTCTGATCAGCCTTAGCAACCTCTAAAACTCCAACATAATAAATTTGCTGGCCTCAGCGGGTGGCCAACTGACAACAACAACCCTGTCTCCCTCACACTACCAGGAAAGCTGCTTTATCCTCTTTTGCTCATACTCTGACCTACACATCAGCTAAAGAGCCCAATCCCTGAGTGTCATGCTGGCTAACACTCCCACACTAAATAAAAACTCTGTTCACCCCACAACTGGGGTCTCACATCTGGACTTCTTCCTCACGCCCCTGTGGGGACCTTATGCCTGGACATGCTTGCCAGGCGGAGTGTCATGGAGCCTTACCCCAACCTGCTACCCAGGCGTCAAGTCAAGGGGGCAATAAACTTTCACTTCAAATTCTCTTGCTGCTGGTCATATTTTTGGTTTCACCTAAGTAGTCCTGCTTTGATCTGACAGCCTAGTTTTATGAGAATGAGGGCTGCATGGGTGAAGAGGAGGAAAAAGTGTGTAATTCTGAACAGCAGCATTTATGAGAAAGACTCAGAATCACTGTTGCTCTAGGGTTTTACCTTTAGGTTGGTGTGATCCCACAGGAAGTGTGTGTGTGTGTGTGCGTGTGTGTGTGTGTACACACATGCATGTGTGCAGAGAAAGAGGCCCCAGTGTGATGATGCTAACTTATCATCACATCAAAATCATGAGACTGTTTTGTCTCCTGGCCTTCTCTTGTCACTAACCTACTCCCCTTCCTCAACGGGAAGCTAGGAAGCAGAGATTCACAGTTTTTCGTTCAACCTCTTATTTAGGAAAACTACTCCTAAAAAGACAATAATTTTGTGGCCACATCAACAATTCTTGAAAAAAATTACCTAAATCATATGGCCTATGAAGAGAATTAGTCACCAACAATTTTTGGGGCATCAATGTTATGCAATGTTGCCATCATGGAAGGTAGATACACAGGCTATGCAACCCAACTCTGTAAATCCCAAGGCCCAAATCTGAATGGTTTTTTTTGAGACAGGGTCTCACTTTTGGTTCAGGCTGATCTCAACCTCACACCAATTCTCTGGCCTCTGCCTCCTGAGCACTGGGATTATAGGCCATGCACCACCATGTTTGGTTTATGTGGTGCTGGGAAATCAAACTCAGGACCTTGTGCTTACCAGGCAGGCACTCTACCCATTGAGCTGTTCCTTCAGCCTCTCAAATCTGAATCTTTTTGAGTACTGGCATGATACCACAAGTGGAAAATTCCATACCTGACCTTCTATGACAGACAAGTCCCAGTCAAAACATGAGTGTACTAAAAATACTATATAAGATTATATTCAAGTTACATGTATAAGGTACATATGAAAGTAAAGGAATTTTGGGTTTAGATTAAGTTCCTTCTCTGAGATATTTCACTTCATTATGTATATAAAAATATCCAGAATCTGAAAAATAAATCCAAAATCTTAAAACACTTCTGGCTCAGATACTCAATCTGTACTCATATTAGCCCCCAATGGGATTTCTTTCTCTATATCCATGTTAAAAAATATTGAGCTGGGAGGACTAATACATGTTAGGAAAGTGTACAATATTACCCAGAGGGGAGTCAGAAGGAAGTGAAACATTGTACCAATATCAAATACTGTATAATTTGCAAATATTGGGCTGCGTGAGCTGCGTATGCCAACGATTTTAGGCACCTACTAAAATTTTACACCCAGGATTCTTCTGCTTCTTCTCAGTCAGTATCATTTCCCTGGATCCCTAAGGAGGACAGAGAAACAGAAAGATCTACCAGAAATGTCCCCCTCATTTGTAGAACAATTCTGTCCTGGTATATACTTTCAAAAAGGTTATTACGAGGACATTACACAAACCTCGACTGTCAAAACTACACCCAATTAGACTAATTGAGGATGTTCTGTTTCAAAACATGCCCATGTTATTTCCTGATGAGGAGTTATCAAAAGAAAATGAATTGGGCCCGTTTCGGAACAAGGACATCTGCATTACCACAGTGATTCACTTATCAAACTAGTGTGGGTTTAGAGTCAAAAATCAACACGGCTGCTGGACAGTTTATTTCTATTCATTTAAGGACTTCCAGGCTAAAGAGGGATCAGTAGGAATTTTACTATCTTAGGAGAAGGGAAGGAAAAAAGAAAGTCAAGGTATTGTACACGGCAACAAAAATGGAATTCTCAAATTATCCAGCCAGTTGTACCCTGTGTAGCTGCTATACTGTAAGGCTCCGTTCCAAAACACAACCCCAATCCTTAAGGGGGCTGATGGTGCTGCGCAGAGAGACAGTAACAATGAGCTAGATGACAGGATAAGAACACCCAAATGGGGCTGGAGGAATGGCTCAGCGGTGCTAAGCCAAGCGCTAAGTACCCGAGTTTGATTCCCCAGCACCACATAAGCTGGGCATGGTGGTGCACGCCTGTAATCCCAGCACTCGGGAGGCTGAGGCAGGAGGATTGGCATGAGTCCAAGGCTAGCCTGAGCTCTAAAGGGAATTCAGGACCAGCCTGGACCACAGAGTGAAACCCTGTCTCAAAAAAAAAAAAAAAAAAAATCAAGAATACCCAAATGTCACTGGTAAGTTAATATTAACCAGGTACTTAACTGTCTCGTCTGATTTACTAGACACAACCTCCCAGGTCTTGTACTGTGATTCATAGCTCCATCTTACAGATAAGTACATGGAGGAGTATAAAGTAATATTTGAACAGGTACTTTTGATAGTCTCTGACCGCTGACTCTCAGAAACACAGTATTCAAGAGTCTCATGGCCATATCCAATGGTAACAGCAGAATCAGGAGAAGCCAAGTCTGTGGCAGTTAGTCCTCGACTGCGTAGATGGCATTAAAAATGAAGCCCCTTCAGATTCAAATGAGGCACAGACAAGGTATTCTGCAGGAGTGCTCTGCGGAGAGGACCACCTCCTGTGGGGGAAGGGGAGGTGTCTGGGCAGCAGCCAAAGGGAAGGGGCCTAGCAGAGTGCATGTGTTCAGACTGCAGAGTGGGCAGGAGACATCATTTCCAATGGAAAGAGGAGCTCAGTGTGGGGAAGGACAGGCTCTAGGTACGCTTAGGGACCAGGAGGTGGAGCTATCTGGGCTGACGGACATCTGCTGGGTAACTGCAAGAGACAACAATGCCAGGACACAGTGCTTTGTAGATTTGGGGCAGAACGTGAAGAAATGAAAATGGTCAAACTTTTCAGAAGGTCAATTTAGAATGAGGGAATAGTAAAATAAATATAGTTAAGGAGGAAGTAGGATTTGGCTATGATTCTAAATAGATGGTAGAAAAAATAACACAGAATAAATTCTCATGTAATTTAAATTACAGTCTAAATTATAAGTAATTGTAGAATGAATATAAAAATAGAACCCACTCTCCAAATAGAAGGGCTTTCATAAAAAATAATTCAGAACTCAGGGAATCTGCAAACAGATATCGACACACGAATTCTGTTTCTGAATTACTTCTAGCTTTACCTTTTTTTATGGCTAATCCTTAGATTGACTCACACACTCTCACTCTGTGCTAAAAGTGAAAGCTACATATCATCACCATTAATAATAAATGGAGAGGACTCAGTTCCTCCCCTGACAGAAAAAGCAGAAAGCCAGAACAAGCTCTGCAAGTACAGTTGAAGGTGATCATGATTCACTGCAGTTAAATGTTCCCCCAGACCCTCCACAGAACACCTCACCCAGCCTCGCCTGCTGTGCACTGGACTGTAGCCCCCACAACCGCACCCCCCTCTCACAAAGACCTCTTGAAGTCTTAAGCCTTAGAAGGGGGCCTTGTTTGGAAGTAGCACCCATTGATGCAATTAGTCACGATGACATCCCCTTGGAATAAGACGGATTCTAAATCCTATAGGACTGGTGTCCTTATAAGTGAGGACACAGGAGATCACCTTGTGACAGAAGCAGAGGACAGAGAAACGCTGTCGTAAGCCAAGGACCGCCCAGGATTGCCAGCCACATCAGAAGCTAAGAGCAAAGTGAGTAACAGGTTCTTCAAACAACAGATTGTTTCTGCCTGTATTTAAATGTTACGGATTGTCTATGGAACCATGTGCTGTTGGTAGATTTGGGGCCTAGTCTGGAGGCGTGGAGTACAGGTGTGTGAGTTAAGATTAAAGGCGTGTAAGTAAGGATTAAAGGTGTGTAGTGGCTACAACCTCCACACCTGGATCCAGGAGGGGCTAATCACTGGGCTGAGACCTGGAAAGATATATAAGCCGCTTCCTGCCTTCCTTGAGGACTAGTCTCAACTAGTTTCATTCAACTTGCCTCCCTGTGTGTGATGATGTGAGAAGCTGCCTCCACCTCTGTCTGTGCCATGTACTTCCACTGCTGCTGGCCACCCCTGAATGGACTGTGACTTTCTAAAACCGTGAGCTAAAATAAACCTTTCCTTTCCTAAATTTGTGGATGTCAGGTATTACGTCACAGCAACGGAAAAGTAACTGAGATAGTCCACAACACCTTGATTTTGCTTTCTGGCGTCCAGAGCTCTAAGGGAATAAACTGTTGCTCTAAGCCACCCAGTGCCTGGGACTTTGCTACGGCAGCCCTAGGAGACTGACATGCTGGTTCATTTCCACTGTGGGGAGGTAGGACACAAAAGGACAAATTCAGATCCCTCTGGGATTTGGGAGTCCTGGGATCCATTATGTAAGTCCCCCCAAACCTCCAAGTCCCCTCCCTGTATCCAGTGTCCTCGTTTTGAGATGAAATGGTCAGACTCGATGGGGCTCAGGCCTCTGGTACGCTTGAAGCTCTAAGATCCTACCACTCCATGGGCAAAGAAGGCACCTGCTTCCTTATCTACTCAAGGTGAGACTGAAAAATGGAAAACACTGTCAAACCCAAGACACCAGCACTCGGTTGGTCTGCAGCCCGAGCAAGATGACCACATCTCCCACACAGCAGCACATGACCAGCCCTGCCTCACGTCAAAGCTGGCCTGCAGCCCTCGTGCCACAGCAAGTTACTACAGAGATGCCAGAGCTGCCAGTCCAGAAAGCCAATACGCGGATGTGGGGAAGCGCTCAGCATCCACCTTTCGGGTCCCAAACCTGCCCCAGGGTCATCTAACCCTGAAATATGAAACCTGCCGTGTGGTGCAGGAAGAGAAGACAAGAACGGAAGAAAGAAAATAAGAAAAAAGGTTGGCATCTCAACTGTGCCTCATCCCTCTGCCCAGAAACACACGGGACTTCCTGCTAGCACAGGTCCTGGCTGGTGGGCTCCCCGGAACTGCCTCAAATCCATGATTAGTAAAACAAACCCCACTAGTAAAGACCAGCAAGAAATTCTGTGAAAACCTCCCCCACGTGCACTACACTGTTTTACCTATTTTTTTTCTTTTTCCAAAAGCAAATTGCGGCTGTCAAATTACACCCTTTCATTACTGTCACTGGCTGTTGTAAGAACGGCTAATCAGAAAAGTCTACAGAGGCATTTAATCAGGTTTTTTTTTTTCTTCAAATGACCTAATGTTTTGGTATGAAGCTGCTGCCAGCTCACGCTGGGTAGAAATTTAGCACTGTCAGCATTTAATTATTATTTTATCACGGATTTCTTTACTTTCCTACAGCGAAGAAATAACTTTAAAAAGTTTTAATGCAACCAATGCTTAGCTTTTAACATCCCAAGATACTGCTTTTGGTATTTTTCTTTGTCAAAAATTCATCGTTCAGGACATGAGGGACATCACAGAAATGCACTTTTAGATTAATAAGTGGTTTTACTATCACTAGCTTCGATCTTCCAGGACGCTGAAGCCATGGGGTGCACATCGTGTTTGTTCTGCTGTTTCGGGAGAGATGAGACGATTCAGGACTTGCTCCTGGCGTGCGTGAGGACAGCTGCCTCTGAGCGCTCCCAGCCCCTGGGATCAATGAATGGAGTGGGTGGTTTTGCCCCTTCCTTCTCTTGGTTACTTTTGACTTTCTTCCCAGAAACGTGAGTAGTTCCTTCCATCAGCCTCAGGGCCTTTGCTCATGCAGTGCCCTCAACCTGGAAGCTCTTCTTTAAGAGTAAGGGAGCGTGGGGGAGCAGAGGAGGAAACACGAAAAGAGAGGGAAAGAAGGTAGGGACGCAGATGTGACTTCCGGCCAATAAATGACACAAGACTTACAATAGAGGACCAGGGGCCAGATGGCTAAATACGTTCCCTAAAACTAGTTTCTCTTTCACCTTTAATTCTTTTTTCTACATCACTCACTCATAGTCAAAAAAAGATTTTTTTCAGAAACCCACCATTTCATCATCACCACCATCACAAAGGACCCCTCAGCTCCGCCTCTGCCTCTCTCCCTCCCTCTGGGCCAGGTCCCTCCTCCCCATTTCTGAGCACCCCCCTGCGAACGAGCCCCGATGCCTAGAGCGCCAATTCTCTCCTGGGCATCTCCTGGGAGAATAGCCGGCTGCCTGTGCTCACCACCGGGGAGCCCCCCGGGATAAACCTGCACCCACAGTGGCCCTAAAGGGAGAGTCTCACGTTGTTCCTCACCCAAGTGCGGGACAATTCCTTGAGGGCGGCGACCAGGAAGGTTCCCACGGTCCCGCTAGCCAGCCCCCGAACGTGCCTCCTGTGATCAACAAGCTGGATTTGGGCGCGAACCCATGACGTCTGCTCAGTCCTCTCCTCCGGCTGTCCCCCTCCCCTGGTCTCTTCCATTTTCGCCAATGCCAGCAGGCCAGGACCCTAGCTCCCCTCTGCCGGTCCAATCCACTGGCCAGTCCTCTACACCTGCTGCCGCCTCCTTCCAGGGCTATCACGCCTCTGGTCTCCACGACTGGCTGACCACGTATGACCCGCCATGCACACATCAGCACAGCGGGAACGATCTGAACAGAAACCTGACTGTGCCGTTCCTATACCAGAAACTGGCCCATGGCACTCCACATCCCCACTACACCCAGCTTTCTCCACACCCCGCCCGTCCCTGAGCGTCTCCTGTGCTGCCCTCTCCCACACAACTGCACTGCCCTCTTCCCACAAACATGCCAGGCTCTTGCTACCAGCCGCAGGGCCCTTGTATGTATGTGGGGTGCTCTCAGCCTGCTAGCTCTTCTTCCCACTATTTGCATAATTAGTTCCTTCTAGATTGGCAGGACTCTGTAAACCTCACGCCTTCAGAGCCCGCCCCTAAAATTTGCGCTTCCTCTTGATTTACAACAGTTCCACTTTTTTGTTAATTATATAGAAATGCCTTGCTGTTAGGGCCTCCTCTCTCCTTTTAACTGCCATAACCGCCAAAACTAATATAGTGTCCTCCACAAGTGAGAAATGCATCATTTTTTAATGAGTGAATGAAGGGTTTGTGATTTATTTACTGAGAAAGCATATGTAAGAGAAGGAAGAGCGGAGCCTGGTGGCCCAGGCCCATCACCCCAGCACTCTTGGGGACTGAGGTAGGACGAGTGCGATTTCAAGTGCAGCACGCACAACTTGCAACAGAGACTCACAATCAAAAGAGAAAAAAGGGCCGGGACGTAGCTCACCACAAAGGCCAAGGGTGTTAACCTGTCTCAGTTACTTTTCTGTTGCTGTGACTCAGTACCCAACCTCCACACCTTAAGGAAGGAAGATTTGTTTTAGTTTACAGTTTCAGAAAGTCACCGTCGGTTCATGGGCAGCTGGCAACAGTAAAAACACACGGCAGAGGCAGAGGCAGGCAGCTCCTCGTGGCACTGAGAACGGAAAGCCAGGTCTCCAGGGAAGGGAGGGATGAGCTTAACCTTCAGGTCCTGTCCCAGCGATCTGCCCCTCCCAGGTCCAGGAAGAAAACTGTCGAGGCAGCTTGAGACCATCATGCTTAGTGAAGTGAGTCAGACTCCGAAGGTTACATATGGCATGGTCTCTCTACCATGAGTAACCCAGAAAACAGGCAATGTATAGAGGGAAATGGGTGAGATATTGGGAGTCATGGGGCAGGAGGGAGGGTAGAAGAGTGTTAAAAAGGGGAAGGGATTGCAGTGATGACACAATATGTATGTACATGCAATTCTCAAGCTTAATGTAACCATTGTATATTGCATATATATATATATATATATATATATATATATATATATATATGGAAAAAGAATCTACTACCTTTCCATACCATGATGTTGAAGATCAAGCTTCTAAGACAAGGACACTATGGAAGACAAACCAGATCTTAATCATGGCGGATAATCTTCAAGATGGGCTGCATAGTAATGACTAAAAGATGTTACCTGTTGGGGCTGGAGGAATGGCTCAATGGTTAAAGCACTTGCCTAGCAAGCACTAAGTACCCTAGTTCAATTCCCCAGCACCACATAAGCTGGGCGTGGTGGCGCACGCTTGTAATCCCAGCACTTGGGAGGCTGAGACAGGAGGATTGCCTTGAGTTCAAGGCCAGCCTGGGCTCCAAAGTGAGTTCAGGACCAGCCTGGACCACAGAGTGAGACCCTGTCTCAAAAAAAAAAAAAAAAAAAAAGATGTTATCCCTTGTCTCCACTGTCTTACCCAGATAACTCACAGATACATCAAAGGAATGGGGCTGGTGCCAGCCTCAGATTCAGGGATCGGAAGCAAGGTGACCTTGGTGCAGAGCAGACTGAGACAGTAAGGCTTCCCAGAAGGATTTCAATCCAGCTCTATCACAACACAGCTATTGGCACCCTTCTATTTCTGTCTCCTCAAGGAAACACTACTTCCCCCCATGAGAGCAGCTGGGTCTCTACTCTGAACACTGTGAACTGAACTGATTTAACACGTAGGGTAACTACAGAGTCTACACAGACCCCCGGGTAACACAGAGAAACACCCCTTCAGGACCCTCTTCGTCAACTTCAAAGGAAAACCCTCATTATGACAAGATGATTCAACAATACAAGTTTGTGGAAGCCAGGCATTGTTTTAGTCAATGGAGATTTGATGCTAAACTTAAAACTTGTTCCCACCTTGAAAGGACTTCCAAAACAACAAGGGAGACAGTCACCTGTACAACCTCCAGGCCCACATGGTCTCAGATGCAGGCCCACACACCAGTACCATACTAATGACTGACCTGCAGTGAGTTGACACTATTGTGACAACAGACCCAGGAATGTCCCCACCTTGCCCTTGCCTGCCATGTGACACCTCCCTCCTTACCACTGAGTAGCTCTATGCAAGGCAAGTCTAGAAGGAGTCAGAGATTGACTTTATCAAGAGCTGAGCCCTTAGTGGGCAATAGGGAAGACAGGAAATGTCTGGAGTCCTACAGTGATTTTAAAATTTAATTTAATTTTTAAATGTTATTTATTTATGGCTACAATGAAGCTCAATTGAGACAAGGGCTTTTGCCCTGTATGCTATCCCTTTTTTAGATCATTTATTCTGAGACAGGGTCTCACTAAGCTGCTTAGGCTGGACTTGCAAATGTGATTCTCCTGCCTCAGTCCGCCAGACCAGTGAGATGAAGGGCTTGAGGCACTATGCCCAGCATCACGTGGAGATTCTCAAGTCATGGTGTTCTTGCCCACCATTACCTACTGGCCATTTCACACATCAGGCCTTATGGTGTGCAAGGAAGTGTGGGTGGAGGTGAATACCATGATAGCCTCTGCGAGAAGCCCCAGGCTGCGTCCTAGATCTTCCCAGTTTTACAGAGAAAGAAACTCGGGGACAAATGGCTGGAGTGCCCCAGGGCTCAGTCCAGCTACCTCTGCCCTGGAACTGACCATGGTAGCAATGCCGCATATAAGTGGATTCTACAGAAAAGCCATAATCAGAGTCAGCAAAAATAAAAACAACTGCTTGTAGAAATTTCAAATTAAGAGAAGATTTCAACTATAACAATCATAATGAATCATGGATTTAAATAAGAAGAAATGAACTCTAAGTAGCGAAGGGCCCAAGTACTCAGCACTGTGCTGGGAGACTGTCCCCTCAAACTTATTCAAAACCTAAGGGCTCTTACCTCGATGATAATACTAATATGTCTTTATCGTCTGGCTTCTTTGTCTTGAGATAGGTAGATGTGGAGGGAGATGGAGTGGTTTCAATGAAAAATGACAAAGAATGAAATTAAAAAATTACTACATAGGGGCTGGTGAATATTTTTTCTATAAAGATTAAGATCACCTGGTATTCTGGCTTGGATTCTACAAAAGGCAGAATTGACAGAAATTATAAGAAAAAAAGGGATCACAAGTCTGAGGATGGAGACAGTCCAAGATGGCAGCCTGCAGGTGTGAGAGCTGAAGTGTCTGATGGCTGCTCTGACGCAAAGCAGAACACCCACTGGGACTGCAGGGCAGCTGATGAGGGTCAGCTGTGGACCTCAGTTGCTCAAATAACAATGGCGAAGACTGGAGATCTGTGACAGGTAAACTGGCGTAAGACTGGAGCAAATGTGTGATGAAGATCTGCAGAGGTAGCAAGTCAGCATCCGTAGTCAATCGCAAAGGCAAGAGCTTTCCTAGAAGAAAAAGCTGTAACAATCTTTCTCATTTTATACAGCTTGACCTTCCGGCTGGAACTCCCACATCCGAGGTGGGTGCTCTTCCCTCATTCACTGGCCCACAAGTCACTCACACACATCTGTAAACTCCAGTCAGATGTGTTTCCTAATTGCCTCAAGTTGACATAATCTCTTCAACGGTCACATGTGGCAAATATTTTAGACGTCATGTAGCACATCACCTCTGTTGCAAGCCCTCAACTCCACCATTATAACTCAGACGCAGCCACAGACAATATGAAAAGGAATGTGTGCCAATAAAACTTTATTTACAAAAACAGGCCACATTTGCACTACAGGTTCTTGTTTACCTACCTATGAAGAAAGCATCAAAGCCACACAATGTCAGAAATTTGGAGCCATTTCATAAAGAAACAAAAATGCTGTGTGTGTGTGTGTGTGTGTGTGTGTGTGTGTGTGTGTGACTAAGAGTTCCACCTAGGGCTTTTGCACCGAATATATTCCCCAGACTCTTTTGAATTGTTAAAAAATTTTGAGACAGGATCTCATGAACATGCAGAGCCTGGGCTTGAACTTCAGATCCTCTTACCTCAGCCCCCCATAAAAGTACTGGGATTATAAGCCCATATCACCAGGCCCAGCTTGAAACAAAAGCTTTTAGGACACTTGGTATTACTAAGTAGCATGGTCCTTGTTCATAAAAATCATTGAACTTCAGGAACCTAAATAACCTTGGAAAACTTAGAGTTTAATTCCTCATCTGTAGAGATGAAATAAATGCTCAGAGAGGTTTAAAAATCTTGCTAAAGGTCACACAGCTAATTAATGACTCAAATTAGAACTACAGCTTTGACTCTAGGTTTAGAACTCTTTCTGTCATTCTAGGTCTATTATTTTAGTCTTTTTGGTGACAACAGAATGGAGGAAATGTTCATTTAATTAAAACATGACACTCCTGAGATTGCGGAGATTCTAAAATTTCTAAGGTACACAGTTGTCGATGTTTATATAAAGATGATTTCTGAATCAGCAAGACAAATGTTAAATTAGCTTTAATGCACTCAGGGAACATAATTTCAAAAGGAATAATAAAAATAAATGTTAAATAATTAAAAAATTAATATATGTGGAAATTCTTATCCTCCCTTGTGGGTAGGAGGTATCAGTGCCCATTAGGATGGACAAGCTTGCAGTCATGTTTGATATGTTTAGATGTGTTTATACATTCTGGCCAGTGTCAGGATAGCCCAAGAACTGGCAGGCCTCAGGAAATTCCTCTAATGGCTAGACACTCTATCTTCGCTCAACTGCCTTCTCCAACCAAAAAACAAAAGCCACCTCCGTCCTACCTGTCTGTTTTTTTTGAGTCTTTCATTAGCAATGTCTTCTGCTCCTGTTCTGAATTAATTATGAAATAAAAATAGAAACCCTGACATGTTTATAAAGATTCAGAGTGCTGGTTAAACATGAAAGAACAGAGGTTGAGAGCACAGGGGTGAAAAATTTTATTTCTGTGATGACAAGTTAGAGTCCTGCTGCCAGCTGGCCCTTGCAGCAGCCAGAAGCCTGCACCTGTCTGCGAGAAGCCAGGCAGGAAGGGGGAGCTGCAAAGGACTCTGGGGCTCCAAGGCCTTCCAGGCCATGCAAATGAATCCTAATGGCCCCGGGTCACTGCAGGAGGTTCAGTGCCTTGCCATTCCTGACAGCTCCTGGCTATCTGTTTATAGGCCCTAGGGCAGGCGCTGGTTTGGGGAGTTCACGGTCCCACCTTAAGGAAAAGGTAGAAGAGGTGGGGGGCATCCCACACCTGGGAGTGTCCCTGAGATGCACTTCCAGTTTGACAGTCCTGCCAAAGGAAATGAGAAGCGATAAGTGATAGGGGCCTCGATTAGATCAGCCACCTTGGGAAAGGTGCTGAGCTAGAGATATTTCACTGAAATAAGGAGAAACCTGGGAATAGATTTCTGGCAAGCAATCCCTGAGTAGATAGTGTCTGAATTGGAAATGGATTTCATGGGCAGATAAAGTGTAATAAATGGCAGGTCACTCAAAAATCATATATCATCAAGTCTCATACAGCGTCTGTGAAGTTTGTTATCAATAATTTAACACGAGAAGAGCCTAGCCCTTAGCAAATATTTAATTTCAAAACATACCTGCTGATTTACTCAGATACAGCATACATAGTTATATTAAAAATATATTGCAAGAAGCCAAATGCCAATAAAGCTACATTCAGAAGACAAGCTGCACTTGTTGCCTCCCGAATATTCTAGTGATAGCTAAGTTGTGCCAGGGAAGAGAGTCTGCACACACATGACCTGAGTTTCCATATCCAGGCCAAACAACACGGCGAATGCAGTAAGGACAAGTGCTGGGGACAAGGATTAGGGGCCCAACCCAGCCCTGCACACTGGGCCTAAGGCTTCAAGAAAAAGAGGGGTGTCTGATTCAACAAGAACACTATATTAGTAGCAAAAGAATTATTTTTTTTCTTCTGGAGACACAGTCTCACTAAGTCACTAAATTGTCCATGCTAGACTTGAATTTGCAATCCTCATGTTTCAGCCTCCTAGAACACTGGAATTAATTACAGGCGTGTGCCACCATGCCCAGCATGAGTCACTTTTTAAGGCAATCAGAGAGAATTATGTCCACTGCAACTGTTGTCCATCTGAGCCACTCCCCCTGCAGGCCCTACTCAACCATTTCATCCCAAGCACAGCGTCACTCACCATTTCCTGGCTAAAAAGTCCACCACTTTCCCTTCCATCCCCAAAAGACAATAATAGCCACAGGGTTCCAGAGAAATGAAACCCTAAGAGAAAAGCGGTGCATTTCGCCAAGCTAACAGTAGAGGCCCATGGAGCCTCAACGAGGAAGGGCAGTTGTGTGGTGGACGCTTCCCCAGACAAGCTCACGAATCTCCTCTGGGTTGTGAGAACCCAGTGGTGCTCAGCAGAGAGAGGACAGATGGGTCCCCACCTGGAAAGTGCTTCTGGGCCACCTGAACCGAGAGCCTGAGAGAGCTAAGGCCCCAGGATTCAATTCACTATCTTAAAGAGCCTGGTATTTGAAAGGGCTGGAACCTTTCAGCTCACAGCAGGGAGATTTCCCACCACTCCCCAGCCCTGTGCTGGTGTCTGGATGGGAATCATCTCAGATTGCCCCACAGGCAACAGCCAGGATGAGAAAGAAGTGTTAAGTACCCGAGTTTGCTTTCCCAGCACTACATAAACTGGGTGTGGTGGCCCACGCCTGTAATCCCAGGCTTGTCCTTGCAGGCAAAGGTGGCCTCCCAGGGCTCCCAAGCTCTTCAGGGCCTCAAAGAAATTCCCTATGAAATTCTGAATTGCTTTAAAGCTAGAAAACTATGAATGTCTTTTTTTTGAATTGTGCTGTTATTACCAAGGAAGGGTGTCCTGGAAATCAGAGACCAAGCAGCCTCCAACCACTACCACGTGAGTATGGATGTCCATGTTTTTGGCTTGCTTGGACCACAATGAATGAAGATAACTGCCTTGGGCAACATATGAAATATCTAATGTAGTGTTAATGAACACAAGTAGCCAAAAAAGTTCTCAAAAACTCATAATATCATAGAAAAGTTAATTGCACTGTGTTAGGCCACACTGAAAGCCATGTGGCCTGTGAGCTGCAGGTTGGACAGACTCCTGAGCATACACAAACATGCCTAACAAGGACGCGTAAGCAGATGAGGTCCAGTGACAAAAATCATAAGTCCTGTCGATCAAAATGAGGTGCTGAACGTGAGGCTGCCTATGCTGACCTCAACTAAGGCTAAGCCAGACTCAGTTTCTCCTTTATATACCATAACAGCCCCTCCTCTTCTGTCATCCCTAGTACAGTTCCTACGTTTCCATCAGTCCAGTAACAGACCCCCTTGAGAAATGCTAACTGCAGAAGGTCATAGTTAGAAATGTCCTGTGTGACAACCTTGAAGGACCTTGCCAGCTGGGTGGGCTCACAGGCCAGCTGGTGACCAACTTCTTCATCCTTCAGATTTCCAGTGAGGGCAACATGAAGGGGACTGGAGGGCGTGCCTTGGGCCAGCCAACCCCAGCTGGTCTGGAGGGCAGCGGGGAGTAGAGCTAACACTAGACTGACTTGGAAATCTACCTACCTTCACCAAAGGCAAGTCCTTTCCAGAAGAGCCCATCCTCAACTCAGTCTTAGCACCAAACCCAGAGCACCACTCCAGACACACAAACCACAAAGAATGTGAAAGTCAGCTTTCTTTTTACAGTACTGGGTATCGTGCACAGGGCTTTTGCACTGAACTACTTCCCGAGCCTGTTTTTAGTTATTATTTTGAGACAGTCTCACTTGATTGCTCAGTTGCCCAGGTTGGGCTTGCACTTGTGATCCTCCTGCCCCAGCCTCCCAAAGTGCTGGGATTACAAACCTGTGCCAACAGGTCCGATGAAAGTCAGCATGCTCAGTCCCCCATCCAGTGACTAGGGACATCCCCTTTCCTCTCTCCTGGCATCCACTAATTTAAAATTCAACCTGGACACCCACATCAAAGGCTTTATTACAACTACTCCTTATTTAGAGTTAACAAGGCCAACTAATGCTTTCTGTGTACTTTTGGAAGCCCCAAGCAACGTCGTGGGCATGACCTCTGACACTGGTCAGAGAAATAAGATGACCCGTGATGCTCAGGAGCAGCTCACAGCACCCATCTCTGTGGCAGTCTCCATTCTGCAGAACTGAGAGCCCCATGGTCACACGCTGACCTGATACTATCTGGCTCTGAAGGTAAGGGTGCCCAGAAGAATCAGGTCTTTGATTTTTGTACAAGTTCTCACAGAAGCAAACTCCACTCCTGACATCAGTTTTTTGTCTGGTTCTTACACCCCTGATGGTGCCCCTGTCCAGAGACACCCACCCATTTTAGTGAACTCTGGGGAACCCTGGAAGAAAAAAAAGCTAGAAATATCAAAACAGCGCCATGCTCCGTCATTTAGCGCTTTGTAGAACAATTTAAATTCAATGCACTTAGACCACTTTCTATTGACTAATTTAGAAAATTTTGCTCCAGCAGACTGAGCTGGCTGCTTTTCACTGCCAAACTAAATACTCCACTTTAAAATACACCCCTGCATACTCATGTGATTTCTGCTTTTAGGCTAGGAATGTAATGTTGACATAAATGTCAAATAAAATTAATGAGAGAATGGGCACTCAAACGGTGCTCCTGTGAAGGGAATTTGTTAGGCTGGGACCTCTGAGCCCAAATGTATATATAATTACATAACACTCATCTGAGGCAAGAGTCTGAACGCTAAGCTTTAGCAAATTCAACACCTTCGTCAGAGATGCAGGTACCTACCAAAAATAAAAACAAAAACCCAGGTTGCAAGTAAATTAAGATGAAAATATCATCAGATCACAAGTCTGTCACAGGCCGCTGTTGCAGAATCAGGAGGGAGGCTCTTCCCTTACCTATGCTGAAGTCGGCTCTGACCTGGGCCACAGCCTTTGCTGTGGCTGTGGGCCTCCGCCTGCCCAGCCAGCCCCTTCCCTCCCCTCCCCTCCTGCGCTGCTAACCAGCCTCTTAGGAAGTGTAAAAATGGCATTTATAGCAATAGCCCGTAGTTTTCCTCAACAGTCAAGGCACTGGATCCCAGCCGAGCGGCTGCCTCCATTCGTCCACTGATATAACTACTTGTCTTTTATTTGCGGCCTGGAAAATCTTCCCCAAGTACAGTAGAATCACCGAAAATCACTCCCATCACTGCAAAGAGCCGTGTGCTGAGGGAGTGAAGCAGAAAGTCCCCTCTTCAGTGGAGAAGCTTGGAGTAAAATCTCCTGCAAACACAGGGGAAACCTATATTTACACCTGAGTAAAAGGCAAACCAGCCCCACATGAGTGCAGCCACTTGGGCAGGGACCTCACACATGTAGGCCAGCCCGGGAGCCCGCAGGCGAGGATGCCCCAGAAACACTCACCCTGGGTCCTTTTCACCCTCAGAGGGATCCTGGGGTGAGCTTGCACTCCTCGCATTTCCCTTTGCACTTGCTTTTTTTTTGGACGCTGATCTCAAACACAATCACAGGATCTTGGAAATCTGTGGTGCTTCCCCTGAACACAGTGCAGAAGACAGGTTCCCACTTCTTCCCACTTCCGTAGATACCTCCACCTCCTGGAAAACCCCCAAGGGACCAGCACCCTCATCCCGAAGGTGCTAGGGATGCTTCCTCCAACGCTAGGAATTGGGAAGAGACCAGACCAACCCCACAAATTCCTTCTGACATTCATGCATCTTTCAGCAGTTTGCAAATCCATATTATAGGGGGCATCAGATCAGAGGGAATTTTCAATTAAATTATGGTAAGTGAAGGAAAAACCATCCTACTATCAACTTTAACCATTCACACTCGTCTGTTCACAGGGAAATTTGGAAGGTCGACCTACGACCTGGGAAACATTTCATTTCCTTCCTTGCAGGCTATCCGTGCATAATGAACAAATACAGAATTTTTTTCTGAGAGCGAAATCAGACTACCTAAATAACTTTCTCGTAATTTATATGTGCAATCACAGCGGTGACTAATAAAAACCTGAAACAGTTCCTAAAAGCCTAAAGCATTAATTACTCCGTTAGATGTCAGGGCTATGAAAACCTACGACAGCAGGTGACTTGGGCAAACTAAATGATGTGAACTCATGGCCGAACAAGAGAAGCCTTTCCATGGTGGACTTGCGGCCGGCAAGTCCAATTGTGCTTTCGAAGAAAGATGACCAGCCGTGGCTCTATAGCTCAACCTTGAAAGATAGGTAAAAAAGGGAAAAAACCTGCCATTGCAAATTGAATTTATGCTGGGATGAGAGGTAACGTTACATCCTTTGAAAAGCTTTAGAATGAATGCATGACATTATTTCCATGAAAGGGGAGACTAATGATCATTGAGTGTCTACCGTGGGGCCCTCGGGCGATGTGCTTCTTCTTGTGGCTCCTGTGACATCACAAGCCCAGTTCTCAATGACTGCAATGAGAACTCTTTCTCAATGACTTCTGCCGGCTCATCTCCCTGGGTACACTGCACAGGTGTAGGGGAAGTAGGAGGGGGCACTTGTTATTGCAGTAGGCTTTTGGGAGGATGGCTTTGAAACTGCAAGCAGCATCAGGAGGGCAGAGGGCATAAAGCTCCGCCTCCTGTCCATCAGCAGCAGTGGCAGAACCCAATAAGAGCACGCCGACAAGAGGCGGGGCTTTGCACCCCCACCTCCATCTCTGGCTTTTATCCCAGTAGCTCAGTCCTTCCAAGGCCACGGTCTGGTACTTTCTGCAGCCTAGGAGTTGGGGACTCTTGTTCAAGAAAACTCAAAAGTCAGTCAGAATAGGAACTCTGCTCTGAAGATTTAAAAAAAAAATTACTTGGGAACGTGTATCAGGCTCTGAATTTAACTAGGCACTATAACCTCATCTTTAAAATAAAAAACGGAAGCTAGTCACAGTGGAGCATGCCTGTAATCCCAGGATTCGGGAGACTGAGGCAAGAAGATTGCTGTGAGTTCGAGGCCTGCTTAGGCTTTATAGTGAGCTCAGGACCAGCCTGGACTACAGAGTGAGACTCTGCCTCTTGAAATAAATGAATAAATAATAAAAAATAAAATTGGTAAAGACTGGAGGAATAGCACAGCAGTTACAGTGCTTCATAAGCTGGGTGTGGTGGCACAAGACTGTAATCTCAGCACTCCGGAGGCTGAGACAGGAGGATTGCTATGAATTTAAGGCCAACCTAGGTTGTACACTGAGTTCAGAGCCAGCCTGGAGTAAGACCCTGTCTCAAAAAACAAATAAATAAAAAATAAAATAACAGAAAATGGGTAAACAAAATGAGTTTCCAATAGATGTGTTAGGAGAAATAATTTCCTTAGATTGCTAAATGTTTTGCAAACTCTCCGCGATGGCTTTATTAGGATCTCCATGCTCAGGGTTCTAATCATAATGTCTTCTATCTTTAAGAAAACCACCATGCAGAAATCTTAGTCAAAATAGGTAATTATAAGTAGAATCAATGGTTAAGAAACATAAAAATAAAATAAAAATATTTTTTAAAAAAAGTTTTTAAAATGAAAAAGTATTCAACTGGGGATACCGCAGTGTGGTAGAGCACTTACCTAGCATGTATGAGGCCACAAATACAATCTCCAGCATAAAAATGAAGTTAAGGACCATATAATAGAGCCAGATACCAACTCCACCTTCTGGGAACCATTGAGTGGCAATATCATCTCATTCTACTGGGAAATTGTTGGCAAGAGAAGGGAAGAGGGCCAACTCCCACCCATATGATTCTCCTAACAGTTGGTCACCTAAATCATTCCCAAGAACGGAGACAGCTCTCCCCCAAACACGTTCCCTAAGGGTGTTGATCAGCTTCTACTTCCAGGAATTAACTTGTTCCACAGTGAGTGCAAGTTGACCGCAAAGGACATGATATTTCTTACTCTAAATCAAATACGTCTGGATCTCAAGGCCTCACATAATAGAAATTTAATTTCAGCTATGGCCTTCTTTTCTTTGTAGTGTCAGAGGAACATGTTAGGGACCTACATGGTACCCATAGAAAAAAGTCTATGGTCTTCACCTAAATGATGCTCTTTGTCCAGCCCTTCCCTGTACTTGCTCCAAGTGGGGCACAGGAGTCTGTGATTGTGGCTCCCAGGGCCATGGAGCCTGATGTTCAGCCCTTCCAGGAGCCATTTGCCATCCAATCACAAAATTCAAGAACATGGTAGTATGCTACAAAACAACAGGCTTTGGTTTTTGCTATTCCAGAAATTCCTCTGAATTTCTATTCCCTCTCCTACAGTCAGAGAATCTCCACAGCCCCTCACATCGTCTCATCTTTAATACTGAGCCATGTTTGTATGCTCAGCGTCCCTGACTTTCTCATACCCTTGACTTGCAGCTGGTTTCCTAACAAAAGTCCAAGGTGGAATTGATGTCTAGGGATCTGAATCTCAACATTGATTCTCAAGATAGGAAGAAACTGTAATAGTCCTGAGGTAAAACACAAAACTTACTGTGTTTTTCAGGGGGGTCTGGGGAAGAGGTCTTTCAGGTCTGCTGAGTGAGAATAAAACACAAAGCTAGGCTCAACGGCCCAGGCCCATAAACCAGGCACTCTAGGAGGCTAAGGCAAGAGAAAAGCAAGTTCAAACATATCCTGGGCAATTGAGGTCCTTGGTTAGACCTTGCTTCAAAATAAATAAATAAATAAATAAATAAATAAATAAATAAATAAAGTACTGGCGTGTAATTCAGTGAAAAGGCCTGGGGCTCAATCTCCAATACAGCATACACACACACACACACACACACACACACACACACACACTACCATGCCTACTTTAATAACCTTAATAAATCCCATGGCCTCAAAGCTTCTTTCTGTGGGAGGTATCTAAATCTGTGTTCCCAACCAATCTCTGACCTTGGAAAGACTAGGAAGCAGGACCAGGAGAGACCAGAGCAGGAGGCGGGCAGGCAGCGAAGCTCCACCTCCTGTCAGCACGCTCATATCAGGTTCTAATGCCGCTGCTGATGGACAGAAGGCAGAGCTTTGCTCTCTGCTCCCCTCCTGCTGCTGCTGGCCATTTCAAAGCTCTCCCCTAACAACCAACAAATTATCTCCCTCTCCCTGTCCTTGGAGAATGGTCTTCAACTAAATCAGTTCCTGCGGTCAAAAAAACTAGAACCACCTCTAAATCACTATTTCTACCCCTGGTTTCTCACCAGGCACGTCTCTGTATTTATGACACCACGCAATGCATTGGATGCTTCAAGCTCAGTGCATCTGAGTGAAACTCATCATTTACTTCCCAGTCCCGTCTCCCATGTTCTCTATTTCTACTAATGAATGACCATGCATTTTCGGCACACAGCATGCAATAAATATTTCTTTAAATTAGTGTACACATAAACAGCTCCCTCAAGAATATAAACACTTTAGCCTAATCATGAAGACCTGAGGTAAGCTGCTTCCAACCTCACCTTTTCAAAACAGCTTTACTGGGACAGACCTGACATGTTCAGCGTACAATTTGGTAAGTATAATTCAGAGTTAAATATTTGATTCTTAGAAAAATTCAGGGGAAAGAGACAGGCTCCGACCCAGCTTGCTGACCATGCTCTCCCTGACACCGCCCCAGGTTCTGGCACTTCCTGTCCCTGCTGCTCCAGGTGCCTCTACTGCTGATGATGCATGTCCATTAGTATTTATTTGCTAAAGTTAAGATACAGATTTGGGGGCCAAAGACATAGCTCAGTGGTACAGCACTTGTCTGGAAGGCTCATAGCCCTGGGTTCAATCCCCGATTCCAAAACAAGACAAAAGACCACAAAAAAGACCAAAAAATAAAAAGAGAGACAGAGAGAGATTTGGTTTTGCACTTTTAAAGTCTACACAAAGAGGGAAATATTGTCAATTACATGACCCAGTATCCATAAGATACAAGCAAATCAACAGTTTACTCCTGATGGTCTCCATAAAGAACTTACAGCCTATATTAGTCAGGGAAACAGAACCAGCGACTGTATAAACAAACACAATGATTTATTTTAAGGAATTTGTTCATGCCATTATGGAGGCTGGCAATGCCCAAATCTGCAGGACAGACTGGCCGGCTGGAGACCCAGGGAAGAGCTAATGTTGCAGTTTGAGTCTAGAAGCCCTATGGAGATAGATTTCACTCTTTCTTAAGGAACCTCTGTCTTTTTCTCTTAAGATCGTCAACTGATTAGATGAGACCCACCCATATCACGAAGAATAATCTATGCAAAGTCTACAAATGTAAAGGTCAATCTCATAATATTTTTAACAAATATATGGATATTGTGGCTTAGCCAACCTTACATATGAAATGAACTACCAAATGTGCAAAGCAGGGCTTGCCAACTCTAGTAAATGGGTGAAGCCAGTTTCAGAAGAAGGGGGGACTGAGGTCAGGGGAAGGGTCTGTGTCTGATATCAAGGCAATGGCACTCAAAAAATTTAAAGTCACTATTTGGGAGAAGCAATATTTATCTCAAGGGGAAAAATACCCTATGAATCATGGCTGGGGTAAAGTCTCAAATCCAGGAGTGAAGTAGATGGGTCTCTGCTTCAGCACCCACTGACACCACAGTAAGGTACAGCTCAGTGAAAACCCCAGGCTGACACCCCATCAGAGAGAGAGAGCTCTCTAATGGGGATAAATTCAGGCCCAGGCCACACCACTAGCAATCCCCCTAGACATCACCTTCACTCACCAAAATGTTCAGGATTGGGCCCAAATGCTCAGTACTGGGTGGCAAGATACTGCCCCAAGCTATTAAATACTTTGCCTAGTATGCAGCGCCTCTGTGCCGCTAGGTAAATATAAAAGATGTGACTTAAGACCTAGCAGGACTGTGGGAACAAGTTTTTCTCTTCCTGAAGAAACACTTGGCAAAGACCTAAGTCCTAAAAAAAGGCATTCAGCACCCATGAGCAAAGTCAACACTCTTCTGAGTAAACAATGATGTCTGGACATTGTACTACACAGACAAAAGGGCCATCAAGTTTCCATGACCAACTTGGATCCCCCCCCTCCCCCCACCCCCCACCCCCAGGATACTGGGGATTCAACCTAGGGTCCTCACACTCAGCTCTATCCCAAGCCTTTTTTAAAAAAATTTTTTTATTTTAAGACAAAAAGCTCACTAAGTTGCCCAGGCAAGGCTCCAACTTGTGATCCTCCTGCTTCAGCCTCCCAGAATGCTGGGATTACACAGGCTTGTATTACTAGACCTGGCTAGCCAGGAATCTTATAAGACATAATCAAACACATATCTTCAAAAGGGTTTTCAATATCTGGCTTCCAACCATGCAACTCCTTAGTAGATACTCAAAGATCAATGAGTTGCTAAACTCACGCTGCAATGAAGTGGCCTGCTGCATGGTATTACTAACAGTGGGCCAATCTGAAGCTGAGGAATATCTACCAAAGAAAGTTAAATAGTACAGGAATATTTGAGTTGCAGCCATTTTTTTTCCTGGGAATAACTAACAAGGGAAACTGTTCACCATGCACAATTCCAGATTATGAGACTAACCTATATGGCTTTTGCTTAAGAAAATATGTTCGTCTAATCTAATAAAGATGCCCTCTTCCACATTGATCGCTGTGAAACTAGCTTACCAAAGCATGTCAAGTTGACCTACACATGTGGGCCACTCAAAAGTACAAGTCTTGGGCTGGAGAAATGGCTCAGTGGTAAAAGCACTTGCCTAGCAAACACTAAGTACCCAAATTCAATTCCCCATAAGCCGGGCTTGGTGGTGCATGCTGGTAATCCCAGCACTGGGGAAGCTGAGACAGGAGGATTGCTGTGAGTCCAAGGCCAGCCTGGGCTCTGTAATAAGTTCAGAACCAGCCTGCGCTACAGTGAGACCCAGTCTCATAAAACAAACAAACAAATAAAATACAAGTCTTGCTGAACACTCAGTAACTTTCACAAAATCAAATTAGTGATAAAAGTCAAATCAGTCTCATTAGAAAAATCTCAAGGTGGCAAAAGGAATGTTTGGGTAATTTTCCAGTTCCAAAGGGCAGGACAAGAAGGGAGGCCAGCTGATTATGGATAAAACCTTGGTGTTCCTCATGATTTGAGAACCCCGGGGGCCAGGCAGACTTCAGGAGCAGTTCCTAGTCCCAGCCAGGATTGCATGAGGAAGGGAGGGGACAGTGCACACCCAGCTGAAGCCGGCAGGCCAACACTAACAGCAGTGCCACACGGCACAAATCAGAGCTGCAGTGCAGGCAGCTGAGCCGGAAACTTGGCTACATTCGACCCTGAATCTACTCTGCAACAGCAGCCAATGGGTCGCTTTGCAAACTCTGCGATGAGATTGAAGTAGGGGTCATAAGTCCCTGGAGACTTTTATTTTCAACAATAAGCCAATCCTCGGAAGGACTGTGTGGCTGTACTCACATTACCAGTTCCAAAGCATCACACTTCTGCTTAGGAGAGAAAGAGAAACTAAGCCCATCTCTCAGGCACCTCACAGCCTCCCCTGCCTACTCTGCATTCCAGACAGTCTGGGAGGAGGAGTTTGGCTAACACAGGCCAACGCACCTGAGACAGGTAACAGGCTGATGCGTGGCAGAACCCAGGTTTCCTTGGCAGCCAGGTAGCAGAAAAGAGGAGGAACTTACCAAGAGTAGAAGGCTGCAGGAAGAGCTCAGTGGGACAGCATTGGTGTAGAAGGCATGCGGCCCTGGGTTTGATCTCTGGCACCACCAAAAAAATAAAAAGAAAAGTTGGAGAGGGCACCCAAAAGATGTTATCATTTGAATCTACCCGCCTGCAGTGGCCAAACAATAGAGAACATTCCAAAAAAAGTTTCAAATATGGCAGGAGGTCAGAGTAGTTTCAACACACGGGGAGGCGGACCTCAATCATTTCACGAGTGTTCTTGTTCATGGTCCTGGAAGTCAAGTGAATACATGGAAATGATCATTTCTGCCCTCTGTGACTTAACATAAATCCTCAAGGACAGCAAGAACACGAGAGGACACATATCAATTTCTGGAAGACTAAGATATATGAACAAGTGAGAGTTGAGCCAAGCATAACAGAGAAAGCTGACACTGAAGTTTCAGCAGAGAAGAACCTATCAGAAGCAAGTCCATGCGCCCACATGGAATCCCAGAGAGCCGAGGACCTGGAGGCATCACACGCAGTGAGAGACAGGAGTAAAGGGCAGGGAGTTGGTGTGACTTTGCCATGACGTCAGACTCTCACGGTCTCACCTGACCAAGTGGGGGCAACGAGATCAATCCCCTCCCCATCACCAGAGGAGTCAAGGCTAACAGTTGAAAAACATAATGGAAAAACTCAAGCTTTGGGATCTGCAGGTCAGAAGACAACCAAGGCAGGACCCCAGTCTAAACTCCACATACTGAACAACCAAATCTGGTGCTCCCTGTCCATCTGGTCCTCAGAATAACAACACCACTGATGCCCCGGTGATTCAGTCCTGCAGAGATGGAACAGCCCCATTAGTCCCTAATGCTGAAATTTCAAGAAACTGGTTCATGCACCCAAACCCTCTGTATGACACTCCCAGGATATCAGCTCTGTGGAATCACAGTTTCCAGTAAACTCTTTAAGACCTCATATTTCAACATAGAAGGAAAAAAAAAAAAAAAACCCTGAGCATTACTGGGAATTTGAAGACAACCTCTACCTTGAAAATGAGGCACCAATAGAAAAAGAAAGGAAAGACCAAAGGAAGAAACTCTGAGGAAAGAAATGATGCAGAAAACAGAAGAAAATAGCAGAGTTTTTAATTCTCCAAGAAGACAACATTATCTTAAAAGAAAACAACAGGAGCTGGGCATAGTGGTACACACCCATAATTCCAGCACTCAAGGAGACTGAGGCAGGAGGATCACAAGTCTGAGTGCCCCCTGTTTCAAAATAAAAAATAAAAGGGGTTGCAGATGTAACTCAGTAGTAGTGTGCTCCCGGATTGAGCTCTAGTACTGCAAAAAACAAATACCCAGAAATATTTGAGAGAAAATTAAAGTTCCTGGAAATGGAAAAACATGATGGACAAAATAAAAATTCAGAAAAGTTAATCATCCAGAAAATAAGACAAAGAGATAAAGAAAAAATTGCCCAAAAGGTCAGCCCAACATTCAGCTAATGGAGGTTCTTTAAGTGTTCAGAGAAAATGTTCAGAGGAACATGATCGAAAGCAAACATAAAAACAAACAAACACGCAAACAAAGTCACAAAGTCCGTAAGAATCTTCCCTATCACAGTGGCATAAGGCTTCTGATGGAGAGATCTTTTAAGTTCACAGCTAACTTATTTATAAAGGAACAAGGGTGTAGAATCATGTAATTTCACACCAGGGACAAAATTAAAATTCTGAAAGCTCCCAGTGAGTAAAAGATCTGTTCACACAGAGAAGACGAACACTGGGGATGTGCTAACTTCTCAACTGCAGCCCTAGGAGCGTGAAGCTCACTGAGTCCTGCCTTTGAAATACTGAGGGAAACTCACTTGCAACCTATTATACCTCTAACCAAGCTACAAAGAGAAAAAAGAAAGATAACTTCAGCCATGACGTTCCTGGAAAATTTGCCTCCTGTGTTTCCACCGGGCCTTGGTCCATTGTATACTGTTGTAATAAAATATTCAAGGTTGGGCATTTTGTTAAGAAGTATTTTGAGCCATGTTTCTGGTGCCTGGAAGGTCCAAACTCCTGGTTAGAACACAACGTGGCAAAGAAACAGGAAAGGAACCAAGAAGGGACCAAGCACCCGGGCTGGCTTTCCTTTACTACAGCCCACTCTCGAGAGGGCAAAGCCCATCACTAAAACCTGATCTACTTCTTAGGCACAAGCACTAATTCCTTCTACGCGTGGTGCCACAATCTGATCATCTCCATAGGCCTTACACTTACAGGTTCTCCCACCTCAATACTGTTACACTGGGGACTAAGATTCCAGCACATAAAGCCTTGAGGGGCAAACCATATCCAAACTATAGCTTTTAGGGAACCACCAGAGGATGTATTAGTTCTGTCCCACTTAGTACGCTGTCCCAGTATCAGTACTGGGACAAATTATTTGACATCCACAGCTTAAAGAAAGAAAGGTTGACTTTGGCTCATGGCTTAGGAAGGTTCAGTACATAGCTGACTGTCTCCAAGGCAGAAACAATGTGCTGGAAGGACATGGTGGGGGAAAGCTGTTCAACCCATGGCAGCCAGGCAGCACAGAGAGAAAGGGTATGTGTCAGGGACAAGAACACACCCTTCCAGTTCATGTCCTAAATGACTGACCTCTTCCAACAAGGCCCCGTCTCCTAACAGCACAATAGCACAACAACAGAATTCAACTATGAATTCCAATCACCATCTAAAAGTCCCACTTTTGAAAAGATGAGAATTTTGCGAGATGTTTTAGACCTAAACCATAAAGGGCATGTGCCCCACCAAGCAATAAAGGCAGCAAACCAAAACTGAAGAAAACCTGGTACCCAGGAAATAGGAGACAAATGAAAAGGAAATTCCTGGGCTGGGGCATAGCTCAGCGACTAAAGCACTTGCTTAACAAGCACAAGACTTTCGATTCCATTCCCCAGCACCGCATAAACTGGATGTGGGGGCACAAATGTGTAATCCCAGCATTTAGGAGGCTGAGACAGGAGGATTGTAGTGAGTTGCAGGCCAGTCCGGTCTACACAGGAAATGAGTCCAAGACCAGCCTGGACCAGAGACTGAGACCTTGCCTCAGAGAAAGAAATTTAAAAAATATACATACATACATACATACATACATACATACATACATACAGAAGAAAGAAAGAAAGAAAGAACAAAAGAAAGAAAGAAAGAAGAAAAGAAGAGGAAGGAAGGAAGAAAGGAAGGTAGGAAGGAAGGAAGGAAGGAAGAAAGGAAATTCCTACCGAAAAACAGTGCCAGAACTTAGCAACCAGGCCAAATCAGAGCAGTAAAACAGTAGAAGTTGTGTATTACCTGACACGCTTGGGCAAGAGCTAAACTGGATTGAGAGCCTGCCAGCAAACAAGAAAGATCAAGAAGGAATGAGGGAAGAAAGAAAGAAGCCGGAGGGATGGGTTTTGGTATACTCTCTAAGGTTAGGGTCACGTTTTATTATTTGCCTACATTATTAACATTGTCCTTGAACTATTACATTGGCCTGCCCTGTTCTTGCTTTTCCGCAGGGCCATGCTGGCCACTGGCGCTGCCTGTGCCAAGCCTGGGTGAGACCCCTTTGCCACCGGCCTATATCTGTGTCCTGCACCAGGGCTATCCTACTTCAATCCCTCTAGCATAACAGTAAATTTTAATACCTGGTGAAGTAAATCCTCTATTTTATTTTTCCCCAAGAGTCTTTTCAAGAATCTGCTCTTAGCTCTTATGTTTTCTACATAAATTTTAGAACCAGCTTACTAATTTCACAAAACCCTCTTGGAATTTTGATTGAGATGGCATTGACTCAATACATTAATTTAAAGCTAATTAACACACACTTTTTGAGACCTCTCCCAGTCCAGGATGGTTCTCGAACTATATAGCTCAAGTTGGCCACAAACTCGGCCAATCCTCCTGCCTCAGCCTCCAAGTGCTGGGATTACAGCTATGTGCCATCAAATTCCACTAATTTTCTTATGTAGTACTTGGGGAATTGAACCTAGGGCCTTATGCCTGAGGCAAGGCCTCACTCTGTGATCCAGGCTGGTCTTGGACTCACTTCCTGTGTAGCCCAGGCTGGGCTCAAACTCACTACAATCCTGCAGTCTCATCTTCCTAAATGCTGAAATTATACATGTGTGCCCCCACATCCAGTCTATGCAGTGCTGGGGAACTGAACCCAAAGTCTTGCACTTGCCAAGCAAGTGCTTTAAGTCACTGAGGTAAGCCCCAGCCCAGGAATTTCCTTTCTATTTGTCCCTTTCTTCCTGGGTACCATCATGTTTAACCCCTGAGCTACACACCCAGCACCTAACTGACATCTCTTAAAAAGTTTTTCAGGAACATGATATCTCTCTTCATTTGTTTTGGTCTCTAATTCCTCTCAGTGTCAAGTGTTTTCAATACAGACGTTCTTATCTTCCACTGGATTTATTCCTACATGTTTGGCTACTTTTGTTCCAATGTGAAGTCATTTACTGTTTACTAACCAACGCATAGAAATATAATTCATTTGTTCAGCTTCCTCGTAGCTAGCAAACTTGCTTAATTCGCTTTTTAGTTCCAACTACTTAAGTTTAGAATTTTTTCTACACACACAGTAATTTAATCTCCCAGCAATTGGAGTTTTATTTGTCCCTTTCCAGTCCTAATTCCCTTCATTCCCTTGCCTCATTACACTAGCTAGGATTTGCTATGAAAGTGAAAGATGAA
This sequence comes from Ctenodactylus gundi, assembly GCA_004027205.1. Classification (NCBI taxonomy): domain Eukaryota; kingdom Metazoa; phylum Chordata; class Mammalia; order Rodentia; family Ctenodactylidae; genus Ctenodactylus; species Ctenodactylus gundi. The sequence continues at coordinate 340,577 of PVKB01001135.1, read as the reverse complement.
GAGATGGCATATCTGTCTTTTCTCCTCCTATTCTCAAAGGGGAAATTTCAACATGTCACCCACTAAGTAGAATGCTTTCAACTTTTTTTTTTTTTTTGAGACAGGGTCTCGTTCTGTAGCCCAGGCTGGCCTTGGTCTCAGGACAATCCTTCTGTCTCAGCCTCCCGAGTGCTGGGATTACACCCAGTGCTGCCACCTCACCCAGATGTATATGGTGCTGAGGAATTGAACTCAGGGCCTTGAGCTTGCAAGGCAAGCGCTTTAACTGCTGTGCCATTCCTCTAGCCCTGTTTTCTACTTATTAACAACAGAGTATTTTTGTAGCTTCTTTTCCAAAAGTCATACAGTTTGCTAGGAATTTTCCTTTTAAATAATTAAGAATAAAATTTGGATTACATCACATATATTTTCTGCATCTACTGAGATGACCACAGCATTTTTTTCTTCATTCTGTTAATACCCTGAGTTACATTCACTAATTTTAAAATATATTACCCTAGCCTTGCATTTCTGGAAGGTAGCCAATCTGATTATGATGCAGTAATCTAGGACGGGGTTCCTGTTGCTAGTATTTCAGTTAGGATTTTTGAATTTATATTCATGAGTGAAACTGACCTGGAATTTTCCTTTCCTATAATGTTCTTCCCAGGCTTTAGTACCAAAATTCTGCTGGCTTTTTAACACAAGTTGGGAGTATTCCTACTTCTTCTATTCTCTGGAAGAGTTTGTGGAAAATATGTGCTATTCCTTTCTTAAATATTTGGTGAATTCAACAGTAAAACCATCTGGGTCTGAAGTTTTCCTTATGGGAAAGTTTTTAATTACATATTCATATGAGTAGATATGGAGCTACTCAGACTTACTTTTCTTATACCAGTTTGGATAAAGGGCATTTAATTTTTTTTTGATTTCTTCTAAAATTTCAAATAAATTGTCAAAAGATTATTTATAATATTTCCTTACAATATTTTCAATATAGTTGTGCCCCTTTTTCATTCCTGATATAATTTTTCTGGCTTTTTTCCCCCTTGATTAATAGCACCACGATCAACTGATTTTACTAGTTCTTTGGTTCTGCTGATGATGTTTTTCATACTTCATTATTTCTTTATCTCCATCTTTCTGTTTAAAGTGTAGTTCTAGCTCTTTAAAATGGTATTCTATCTGTTTAAAATGGTGTTCTGTCTTTCACTTATTGAAATTAATGTTTTATTTTTAAGTTTTTCTTTTTTTCTAAAGCATGCACTTGAGGCTATACAGAGTGACTTTAGCTGCATTCCACAAGCTTGTGTATATCAGATGTTTAATGTCCTTAGCTTTTAAATACTTTGTAATTATCATTGCCATTTCTTCTTAGCCTTATGATTGCTTAACTTCTAAATACAGGGAGATTTTTTCAGCTATTTTTCTTGTTACTGCCAGTTTAATGCCACTGTGGTCAGAAATGGTACTCTATGATTTCAATCTTTGAAATACATTAAGACTGGCTTTAATGAACCAGCATATGAAAAACACTGGTCAAAGAATATGTATTTATATTTGAGCACAAGATTTTCTTTGTGCAAGCCTTTATAATTAGATTATGTCTGGTAATTAACTTTGTTCAAACTGTTCAATTTTTACTGTCTGCTGGTTGTGTCAATTACTGAGAGATAAAGGTTAAAATGTCTAACTATGCACACACCTCTTATTCTCCTTATAGGTCTTATATCTGTGACTAATAATTTTAATAAGCTAAATAATATCTGCATAATAAAATTAAAAATTAATAAATAATTTTTATTTTAAAATATATTTTTAAAATTATGAAACATTTCCCTTTACAACTAACAGCTTTTCTTGTCTTAGAGTTAACTACTTCACCGGGTATCAGTATAGTCATCCAACCTTTCCTTTGGTTCATCTTTCATGGTATATATTACTACATCCTCTTGTATTTGGCTCTTCCACATCTTTGTAAGTTAGGTATGTCTCTTTAAAGCAGTATAGAGGACTTCAAAAATCCAACTTCATAAATTAAAAGAGTATTTAGCCCACTTTTATTTATTTATTTATTGAGACAGGGTCTCGCTCTGTAGCCTAGGCTGGTCCTGAACTCACTATGGAGCCCAGGCCAGACCTGGACTCATAGCAATCCTCCTGCCTCAGCTTCCTGAGTGCTGGGATTACAGGTGTGTGCCACCACACTAGCTGATTTGGTGCTGGGGAATTGAACTCGGGTACATAGTGCTTGATGTAGTGCTCAAGCACTTTAAATGCTGAGCCATTTCTCCACCCCCTTAGCCTACCTCTACTTAATGTAACTGGTGGTATATTTGGGCATCAATCGGTTATCTTACTCCTTTATTTTTCATGTATTCTACAATCTTATTCCCACATTTCTCGACTTTTAAAAAATTACCTCAATGTTCTTTATTCTACCTTCCTTAACTCAACTCATTTACACATTCTTCTTCTTTTGAAGAAATTTTATTTAGAGTTCAAAACATGCATCCTTTGCTTACTAATAGCTAACATGTATTAGTTATTTACCACCGCCTGAACAAACAATACAAAAACGTGTAATAATTTAACTTCATTAGCCTTTTCAGATTTATGCTCTTATTTTATGATATATTTGTCTATATATTTTAAACTTCACCTGACAGAATTTTATCATTTTATATAGTTCATACTAATTTTTTTGAGATAGCATTTCACTCTGTCACCTAGACTGGTCCTGAACTCACTATATAGCCCAGGCTGGCCTCAGTTCACATTAATTTGCAATTAACTATTTATAATTTCTATTGATTTTCAATCCCTTCTGCACGTCTAAGCTTCAATTTAAAATATTTTTCCTTTTATCCAATGGCCACCATTTAGTATTTCCTTTAGTACTGACAAGTTCTTGATAATTTGTAATATTTTTGTGTCTTTATACTTTATTATCATTATCAACATTACTTGGGAGCTAGGGAATGATCCCGAGACCTCACTGAACACCCATGAATTCATCCTTTATGTTTGTTGTTTTCTTCTTTATGTTCTAGTTTGCCAGTTCTCTCTTCTATGGTACCTACCCTTCTGAATTCACTCATCTGTTTTTTTAAACAGCTTTTTTAAAGATATGATTTACATACTAAAAATGCATCTACTATAAGCATACATTCAATGGATTTAGTAATTCATTCTATTATGCAACCCTAGCTATCACCAACTCCAATCTTAGAACACTTTATCATCACAAAGGTGTTAATCCATTTGGGCTTTAGCTAAGAGAATTATTCAGTTCTAGAAGGTTCAGTTGGTTCTTATAATTTTCAGTTCTCTGGCAAATTTTTTAGTCATCTTTTAATTCTTTGGACATAGTAATCATAAGAAACAGAACCTGAAATTTAGTTTCTCTTCTCTGATTTTACCATTACTACCTCTGTGTTAGTTAGCTTTTGTTGCTGGTACACAATCCCTGACAACAGCTTAAGGGAAGAAAGGTTTAATTTAGATCACAGTTTCAGGAAGCTGCAGTCCATTTATGGGTGGCCAGCAGTGGTGTAAAGGCTGGGTGGAAGCCTAGTTGGATAAAAGCACAGCAAAACAGGAAGCCGACAGAGGGAAGGGTGGCGAGAGGGAAGGAGTTATATCTTTCCACATCATTCCCCAGTGACCTACCCCTTCTCTCCAGGCCTCACCTCTTAGCAGCACAAGTCAATGGATTAACCATCCTGATTGAATTTTTTCCAAACATAAGACTGTAGGGGGACATTATAGATCTAAACCATAACCACTGGGTCATCCCCAATCTTGGTTCTGCAATCTGTCATTGCCTTGGTAGCTCTCCAGTGCTTCTGAACTGGTAGTTTTCCTTTTTAAATTTGAGCACCTTTTCTCAGCAGAGGAGTTGATCAGAACAAACCATTGGTGAACGCACTAATATCACTATTCACTAGCTGCCCATAATTTATCATATAAATAGGAATATTTAAGGCAATATTTGTGATTACCCTAGGATAGTAGGCATAAAGCTATCAACACATAAATCAAAATGTACAGTCAACCCAATAATAATGCATGGAGTATTGTGCTAAAAAATAAATTTAAAAATCATATTGGCCATATGAAGAGCAAGGTGATTGAGTATTTGCTACCAAAGAAAGAAATAAATACTTATTCTCTGTGGAAGAAGTCACGCAGCAATGTACCATCTTAACAAGGGAAGTAAACAACTATATCAATATCTAATCTACCAGTTCCTGGGCCCAGTGTCTCATTAACATCCTTGACTGAAATCTGGTGCCATGGTGTAGTTTTAGATATTTCTTCATACAAGAGAGAAATTTTTCCAGAGAGGTACGAGAGAAATCTTAGAGTTGAGAAGAAAGTAAACGCAATACAAAATGAGTCTCAGACTCCCTTCCCTTATTCTATTTTATTGCAAATACTTTTTCTTGCTCTCATTTGATGAAAGTCAATTGTGTGCCCTAACCCATGATAAATGCAACATAGTGAGTGAAAAGTTTGCTCTGTGTGCTTTTCAGACATCCAGGTTTGCCTCCTGGGTCATCTTCTAGTGAATACCTCACGACCTGACGGTGGTTCTCTGACAATGTCAGGGCTAAGCCCAAGGAGACGCTCAACCAAACAAAGCAGGGTTAATGTCTAATTATAGACATCTCACATCTTGTATTTTGCAGCCCCTCCCTTCCTGGAATTTTGATGATGCTATTCAGGATATCACTTCCTATTCTTAATCTGCATATTTTAGATGACTCGATTCAAAACAATGTTTTGGATACACACAGCCCAACATTTTTCCAAAACACAGGCTTTATTGGCACATAAAGTAATTTGCCACATGCATTGTGTTTACATCCTAGCAGGTGGGTAATAGATTAGATTTACTAGGATGTCAATGTATTTTCCCATCCATGGTACATTGCAGAAGAGAAAGAAAATTACTCAGTAAAAACAAAATATGATTTCAACAATTTCACTTAGGTCCATATGTCATTGTCATTTACCAAGCAACAGAAAATAAAAATGAAGCATTGGAAACACCGAGTCTTGCAACAAAATAATGAGTTAAAGTCAAGACCAGAGTGATATGGAGGCCAACAACCTAAGGTTTATTCATCTGAGATTTTCTGAGGCAAGAGCTCAGCCCCTCTATTTATTGATCCACTGAACAAGCAAGAGACAGGCTGACCTCCTTATGCCTGGCCTAAACCCAAAGTAAAAGAAGTCCAAGGTTTCTGATAAAGGACTTAACATAGCATGGAGCCATTTTCTTTGGTATCATACACACCACCCAGAGGCCCACCACTCTAGCAATCAAAGCCAACTCTAAAGCTCGTTCCCTACACAAAGCAATTTGTCTAAACCCACTAACCTAATTATCCCCTGGGCAGAGTTCTTATTTGCCCTGCTCATGTCCCAAGGCCATGCCACTCAACAGTACTAGTCCTTTGTAGACCTTAACCAAAAAAAAAAGGCAATGATTAATAGGATTAGTTATACCAACTCAGAAGATACAAAAAGAATTCATTTCAACATGGTGTTCGGAAGAGACCACGTGGCAGTGACAGGTTCCACTAATTCCCCATGGAAATGCCATTATGGTTTGCAGGGCTTTCCCCAATTTCAAAGGTTTAGCTTTCTCTCCACATTTTAATTTTGGCAGTTTTCAAAGCTCAAGTCAAGTCGAAAGAATACTACAGTGAGTCCCTTGCAGAAAGTGCCACTCCACCCTTGAACATCAGCACGCACCTCCTCAGGACAAGAATTTTCTCCTGGGACTGGAGGAATGGCACAGCGGTAAAAGTGCGGGCCTAAGTTCGATTCCCCAGCACCACATAAAGCTGGGTGTGGCAGCACATGCCTGCAATCCCGGCACTTAGGAGACTGAGACAGGTGGATTGTCCCGAGTCCAAGGCCATGCTGGGCTATATAGTGAATTCAGAACTAGCCTGGGCTACAGAGTAAAAGAATATTCTCATTTCCTCACAGGTTTATTTTTTGGGAATATTAAGTATTTGCTCAGGGTGGTTGGGGACATTTTCAAAAAGTCCGGCACAAAGTTCACACCTTTGAGGAATGTACTCCATAGCTGGTGCTTCAGACTGCACGCACACATATGAAACAATCCCGGATAGTTAAATCCATAACGGTGCTGACCATACTGAGCCAGGTGTGCAGAGAGGGGAGAGATTAAACGGGGTGGAAGTTTCAGAGAGAATATACACGGAAAGGATGGCTACCTATCAAATTCGGTTCTTCCCCTTCCGAGCCCACATCCGACTACATTTTACAAAAACCCCCTTTGCAAGCCACAAGTGGCCCTCTTCCCAAGTACCAGCTATGGGATGGGGAAAGGAGAGCACTGTGCTACATCCAGGCCAAGCCAACCAACCCCGGTCGCTCGGGGTCACCATGGTCCTTCCCCTTTGGCTCATGGGATCCTAACTAGCACAGCAACCTGGGGCGCCAGCCATGGACTGAAAACGGCAGAGCCCTAAAGTGGGAATGCCTGGTACCCTAACCAGCCCTGGGAAAGGGAGGCGGCTCCTAACCAGGCCACCCACGTGGACATGGAAGAAACAGACTTGTGCTGCTGTGATTCCTTGCACGATAAGCCTGCTAGTGCAATCTCAACGCTAACGTAAGTCAGAGCTTCCCACGTCCGGAGTGTGTGTGGGAAGAAGGGAAAATCTGAAAACAGCAACCACATTTTCTTTACGGCTTTCTGTACGTACGTTCCTTAGTAAGCCAAAGGCATCCGTGTTGGTTAAGGAGTTTTAATATTACTAAAGAAAGGTTATAAAAAGAGAGACACATGGCAGTTCCCCTCTGACAGTACGCAGGACAAATACGTGGCCAACCCAGCCACTGAAAACAGCCAAAAATGTTGGACAAAATATTTTCCCAAAAATAATCCGAAAGCCGGGTGTGGTGGTGCATACCGATAATCCCAGCACTCGCCTGGGAGGCTGAGGCATGCTGTGAGCTCAAGGCTATACTGGGCTGCTACACAATGAGTTCAGGACCAGCTTGGGCTAAAGAGCAAGACCCTGTCTGAAAAAAAAAAAAAAAAAGTATTCTTGTGAGCCATCAAGAAAAGAGGCCCGCCTAGAAGAGAACATTTGTATCACTGTTTAGCCTTGGAGACGTCTGACAACCTTGAGCGTCTGCTGTTGCAATCTACCAGGGAACAGAAGATAAAGCTGGTGACAGTAACAAGCCCAGGACCCACTAAGGCACAGAGTCTAACAGGAGGCAACCAGCCAGAGAAGGGCTATAAACAGCTACCAGAGCTGCCCATCTCAAAAATTAGTGACAGATAGAAAAGAAAAGGTCTTTACTAAAAATGTGTAACCACAATCTGCCCTTGAATGGCTTTGGAGGATGGGCTGATCATCTACTTGGTCCCTAAAACTTCAGATTAAGAATTCTAAGTCCTTGCCTTGCAGATTGGCAAAAACAAACACTAATTCTGGAGAAATTCACCTTCAACTCAAGCCTCAAAGAATTCCGACTGGTAAAGTCTCTTAAATTCATGGTAAAATAACACAAAGAGAAGCAAAAGTCGTAGCATTCAAGAACCCTAAGTAGCCATCAGCAAAGACTATGCAGCAGACATGGGCCCTCAAAGACTTCAAATTTAAAACCATCAGGCGCTGCCTATAAGGTAAGTGTTTAAATAAATAATGGAAGAAGACAAACAGGTGAGTGACAGGTTAAGCACCGGAAATGAGAAGACAGAAAAAAGTGTGCAGATGGAGCACACAGAGATACAGAGAAAAGAAATGTGAGAGAGGTTAAAACAGAAAGGACAGACAGCAAGAGCTCGGCATCCACCGCACAGAGAAGGCGCGCCAGCGAAGGGCAGGATGCAGACAACCTTCCAGAATTGACAACAATGCCATGGTACAAATTCATTAATCTCCCAAGCCCCAAGCAAATACACATAAAAAATTCACATCAAGACATTTTATAATGAAAGTACAGAATATCAATGACAGAGCATCTTAAAAGTAATCATATAATAATCTGGAAGAATATCTTCAATACAAATGGCAATTAGACGTGGTATAGGTTTCTCAGCAGCAGAAGCAAAAAATAAAATAAAATTGAATAGTGTCTCTTTATACCTGTAAGAATTTCTTTTGGAACTAGTCACACTCTCTTTTTAAGAACAAGCCAGGCTTGGTAGCTCAGGCCTATAATCCCAGAAACTGAGGCAGGATGATTACAAATTTGAGCCCCCACCTGGGCAATTTAGCAACTCAGTAACACCCTATCTCAAATAAACAATAAAAAAAAGTGCTGGGCATGTAGCTCAGAGCAAAGGCCCTATGTTCAATCCCAGGACCACAAAGACAAACCGAAACAAAAACCGCAAGAGGAAAGCAAATGTTTTATAACAAAGAGTCATAACTAAAAGAATTTTCTGTCAGTTTACTGTCATTAAATGAAGCCCAGGAAGAAAAGTTTTACAGGGAGAGGAAGAGACGATCAGCAAGAAACGCAGTATCCTTACAGGTAAAATCTAAAAACTATTTCCACTCGAAAATGATAATGATAATGTCTAATCTTTGAGATTAAGAAAAACTAGAACAATGAACAGAAATGAGACCTCAGTTTGGGGAATACTGGCATATTCTAAGGTTTGCAAATTTTTAGAGAACCACTCAAAGAATCATACTGCAATGTAAACTTCCAAACTACTATAAAAGAAGACATGAAATAAAAAGAAATCTAACCAATTCAGAAGCTGATAAGGAATAAAAAAAAGAAACATGGAAGAAGCAGGAAAATTAAAAGAATAAAATAATTTTAAAAGACAGATTGGAATATATTAGTAATTACAATAAATACACATGCATTACACATTTCAATTAAGAGATAAATTAACAGGGGAGGAAAAGAGATTGTGATGTTGATGCAATATATATGTGCACAAAATACTCAAGCTCAACGTAACCATTGTGCATGGCATATATATATACTAATAAAAATGGGAAAAATGGGGCCGGAGGAATGGCTCAGGGATTAAAGCAAGTGCTAAATACAATTTCCCAGCACCACATAAGCCAGGCGAGGTGGTGCACACCTGTAATCCCAGCATTTGGGAGGCTGAAATAGGGCGATTGCCATGAGTCCAAGGGCAGCCTGGGCTCCATAGTGAGTTCAGGACCAGCGTGGAATATAGAGCGAGACCCTATCTCAAAATTAAAAAGAGAAAAGGAAAAAGGCAATTAGAGGATGCATTAGAACAGTATCTAGCTATATATATCCCATATAAAAGATGCATCTTGATTACATTATGAATTGTTTGAAAAAATAAGGGTAGAACAAGCATCAGCAAAAAGTAATCAAAGGAGAGATGATTACGCCCTACTATTAATATTGTTACATTTATACCAGACAGTATAACCTTTGAAGTAGAAAGTATATTGGAATTAAAGAACATGCTTCATAAAAAGAAATGATTTCATTCCCAAGAACCTAGAAGAATTCAAAATATGGGTATGCCAAATACATCAAGAAAATGTGGCAGCTGGCTATGGTAGTGGGGAATTTTAATATACCTTTCTTAGTAGTAAAATACAGATTGAGCAAAGAGTCAATAAATTATAGAAGATTTAAACAATTCTAGTAACAAGCTTGACAACATTAAAGAGATGGTGTTGTCAGGCTCTAGGGCCAAAATGCAGCTGCGGGAATCAAAAACAAAAAGAAAAGGTAACTTGAAAAACACCATCCACTCAGAAGCAAAGATGACATCCTTTTAAATATGTTGTTGCTTTTAAATAACTCACAGGACAAAGAAAAGTAATAATTTAGAGCTGAACAATAATTAAAACACTGCATATGAAAACCCTAAGAATTATGGGTACTTAGAATCTAATGGGTAGCTTACATTCTTACATTAGAACTGAACACTTCAAAATTAATGAACTAAGCTGCCGTCTTAGGAAATTAAAAAAAAATAACTATCCAATAAACACAAAAGAGGAAAAGGAAGAAAGCCATGGGAGAAATCAAACAGAGAGAAAGGCCTTGGAGAACAACTAGAATCCTACCAGTGTTTAGGAGGGACTTGCAGCGGTCACCGGATTCTGGTGGTACTGATGGGGAGAGAGTTGGCACGCCTGTGCAAGACTGAGGGCTGGAAAACTGATGATGGCGGCACACAGATTAATAAATGTCAGAGGCGATTACGGAGTATTATGCCCTCAGATGTCAGAAGCAAGATGAAGTAAACTCTTAGAAACACATAAACTGCTAACATGGATGCAAGAAGGAAAAGACCAGCCCGGAAGTCGTACTACAAAGAGAAACCGAAGTAGTAGTTGGGTTTTAGGAAGCAAATCTTACAAAAAGAAAACACCCGTCTTGGGTACACTACCATCAAGCATCGTGAAGATTCCGTAAGTCTAGTGTTACACAAGCTGTTCTGCACAATAGAAAAAGGACTCTTTCATTTTAGAAGGTTAGAAAAACACCGATACCCAAACTGCTTGTAAGAAAAGACAAGTCGAGGACTTTTTTTATCCATGAACACAGATGTGAAAATCCTACACACTATTGTCAAAACAGATTTAGCAACCTATGCAGAAAAGATAACAGTAGAAAACTAAGTTAATTTATTCCAGAAATGTAAGGTCAGCTAGATATTTTTATGTAATTCATCCTGTTAAAGGGGAAAATCACTGAGTGTCCCTATAAATGTAGAAAAATAATTCTATACCATTTGACATCCACTTGAGATTGAGAAAATAATATGTAGAAAGTGAGAACATTTAAAGTTTATTTGACTTGATAAAAGGGGCTTCCCTGAAACACTTCCACGAAACATACATTAGGGTGGGGTGGTGAAAACATGGATTTAAGGTCATGACTGAAACAAGGAAACCAACAATCACTGCTTCTCTTCAGCTCTATACTGAAGAGGGTGTCCTAAAAGTTTTTAAATGCTTCCTATTAGGGTGACTTTGGGGACACTCTGTATCAAGTCAGTGCTACATTACTTTTCTCATAGCCTTAGTTTCAATTCTAATATGATGCCAAATTAATCCTGAGTGAATGACATTTTATGCATTATTTTATGTTTTGTATTTCTAATATTTTTAGATGTATGACGACTCTTGGAACAAAACTGGGTCTAACCAGGACAGAAAGAAAGGGAAAAGAAGGAATCAGTATAAGGACTGGTAAGTAACACAGATGTCATTATTTGCAAATGACAGGAATATGTGAAAAAATCCCTAATGAGTTTATAGTGGCAAAATATAATTTGCTTCTGAACAAGGGACATGTTTGAGCAACAGGTATCCTATAAATTCTTTTGGATGCTGGTTATGTGGGTGTACTTACCTCACAAAACATCAGCAAGCTTTAGATCCATGTTGGTTTTTTGTATATACTTCAACAAAGAAGTTTAACTGGCCAATCAAATTTCTATATAACTGTCAACAAACTTTTATTACACATAAAGATGTAATTCACAATACACACACAATATATTTCTAAAACTACATATATATGTGCACACAGTATTTGTACACTTATTATATGTCTAAAATATATTTGCTGTGTGTGAATATGCACTGCAGAAAAAAACTGGTCTGGGTGGCCTCAAGATTGAAATATGACAGGAAAACAGGCACTTCACAAACAAAGAAATATTTATGTCCCTACTGGTTCTTTTTCTGTTACCATAACAGAATAACCTGAGGCTGGGAACCTTATAAAGAAAAGAACTATTGAGCTCATGACTTTGGAGGCAGAAGGTCCTCATCTGTTCACCCTCTAGTGAGGGACCCCTTGCCTACATCACAGCATAGCAGGTGACATCATGACAGGAGCACATCACACAGTGGCCGGATGGAGGGTTGGGCTCTACACACAGTAGGTCGCTTACTGGGTCCCAACCCATGTTGCTTTCATTAGCTATTTTATTTTTTTAGCAGTATTAGTCTCCTGTCCACACTTTATCGGTAACTGGCAGGTATGTTACATCTACATACAGCTGTAGGCCTACAAGACATTTCATAATTTTTGACCTAAATATCCAAAGGTATTCTAAAGGCATTTGGTGTTAAAATAGTATGAAAATAGTATTTCATGTTTATCCAAACATTTATATGGCCAAATATCTTCCTCTCTTCTGAAGATCAGAGTTCTGCTCTGGAATGGTTTCCTTCACCATGAAGAATTTCATTAAGGATTTTAGCAGATCAACTGAATAGCAACTTTTCTTACTCTTTCATTTGAAAACCATTAGCTATCTTGAAATTGAATGGAACAGATCAGCAAGCAGTAAGTGTATTAAGAATTTTGACTTGAAAATTTTTTTTTTCTTTTTGAGAAAAGGTCTCGCTCTGTAGTCCAAGCTGGTCCTTAACTCCCTATGTAGCTCAGGCTGGCCTCGAATACACAGAAATCCTCCTGCCTCAGTCTTCACAGTGCTGGCATCTACCTTGTAAAACTTCTGTTTCAACTATAGATGTCGCCTTTACCCACGAGCAGGCAGGTGTACACGCACACACTGCAATCTCATCTACGAAGTATCAGTATCTCATTGTGGATCTTTGAAAATCCACTGGACTAGACTGTGTTTCAGAAAACCAAAGTCTTTACTCACTAGTGCGGCTAAACACACAGCAGCCAGTGGTCAGGAGACACAGGTGTTAAGGGTGGAGGCCAATGCACCAAGGACTCCGAATTGCCTGTTTCCCTAAGGAATGAAAGGAACGGCAACTCACCTTACCTACCCCCACCCACCACCCTAGGCAAAGAACAGGGGCAGGGACAGGCGAGATGCCCTCGGGAATGAGACAGAGGGACTCTTTGGATTACCAGATCTAAGTTTTAAAATGGGCTTGGTCAAAATTTCTTGATAAACCAGGCATGGTGGTGCTTTGGAAGGTTGAGGCAGGAAGATTTCAAGTTTGAGCCCAGAATAGGCAACTACAGGACTTTGGGAGACCTTGTCTCAAAATTTGAAAAAAAAAGGAGAGTTGGAGCCGTAGTTCATTGTGAAGGCCCTAGGTTTAATCCCCACTAACACACCTACACCCACCCACACACATACACACACAGAGAGGGCAGATACTAGGGAGAATGATTTGTTTAGACAAAATAAACTAACTGCATTTGCTCCACACACAGAAATTTTAAATGGATGATGGCAACGCTACAACATGGAAAAACAGGTTAGGGATAAAAAAAATACCATAATGAGACCTTGGGACCTCTTCTGAGCAGTAGCTGGTAAGGCCAGATTACAGAAGGACTTAAGGTTAAGCAGAGGAGGAAAGACTTCATAAAGCTTGCATCAGAGAGCCAATCTAGGTTCTAGTATTACAGATGAGGGAAGTCACAATATTAATAAATGACAATAAAAATAGATCAGTAATTTGAGTTGCAACAACATGCCAGGCTCTGTGTTGAGTGCTTTCCAGGGATTCTAGGATTTAGCCTTCACATGAATTCTTTAAAAACTCCTGCATTTTTGAGTTTTATTCCCTTATTAGCTAGTACCTGAGACTTGAATTTCTAGTTAAATAACCTGCCTAAGGTCATGCCACTGTGCATTACAGAGACAGCATCTGCAATCAGGAAGTCCAACAGACAAGCCCATACTTGGAGAGTGGCTGGAGGATAGAAGTTTCAAGAGTAAGAAAGCTAAGAAGCCCAAGGTCCGGAGCCCCTCAAGGTCACTCGGGGCGTCCACAGAGTGGAACTCAGAGATCAGGTGACTTGTGGTGATTAAATGAACAAACAAAGCAGGAAGGGTCCTTGGGGAGAAGTGAAACACACAGGATATAAAGGCTGGAGTGCCCAAGTTTACCAACCTGGAGAATTAGGGGAATGGCTGTAACACTTTCCATGGAGACAGGCTCCAGCGTGGGACATTTCTGCTTACATGTGTAGACCCTGCACTTAAAGGCCACTCCCCTTGTACCCATTTTTTCAGACTAAAAACCACCTCCCAGGGTTTCCATTCATTGTGACTTTCAAAGGATTTGGGGCTGGAGGAATAGCAGCCCAGCAGTGAGAGGGCTTGCTCAGCAAGCGCAAGGGCCTGGGTTTGATTCCTTAGCACCACATAAGCTGAGTGTGCAGTGGTACACACAAATAATTCCAGCACTCAGGAGGCTGAGACAGGTGGATTGCCATGAGTTTGAGGCTAGCCTGGGCTACACAGTGAGATCAGAATCAGCCTGCACTATGGAGTAAGACTCTGTCTCATTAAAAATAAAAAAAAAATAAAAAAATAAAAAAAAAGATTCAAGTTGGGCCGTGAGGCAAGAGATAGAACAGCGAGTTCCAAGTCTGGCTTGGGCAATTCAGCAAGACCCTATCTCCAATAAATAATAAAAATAGGCTGGAAGGGCTGGTGGCATAGCTCAGCAGTTAGAGCACTTGCCCAGCAAGAGGAAGGCTAAGGGTTTGATTCTCCACCATCACATAATGGTACACTCAGGGGGCTGAGGCAAGACTGCCATGTGTTTAAAGCCAGCCGCTGCATAGTAAGTTCAGGACCAGCTTGAGCTATAGAATGAGAACCTGACAAAAAAAAAAAAAAAAAAACAGAAAAAACAAAACAGTAAGAGTCACGGAACAGGTGGGAGGTGTGTGGTTTGCTAGAGTCATGGAACAGGTGGGAGGTGTGTGGTTTGCTAGGGTTCTGCACCCTAAATCCCTATCACAGGCCACAGCTCCTGGTATATGGAAAGTGCTCAATAATTGTTCAGCTCACTGAATGTATGCATGGATGACTGGGTTCCCCAAATTTGCACATTTTTTATAGCACTTTCCTGGGTCAGTTCTTTAAAAAGATTTCATATATGTTGTGGTGGTTTGAATCCAGAGTGTCCCTCATGTTCTTATGGATACTGTGTAGGGTAGCCTGGCTGGAAGGGGCAGATAATTAGGGCTTGACCTGGAGGGGCTTGTGCTGGTTCTGCCCTTCCTCCCGGTCTCTCTCTTCTACCATGCTGTAAAGATCTCTGACTCAGGAACTCTGGTTCCTGCTCTAGCTGTAGTTCCAGGATGTGATTCCACCATTTTTCCAGCCATCGACCCATGAACAGACTGTGACCTTCTGAAACTGTAAGCTACAATAAATCCTTCCTCCTTTCATTGTGGATGTCGGGTATGGAGTCACAGAAATGAGAAAGTAATGAAGACATATGTGAAACATGTGAAAACACATCACCTGTTGAGCTATGAACTACTCCTCTCAAGTTCTGCTTATTTATTTGACCTCTTCAGGAGAATCAGAGTACCAGGCGCACACTTCCCTGACAACGTGGGCAACTCTTCCATTGTTGGTTTCAACTGGTCACAGGGATTCTGGGCGTAGTGGGATGCTCAGCCGATGATTTAACTTGTAATTTCCCCCAACACTAGCACACAACTGGAGCTCTCAGCCCTGAAGAAGTCAAACTACCCCCTCCATCTTGGCCTCTATGAGCTCATATGGGATTTGTATGGTTTGGGGATGTGGAGGGTTCCACAGCGGTACTGGATATCTTGCTAATCTGGTGACTTAAGCCAGTATATATATATATATATATATATATATATATATATATATATATATATTTAATTCTGAAAGAAATCATGGCGATGTCAGTGTAATTTTTTGAGCAGTTCATATCAATTATAAAAATGAATGTTGTCTAGGAAAGTCTGTTTTTGTGAGTTAGGGATGCCACCAACAGACTGAGTATAATTGGATAATTTAGAAAATCATATTCAGCGGTTAGAACCTTTTGCTTACCCAGGAAGTAAATGTGCTCAGGGAGATGAAGGGAAATCCGTAACGATGAAAACGGATGAGGACAAATTATCTGTGCCCAGGGACCTACAGAGTCTTCCCGTCACCAGTGGTCAGACCCAGCGTTCAGAAACTTAAGAAACAAAGTTGTCAATCTTGAGAGCCTCCCGACAAGCATCCCCCCAGCTCGCTCTGCAATCGTTTCTAGGTGACTCCAGTTCAAGGGGGCAGGGGAGGCCAACCACCTTGTCCTAGAAAGCCAGAGGTGGACACTCTCGTGAGGGTCGGTGGGGTGGAAGAGGCCCAGAGCGAGGAGTTACGAGACAGGAGCACAAACCGCTGGCCGCCAAAGAACGTATACCTCTAGGGATGCAGCTGCCTTGTTCCTTCGTTTGTACAATGGGACATCGATGCACATTACACTCAATAGGAAAGCGGAATCACAATGACGCCCCATTAAGGTGAAAGTCGAATACGCTCCTGTGGCAAGCTGCACTTGCAACACCAAAACCTCTTTCCATTGTGATGTGACATCTCTATATCCCCCAGTATCACCAAACTCTCGCAAACCAACTTGTATCCGTTTCAGGGCCACCGTACATACTGAGCCGGGTCACCGAGAAACACATAAAGGCCTTCCACAGAGACATTTCTTAGCTAATCATTATTGAGAAATAACTGCATTCTTAAAGCGATGAAAGTATTAAGTTCACTAAATCAGAAAATGTCAGCACACACAGAGATCTCAGGTTATCTAAAAATCTAATTTTGTATAACACATCACACTCCCCTCTCTGAGGGTCCCTTGCTTTTGTCCAGCTGGTTTTTGTTAGCTTGGCACTGAACCAGTGCCTTGCATCTGCCAGGCAAGCTCTCCACCTCTGTGCTCCGTTCCCAACCTGTTTATATCTTACTAATGAGACAGCCTTGTTAAGTTGCCTGAAACTGGCTTTGAACTTGCTATCTTCCTGCCTCAGCTTCCTAAAGAGCTGTGATTACAGGTGTGGGCCACCACACCCGGTTTATTCTCCAAATCTTTATGTCTGCAAGGGGATTGGGCACACGAGGTGCCACTTGGAGCCGTCCTCCATTTATAACCTCTGCGATGTCCGGGTAATGGGCACACATCCTTCCTTTTGAAAAGAAAGCTTCCAAGATCATGGACCCCCAAAAAGCACATCCTGACTCGCCGGGGGACGGTTCCATCAAGTGTCGATCGCCCTGCATACTCGCTCTCCCCTGGAACGCCCTGGGAGCAGAAAAGATAGCTTTTCCCAGCATCCCCGAGTAAAGCTTTGTTCAACCCAATTCAATAAATAAAAGCTACCCACAATCATATCCTCCTCGGCGACTCCAGCCACTTATTTGCTTCATCTTCACGGAGAAAATACTTCTCTTAAAAAAAAAAAAGTCATTGGAAGGTCGGTGGCTTCCCGGAAGTGTGATTATTCAATCACGCTCTCTAACCCCACACAGGCGTGGGAACAGGGTGGGCGCAATGGGAGTCCTGGGGAATGTGGAGGCAGACCGGTGCTTTCCATGTCTACGGCGCCTCCACCAGGCAGCCTTCCTCCTGCCACAGTTTGCTGAGGTCTGTGCGGGTTGCTCCCACCTCCCCACGCCGGTGTTGGTGGGCAGAGCAGTTGGGGACAACCAAGGCCATTCCTCTGTCTGCCACCTCGGAAATCCTTCATCCTGGGAGCACCAGGGTGCCAGGGGTCAACTGCTCTCACTTCCTTAGCACTGTTTCAGCACCGTCTTGGAACAAGGGAGATAAGTATATTTGGTGATATTCAAATGTCACCTGTGTGTCACCATTTTCCTCAAGACTGCAGACATTACTGAGTCTGCCAGGAGGGTTTACATAGGCTTGGCAAACTCCCATGGCAACGATGACACTTAATATGAAATTATTTTCACTCACTAATAGAATAACAGCAACAGAACCCATCCTGAGGGGCTGCCAGACTGCACCCCGGCCCTCCATAACCCATTCTCTCAGACGCTTCCATGTGATGCTAACTTCGACGGAAATGAGCCCCAGTTTACAGTAACCCCTAAACACATCTTTTCCCACCGCTCCTTGGATGACCAGGGCTTTTCCATCTGGTTCTTTTTCTGCATAGCCGTGGCCTCCCAGGGTGTGCTGTATTAGACACCTCACTGCTACCTTTTCCCTACCTGCACTGAAATCCTGAAGGCAAACGTCTCTTTAGCTGAAAGAGTACAGGGCTTTGCAAGCTGTTCCCTGGGGCCTCTTTCTCAGAGACTATCTGGGGCATTTTAAAAGTAGTGGTTTTCAGAATATGTTGCCAGGGGCTCTCAGTCCTAGGGTGAGCCCCAGGCACAGCCCACAGGGTGCTGCTGGCTGCTGGGCTCCTCCGTCCCCCAGAGTAGCTCTGTTTTTATTTAACTCACACATTAGGGTCTTGCATAAGATTCCACTTGGTGTTAAATATAAAACAAAAATGTTTCATGAGAACTACTGCAATAAAGCTTCTCTCTCCCGCAGGCCCCCTTCACCCTCACCAGGCTGCTCCCCACGGGAGGTCATGTACCCTAACTCCTTCAAAGAAGCTCACCTTTTCTCCCTCTTCCAGAACTTGAAACATACAATGTATTGAAAGACTTCAATATCCTTATTTCTAAAATAAAAAAAAGTCCAGCCTTGAACACAATAAGGGCTTGACAAAGCTGAAATTCGTTTTCCTCAGTTGAACCCCAAATGGGCTTTAGCCAACCCAGCCACAACTCTGGCTTTCTGCCCTCAACAGGGTTGACATGTACCTGACATGTGTTCTTCATGGACCTTCTTCTTACAAGTGAAGAGAAAAACAAAGCTACCTCTCTCCCTTTACCTCTATGGACTAATTCAGAAATGGAGACTGACAACTGATTGATATTCTGAAATAACTATTAAAAATTTGGCTGAGCCATCCAGACACACTAGCTTCAGTGAGTGTGTAACTGACAAATGAAAATGCATTGGAGTTTTACTGAACATCTTGTTAATTTGTATTGGTGAAATAAGGGGTACATGGTAGCATAATGGTCAGTTTTTCTAATTCAAAAATCAAAAGGAAAATGACAGAAATGCCAAAGATTTGAAGTGACGTAATTGTACTCCTAAAAAGTCCCTTCAGAAATGAAGTGCTATTTGGTAGACAATGGAGAATGAAGGTAGATTCTAGAAATCAACGAATCCCATTCATTTCCTCCAGTTTGTAAAAACAAGCAGCTGACATGTTTCCTGCCAATGAACATACGTGCAGATAAGAAAGCTCCTTACAGGAAATCCTTTGCTCAGAGACCAGTTGAGCCATTAAACTTAACCTTTTTCATCAAGTCCTGATCAGTTAAACAGTCGCTACCACAGGATCATAAATCTATACTAACCCACCCACAGGATGCGACACTGCTTGGAACCTCTCTTTGTGCTCGGCATCCATGCAGAGTAGTAAACAAACACTAAAATGTAGCTGGGAATCTTTTTTTACCTCCCCTTCCTCCCCGCGCAATTAGTTGGAGAAAACAAGGAGAATTGGATGCTATTTAAAAAGATCAAACTGTTGATTAGGTTTTAAAACCGATCATTTTCAATTAAGATAAACCAACACAACACTGCAAGCCACCACAATTGGAAGGCAGGTATTTGGAAATGAGTATCAAGAATTTAAAGAGGAAAGACTGTCCCCCACAAATGTATCTGCCTTGTGTGTCCAAGGTTTAATAAGATTCTCTAAGTCAAAATTTAGGAAAGGGCCTCCTTGGTGATTTCTCATTTTGAAAAATGAGTGAGGTTTTTGGGGGTTGGTTTCCTTTCTTTATACTTATTATTATCAAGATAGTAGAATAGTTAGAGCTTTGCTTGGGGGCACTTCTAACTTATCCTAAAAACAAAAGCATTCTTCTCTGACCACGAAAGAGGAAACTTCTACATTCACTGAATAATAAATCAGTTTGCAGTTTGGAAACTGTGTTGATTTCACTTCTTTTCCCTTCTCCCCTCAGCCATGGAAATTTCCCTCTACCCAGTCTTAATGTTCCCCTTCCCACAAACAGCCTCAGAGCAGAGTCCAAAATACCGCAATTCTTTTAAGTTCAGTTGCTTCACTTCAACTTTGAACCCACCTGCCAACAGAACTACTTCATTTTACCTTCCCAGATTGTTTATCTATAGGTAACAGACTAGTCTTGAAAGGCCTAAAAAGAGTTGTTTCTTTTTCCCTAACAGTAGATGTACAGATGAGTTAGAATCCACAATTAAACGCTCACTTACATACAATCTACTCAACCTTCCTCCTTGCACAACTCAGAAGTAGCAAAATGCTAAGTAAGCATGAATACACATCCGGGCTTTCAGGCTTTTTTCCCCCTGAACTATTTTCAATAAAAATATAGTTATGAAATCCAAGAGACTGCATATTTGGTTGTTGTTGTAAAATGACCTTGATTTGACAGGCACGAGCTCAGGTTTCAACAGATGCTGTGGGAAATGCTCACAGAAGCCAGCCTGTTCTCCAGGCATCTGTGATGACATGCAGTTTTTTTTTTTAAGTGGTGGTCATGGTAGTGTATGCATGGGTGGAGGGGGGGTGGGGCTACTCTTCTCAGTTACCATGACAACCATGTCTCCACTCCCGGGTTACTAGATACCATCCACTTCCTGTGTCTAAATTTTTAAACCAATCAGAAAAGTGTTTATACGTTTAACAACTTCTGGTGCCTCTGTAATGAGGCATATTATGGCTTAAATGAAGATGTCCACAGACCTTCTGTTCTCTTACAGATAAAACATTTCACAATGTTTACTAATTCTTAGTCTGACATGGTGAAAAAGGCCCTTTTTCTTGGCTGTGAATTACATGTGCTCAATGCACATGCCACAATTTCTTGTAACAGTGTACAGAGCGATTTTGATTGTTTGTTCTTCATTGTCTTATTTATTTATTTATTTCTTCCACTGTGGTGAGACTTACGATTTTGCGCCTGGAACGTCATGCACAAGGCTCTCACATTATCTAAGTAATGATAACAGGCATCCATCTGCTGCTGTTACTATTTGAAAACTCATATTTAAAAAATAAAAAGGTTAGGAAGAATTAATTCTAAGTTGAACAACTTTTCATTCTACAACTTAGGAGCAGAAATCATTGACACTGTGTTGTAAAGTGATAACCTCTACGAATGCCAGCTTGGGCACAGAAATCTGTCACCAAAATGGCCTACTTTACCCGGAGAGAAATAACAACAACAACAAAAAACTAACCCTAAAGGTACCTCGAGCAAACCGCGCTCGTATTAAAAGCCAGTCTCGCAGCTACCCTCGCACGAGAAGGCGAGCCTGAAATTATTATTTTTGTTAAGGTTTTGGGTGACTGTTATCCTAAGTCTCAATGTAACTGACCAATCAGCGACAGAGTTAGAACGGGCTCCAGACCTTCCCGCAATCTTCTGAGCTCTGCACCCTCCGAGGCAGAGCTGGCGATCAATGAAAACCAGGAAACAAAAGGAAAATAACAGGATGTCTTCCTTAGCCAGGGAGAGCGATTCCCTTTTTCCTCAATGAGCCGGGCGCACCCTGCCTACGCGGCCGCCCACGGGAGCGTCCGCCACGCCGGCCCTCTCCGTGCAGGCACATTTTGCATTTGCAATCATGCGCCCCGGCTGCTTGCAAACGTGTCACCTTAGGCACAGCCTGTGACGGAGGGCGCCCGGAGCCCTCAATCGAAACTAATAAATGAAATAAATGAATCACCCCCACCAATCAAAGCTCCCCAGCCTAGACTGTGTTTCCCTGTTCCCTTCCCAGAGTATAAACAAAGCTTGAAGCACAGTCTCCGCAGCCTCCTCCGCCGGGGGGGAATCGTGGTTTTTCTTCCTCAAAACAATGTTGCTCCAAAAGGAGAAATATTCTGGCTGCCCTCGAGGGGAACTCCGGCGCGTCCTCGCCGCGGCGGGAGAAGCCGCCCGGGCGCCGGGCCGGCGGAGGTGACACGGGGCGCGACTGCTGGCAAGTGTGGCCGCGGCGGGGCCGCGAACTCTGCCCCGCCAACTCCACGCTCCGCACGTTCGCTCCCCGCACGGCTGAAGTCACGCCCGGGATCCCGCCGGGCTCGCCCCGCGCCCCGACCGCCCGCAGTCCTCACCCGCGCCCGCGCGCCTGCCTCGTCTCAAAACAAACATTTTCCGAAGGGCCATCTGCAAATTCCGGAGAAACTTTTTTTTTTTTTAATGAACTTACTTTAGAGCCCAAACTAATGAAAATCAGTCACTCGCCACCCCGGGGTGGGCCCCCCGCCCGGGCGGCGCGCGATCCGCCAGCCTGCGAGTCGGTGGGCGCTGGGGGCGGGCGCCCCGAAACGCGGCATCCCGCGCGCCAGGGCCCCTCGCGACAATGCCCCGCCGCGGCCGGGGACGCGGGCAGCGTCGCCCGCCTCCTTTACCTGCGATCGCCGGCCCCCCCGCCGCTTCCCGCGGCCGCATCGGGGGGCTGCGGCGGCGCTGCGCTCGCGGTGGCCCCGCCGCCGGTCGCGCCGTCTCCCGGCCCAGCTGCGCCGATCGCGGCCGGAACCCCGGCTCCAGCCCCGGCGCCCGCCCGGGGTCGGCGGCGCAGCTCCCACCCGGGCCCGGAGCCCCGCTGGGTCCTAGCGCGCGCCGACGCCCTCCCCGCGGCCCGCACGTACCGCAGGCGGCGCGGGGGGCCCCGGGAAAGCCCAGACGCAGGAGCCCGAGCCCGGTGTCAGATCCGGGTGGAGCTCCAGCTGAACCCCCAGGAGGCGGGTGTCAGCGTCTCGGCCCCAGTGGCAGGCACAGAGCCGCGATTGGCACATGGACGTTTGTCCCGCGCGTCGTGGTGGAGAACGTGTTCCCAAGAAGGGGGGAGAGACGTTACGGGATCGATAGGGATAGATTCGGAAAGGTAACTCAAAAGAAGAAAAAAAGTTGAACGTGTGTGTCTGAAATTATATGCTAAACCGCCCTCCAATCCCCCCCCCCCCCGCAGGTCTCCCGCATTTCGCTTTCTCGCACTATATAACATGCTATTTTAAATAACAAAGACCCATATGGCGAAGCACGTCGTTATTTGATTTTCAGAAGACCTCAAAAATTGCATCAAAATAGGCACTCGTGTGTCTCCTCAGAAATCAACCACAAGGAATTAATGGTGGCATATGGCGCGCCTCGCAGAGAAAACTCAATTACAAATTAAAACAAATGCGGAAATTCACAAATCCCGTAAAATGAAAGTAAATGATGATCCCGGGTTGATCCGCGAATCAGCTCGCGCACATCCAGGGAGACTGTAACTTCTCAGGGTTTACTTCCACCCCAGGGAAGTGTTGTCTGGCACAGGGACTCTTGTTAAATTCCCGTGCTCTACCCCTGGAAGGGCCCTCAGCCACCTCCTCGGCCCTCCACATAGGGTGGCCCACCTGCAAGGCAACTTTTAATCTTGCAAGTGCTCATTTAAGAGGACAATTCTATTAGCCCTCCCTTCAAAATAACAGCGTTGGGACTTGTGAAGTCCGCTGGGAAGCCCACGCCCGCCGGAGAGCCCTGAGCCTGGGACTCTGCTCTCCGACCGACAGCCCCCAGTTTGAAGGTCAGTGTTCTGTACAGCTGCTAGCGGCCACGGTGCTGTGGTTTACACCAAAAATGAAAATCAAATATGTGCTTTCTGGGTTCTATTTTTGGAGCAGGAAAAGTCCCTTTGAAAAAGTACTCTTGCCTTCACCCTTTCCAATTATAGCTAAATAAATGGAATGGAAGATTTTTAGTATTAATTAAACATCAAAGGCAGTCCTCCTGCTGCCTATGTACATTGTGATACATTACACCTGTCGATGTTCAAAGTGCACCAACGCGCACCTCATGAGGTCTGCCCGTACCGCTGCGAGAAAACATAATCCTCAGTTTTTATATGAGAAATGGGAGGGTCTGACAGGTAAGGTGACTCTGCTGGTGACCGTGCCCTGGGAACCCCAGCCTGTGTCCCCAAAACCCCCTGAATGCCTGGCTTTTCGGAGGGCACCATGTAGCCTACTAACTACTTCTCTAAAAGTTAAGTCCCGAGGCGGAGTCCAGAACAGCCCTGGAGGTGGTTGATGCCTTTAGTCCTTCTTTCTCATCCGTAGCAGAACAGATTTACAGGTGGGAAACTGAGGCGCGTTGAGAATGTTTTTGTCTCCGCTCCTGGAGCAAGATGGCTGGCCAGGCCTGCCCGGTCAGATGTCTGTTGTGAGGCCCCCCCCGGCCCCCCCCCACCTTACCATGGGATAACTGGGAATGCAGACACCCACACCCGCGCCCTTTCTTGGTGTATCAGAGGCCAAAAACTTCACGCAGGCAGGTGAGGTTTTCTAGGTGCAAATTGGTTCTGCAGGTGCTCGCGACGAAAGGCTTCCAAGCCTTGGCAAACTCCAGGAGTGTCAGCTAGAAGGTGACCCATCAGTGAGATCCAGGAGTGTCAGCTAGAAGGTGACCCATCAGTGAGATCCAGCGCACTCTGTGCTGTTGCTTCTCAGCCGTCCTGCACCCATGGGCAAGATGCCAGTCAGTTCTGCTTGTGGCCACTTCCAGTCACCTTTCCACCAAAAGGAAATACAGCCTCTCTGGTGATGTGTCCCAAGACACCAGAACACCAGCCAGGTGAAGGGATTCATGGCATGGAACCGAGAGGTAACATTTTACTCTGCAAAGTGTTGTTCTTTTTCTTGCGCAGCTCAGGAGGAAGGGGCAGGGCGTGGCAGGGTGCTGGGAAGATGAGCGTAACCATTCTGGGAACTCCTGGGGAGGATTCGCGCAAAACTTATGTGATGAATTCACTTGATTTCTTTGTTGAAAACGGGTCTAATTGCTGTAGACTTACACCATCCATGTGGGCTTCAAACGTTGCAAATGCCGGGCTCAAAGTGATCTTAGCACCAACTGGAGGTGATGAGACACTGAAAATAAACCGTGCTGGTGAGCCAGTCCTCCAGGTTAGAGCGTGCAGAAACTATCATTCATTCATTCACCCAAGTGTGAGTATGAGGTGTGACCAAAAATACTGATAATGTTTAAATGATTTTTTAAAAGACACATTGCTATTAATCACCTCAAAATGCTCTCCTCTCTTTATTTATTATTTATTTTTAGGCAGGGTTGGGCTCTATACTCCAAGCTGAGTCTGTATGTAGCCCAGGCTGACCTTGAACTCACAGCAAACCTCTTGTCCCAGCCTCTTGAGTGCTGGGATTACAGGCATGCAGCAGCACATCTAGCTACTTTCTATATGGTGCTGGGAAATCAAACCCAGGGCCCTGAGCTTGCTAGGCAAGCATCTAACCACTGAGCTATATCACCAACCCCTCCTCTCTTTTTCCTAACACGCTTACATCCTTTTTGCCCTCTCTGAAGGATTCCTGGAACTCCTTTTTGGAAAATGTCCTTAGTTGTGCTGTCATGGATGCCTCGATGGCCTGAATCTGCTCAAAAAATTTACCTTACATAGCTGCAGTTCATTTTTGTTTTTTGGTATTGGGGGCACTGATCCCAGGGCCTTCACACTGAGCTATATCTGCAGCCCATTTTGATTTTTAATTTTGATATAGGGTATCACCAAGTTGCTAAGTTGCCAGGCTGGGCTTGAATCGTTTGTGAACCTCCTGACAGCTTCGTAGAGTGCTAGGATTAGGGGATACACCACCAAAGCCAGTTTCATGGTCATTTTGACTTTGGGGAAGGGCCAGAAGTTACACAGCGACAGAGCGAGTGCATAAGATAGATGAGGACACTCCGTAATGTTTTCCAAATCAGTTTTCCATTAGTTTGCACTCGATAGCCACAGTTACTGTATTTTTAAAAATCACATCTCATAAAGAAACTCACAAAAGAGACTTCCAGAACTGCTTTGGGAAGTGGCAAGAACAAATGGTAAATACATTCTGAACAAGAGTGAGTACTTGGAGGGGAATTCATGGCAATGTGTCTTTAAGTGTAACTTAAAAAAAACTTGGAACATTCACTGCAGATTTCAGTCATACCTTGTATATCAAACACTGAGCATCTGGATGTAAAACATATTCCCTCAAAATACTCCTTGTTCTATGGAGCCCATGGACAGCAAAAATTGTAGTGCAGCGGTGTGTGATGCTGCAGTTAGATCACGTCACTGGTGCCCTGTGTTCTTTGCCCACTGTCCCAGGCCTGGGGCAGCCGTCTTTGGAGTCATTCCCAGGCCTATTCTTGGCTCTGTATTGCTCACAGGTGCCCCCTGTGGCCAAAGTTCACACATTCCCGGGTCATTTGGCTGGTGGCTGCTTACAGGTAAGGAGGGGCACTGGAGGGGCCAGACAAGGGACAGACTAGAGAGTTTCTTCACCTCCTTCTTGCCTCTGATGGCCTCAGTCACCAATACTGCATCTGGTTGAGTCCTCTGCTGAGCAACTCCTGCCTCTGTACTGGGGACCCTGCCATTCCTTGTGAACTCTCCAGCTTGGGAACGTTGGGGCTTTCTGCTGGGATTAGTCTCTGTTAACTTCACTGAGATGAATACCAGAGGAGACCCCATGAAAGGCATGGGAGGAGGACAAGGTGAGGCAGGTCAGAGTGCCAGATGGGGAGCAACATGGCCGAAATGAAGGTTTGAAATGAGGAGGCGCTGGGGATCCTTCTAGGGGTACAGGTGGGGGCCTTGCACACCAGCTGTGAGCTTGTGACTTCCGCATGGCAAACCCCTTTGTTTCCCTTAAATCTTTCCTCAGCTGCCTCTGGATCCTCCTGATCTGCTCTAGTTTTTCCTTCTTCATTTGCCCTGACCACATTCTAACACATTTACTTGTGATTTCTGTTGTTGTCTGCTCCACACACACCAAGAGAAGCTCTACAGAGCCAGGAATCTTTTCTTTATTCAAAATATCAAACAGTGTCTGGCACATAGCAGGTGGCCAGCCAATGTTTTCAAATGAGTGAATGAACAAAGTTAGCAAATAAGATAGTGTTTGTCAGGGTGCTCTAGAGAAACAACCCATAGGATACATGTAAATATAGGGAGAGAGAGAGAGAGAGAGAGAGAGAGAGAGAGAGAGAGAGAGAGGAGAAAGATTTATTATAAAGATTTGGCTCATGGATTATGGAAGGTGAGAAGTCCTCTAGAATTTGTGGTGGCCAAGCTGAAGACCCAGGAGAACTGTAGGTGTAGTTGAAGTGTGAAGACCAAGTTTCAAGACTCAGGAAGAGCTGATGCTTCAGTTCAAGACCAAAGCCAAGAAAAACTCAACGCAGTCAGTGCTTACTCAAGGGAGGGTCAGCCTTGGGTTCTGTTGAGGCCTCCAACTGATTTTGAATGAGACACTCAACTGCCAACTTTGGGGAGACCAATCTCTTTTACTTAGTCTATCAATTCAAAGTTAATCTCATGTCCAAACACCCAAACAAACACAATCAGAACAATGCTTGGCCAAATATGTGGCCACCCTGTGGTCCAGGACTGTTGACATGAAGTTAACCTCACAGGTTGTAAGGAACTCATTGTTGTACGTTCTCCAAGGATCATCCTAGAAACTCTGTAGAGGATAACTGCAATCTATCATGATTTAGACGATAGAAGTCAGGGTGATCTACAAAGTATGATTTTAAAAAACTACAGTGAATGTTTAAATTTAAGAAAATTATTACTGTAAAAGTCCTGTATTGGTCAGGATCCTAAGAGAAGCATAGTTAATAGAAATTATACACATAAAAACAGATATATTTAGAGAGATTGCAAGTGCGAGGAAAGGGCTAGCCCAAAATGGCTACACGCACATGTGAGAGCTGGAGCCTCCAGTGGCTGCTCAGAATCTGTCACAGCACCAGCGCAAGCATACGCGACAGCCAGCATGATCCTGCTGTGATCATTGTCCAAAAAGCAGGGCTGGGACTAGAGACTGGAGCGGAGCTCCGAGGTAGATGGGTGATGTGAAAACAGGAGCAAGTTGATGTCTAGAAACTTTGGGAAGGTGTCTTAGTTACTTTTTCGTTGCTGTGACTCAATACCTGACATGCATAAATTTAGGGAAGGAAAGGTTTATTCTAGCTCAGTTTCAGAAGGTCACAGTCCACTCAGGGGTGGACGACAGCAATGGAAGTACATGGCAGAGGCAGAGGTGGAGGCAGCTTCTCACAACATCACAAACAGGGAGGCAAGTTGAGACTAGTCCCCCAAGGAAGGCAGGATGCAGCTTATATATCCTTCCAGGCCTCATTCCAGTGATCACTCCCACCTGGATCCAGGTGTGGAAGGTGTGGCCAACCCTCATTACATGCCTATAATCCAATTTACATGCCTGTAATCCACCCCTCTAGACTAGGCCCCTATCTCCCAACAGCACAAGACAATCTATAACAAATACATGAGAATTTTTGGGGGACATTCCAGATCCAAAACACAATAGAAGGCCAGAACTCTCTCAGGAGAAACTGTAACAACCTACCTTCCTTCCTTCCTTCCTTCCTTCCTTCCTTCCTTCCTTCCTTCCTTCCTTCCTTCTGAACTGGCAGGTGGGCCACCCACACCCAGGGTGGGTGTACCTCTCTCATTTGCTAGCCCACAAGTCAATCACACATACCTGAAGCTCTACCCTGGACGTTTCCTAGTCTCATCAAGCAATTCAAAATTTGACTTTTCGTGGTCATTTTAACTTTGGGGAGGAGCCAGAAGTAGCACAGTGGCAGACCCAATAAATAAGGTAGAAGAGGTTGCGCTGTAGTGTTTCTACGAGCCTGCCTTCCCACTGGATGACGCTCAGCAGCAGCGTTTGCCGTATTTTCGAACAGACCTCACAAAGACACTTGTGAAAGAGAACTTCCTGAACTGCTTCAGAAAGCGTGAGACTGGTGGATGGGCTAAGTGTACTCAAAGCGAGGGAGGTTTCTTTGGCAGTGGCAGGGGAGGTAAATGGCAACAGATCTTTTACTGTAATATGTTTTTGTCAATATTTATTATTTCCATGTAGTACTGTAATATAATTTAAGTATTCATTGTATATTTTGAATGCCCTTGTGTAGGAGGTTATCATTATACTAATTCAGATGAGGATCCAAAGGAATTAATTGTCTGTGGCTTCAAAGGACCCTGTAGTATCTCATGGCCAAGACACCATATTACATATACCAGAGACACAGACAGACCTGGTGTTGGGAGGAAACAGTGGGAGTGGAATGTTCAGAGATAAGTGGATGACAGCTGGCTTCTGACCACCCTGCGGATGGACAACAGTGTGTCCTGGTCCTTTTAGCTGCTCAGTTGCAGTTGACACACATGGGAGTGGCTGTCTGGCTATCCTGTGGAGAGTTTCTCACCCCCTTGATGATCTTGCTATCAAGAAAGAGCAGTTATCTTACAGTGTGATCTCATGCTTGGTCCTGTGGCAGATACCTGACCCCACACTGGCCAGCTAGAGTTCTCTGGCATTCTCTAGCAAGCTGGGGGAGTGAGCCTCCTTGGCCAGTGGTTGCCAAGCTGTAGGTTGCTGCTAGCCGCCTTATCCATAGTACGGGGATGACTAACAGCCTAGCTCTTGCCCAAGCAGGACATTAAAACGTGACGAAAGCCTAATATAAACCTTGGGTTATCCAAACAAACCTTTTCCCCCTCCATCCTCATAAATAGTTTAGAGTAGGCTGTATATATAGCCACCATTTGTATACATAGAGGTGCACAGAGTTCCACTATGCTGGACAGAGCCTCTATTAGCTCTCTAACTTTCTAGAATAGGTGCTATCAGGTTATTCTGAAGGAAAGATTTTCTGCTTGCTGCTTTTGTGTGCTTTGAGTTGCAGTAAAATGCCACCCTCCTTCACCCTGGAAAGTCACAGCCCTAGCGTTCTCCATGAAGCCAACAGCCTGACTCTTCTACTACCATACTACCACACACTTAGGAGATGGGCTGGGGATATGCGAATTGGATGTCATTGTTACCCACCTTTTTGTGGGGGGTTTTGGTAGTGCTGGGGACTGAATCTAGGACCTTCATGTTGACCTGTATCTCTGGTGCATCTTTATTTTTAATTTTGAGACAGAGTCTTATTAAGTCACTAAGTTGACCAGGCTGGGCTTGACCATGCAGTCCTCTTGCTTCAGCCTCCCAGAGCGCTAGGATACAGGCCTGCACCACCAGGCCCAGCTATTACCCACCACTTTATGAAGGACTCATTGCTTCCCTCAAGTGACAGTACCAAATCACTACTATGCATCCACACTGTCGAAGGGATGAAAAAGAACTTACTTGACCAGTCAGGTCTCTGATATTTATTTCATCACTGACCAATTCCAGGACTTGGCAGATGGTGCTGCTTTGACAGTAGTGGCGGATGGATGGGACCTTGTCTCTTACTCTGCAGGGCCACTTATGGAACTGGTCACAGTTTATACCCTCAGACCCACTCCTCAGCTCTAGCAGAGGCCTGTAAGGAATTATTTATCCTGTGCAGAGCTGTGATGGAGACCTTGGAGAAGAGAACAGGGCAGAATGCCTCCAAAAGCAGGCCGGCCTGGCGCAGGGCCAGCCAGCTGGTGCCAAGCCCAGGCCCTCTCCCAGCCTCTCCAGACCCCCCTTCATCTCCCTTGTTCGGCTGTCTTGCCTCAGGTAATCATCCACACGAGGCAGTTCCCTAGCTCTCTTATTCCCGCATTTCAGATCACTTTACACACGTTAATTAAGCCTTGAAACACTCAGGAAAGAAAAGCCAAAGGCGAGTGGGGATGTTTGCACTGTGCTCCTCCTGAGTACTCTGGCTGGAGCAGGCCAAAAGTGGGCCAGCCCCACTCAGATCACCCAGGAAGAAGGGGAGCATGGAGTCAGTGGGGACCTAGAGGACTTCTTGTCCAAGCAGGGAGGACTGGGGTGTCCAGGGTTGAAACCAAGACCACACCCCATAGAAAATCACATGTCATTGTTACAGGACAGTTTCCCACCTTGGTTGATCCAGGTGACCTTCAAAGGTAGGTCCTGGGCCAGTCTGCTGATGGAGAGAGGCCCTACCTGTTTCACACCTCTGAGTTGTACTCAAAGTCATGGTCATGGGCTTCAGGGACAGAGAGGCCTCAGCTTACCCACTGGCTCTGTCAATCCCCAGTACTGCTGTCATGCAAATCTTACTTAGTCCCACTGTCTCATTAGCCTCATTTACAAAGTAGATACAACAGCATCCTATCCACTAAGCTCCACCCCCTTGATGTCTGGGGAAGATGAAATCAGATCATGGTGCAAAGTATTTGGTTCTATGTCTGGTTTATGAGCTGCTAGGTGTTGGGGGCTTCCTGCGCCATCTCGGTATCTAATCCCCGTCATTCAGGATGAATGTTGCTGTGCTACAGATGGGGTGGGATGCCAGCTCAAATGAGTGCTGACATCTCTCGCTGACAAGAATTAGTGGGAAACCCAAACGAATTCTGGAGTCTGGCTAGTAGTTTGCACCCATGTTAACTTCATAGTTTGGATTAATGGATGATGATTATCTAAGCCAATACCATTACAGAGAATTGGCTGAGTGGAATATGGGAACTCTTCTGTGCTAGTAAGTAATAATAATCTTACTAAAAATAAATCAAAATTAGTAATGGCTACACAGTAGGTCTCATACTTCACCTATTCTTCTAGGATACATACTGAAATTCCTCCCTAGCATTAAATAAATAAATAAATAAATAAATAAATGCCAGTCTTTTTGTTACCAGGGTAAGAAGCAATTTATGTTATCTCTAGCTATAATCACCACTGAGAAAAATTCATTGAATTTCCAGTGTCTGCAAGGTACTATGCTGTACATTAAAATAGCGAACACTACCGTTGGGAGAAAACCATCGCCAGTTAAGGTAGCTGTTTGGACGTAAGATATTTGATAACCTCACCATTTACGCCCTCCTGTGCTTTCCTTACTTCATAGAAAATGGATGGCTTACCAGCCAATCAGTTGCCAGCTCTCTCTTTGGGTGAGTGGTGACTAGAAAGTACAATCCTGTCAAATAACACTGCCGATCACACCACTTGTCACCTTTGGTAGAGATTTTGAGACATTCATCTTAAAATGCTGAGGGCATCTTTCCTCTCTGACTTAAGAGACCAGACATTTGAAGCGCTCTGATTTCCTTGTTTTTTGTCTGCCATGCCGATTGTGATGTACTCTCAGTGATCAGAAGTAGATCATCATGGTGTGGCTGGTAGGTTCTGTCAAGAGTCTTGACCTGGATCTCATCAGGGAATGGGAATATACAGCCATATTACAGTAAACTCTGCAAAAAGAGCCACTACTTCAAAAAGCAAAAGGCATCGGGTTGCTCAGAATCCAATGAGTCTATAATTCCAGCATTCTGGGAGGCTGAGGTAGGAGGATCACAAGTTCAAGCCCAGCCTGGGAAATGCAGCAGCTTAGTGTCCCCAGGGCCACAAAAATTAAAAGTTGCTTAAATCTGCAGGCAATTAGTAACTCTGAGATATAACTCATGAGTATGTGTAGGCAGAGCAGAGCACTCGCAGTCAAATTCCCTGGTCAGCATCTCCAGCCTACAGGGTATTACACTGGGTCTGGTCCATAAGGAAAGTGAAAATAGACTCCCAGTTATCAAGTGTGAGAACAACATTTGTCACTCCTTTTGGTTGCTCAAAATGTGACCCCTTCCTGTGCCTAGAGAATCCTCAATTACAGAAGGCAAAGTCACCTCCCGCTAAAGACTGTAAATGTTAGAGACCACCGTCCCAGGTTTCCAGAGTTAGGGGAGGTGTGACCTAGGGCCCTAGCAGCTAGTGATATGAAGGAATGAGAAACTGCTGACTCCATTGGTCACAGAAGTGGCAGCAACCCATGGTCAAATGCAACATTATTCGTGTCCATGGCAGAGCTATTGCCTGACCATAAGCGGCATGACTTTGGGCCTTGATCAGGTTACATCCCCTCAGAAGTAGTTCTCCTCAGAATTCTTGCAAGCACCCACCCTATAAAGAAATGCTGTATTTCTTAGATCAGCTGGGCTCACGTTCTACAGAGAGCTGCAAAAGCCTTGTCTCAAAATTTTCACTTTCAACATCAATTGAGCCAACCCACCACTGTTTGTCCAGGGTAGCAGTGGGTTGACACTGACCCTCCCCATGGTAGCATTGGCTTGATGCTGATCCCTCCAGGGTAGCACTGTTGTTACTGACCCCACAGGGTAGCACTGGGTTGACACTGACAACCCCCCCAAGGGTAGTATTGAGTTGACACTGATCACCCCAACTTCCGTCAGATTCATTTTGTCCTAACGACACACGCTATGGCATGTGGCCATGTATTAGTCACTTTCTGGTTGCTAGGACACAATACTGGATGTCCTCAACCTAAGAGAAGAAAGTTTATTTTAGCTCACACTTTCAGAAGGTCTAAGTTCCCTTCACGGGCAGCTGGCAACAGTGAAAGGGCTTGGTGAAGGCCTAGTGGGACAAAAGATGTTCATGGCATGGCAACACAGGAAGCAGAGAGTGAAGGGCAGAGCTAGCAAGGGAGTTATATCCTTCCAGGTCATGCCCTAGTGATCTGTTCCTTCCAACCAAGCCCTACCTCTTAGCAGCACAGGAAATCAATGGATTATGACTGAATCACCTTCCAAATACATGAGGCTTTGGGGGACATTCCAAGGACAAATTATAACAGGCCATCATGGCCATGTAATAAGCTTGAACTCCTCACCTTGGCAGTAGGAGCTCAGTGACTCACGCAGAAACAAAAGCAATTTTCATCCCAGGCACCCTTTCTGCACGGGTAAAACATGTATGCGGTGTACACATGTTTCTGCTACCAAAGGCAAGGTAAAGTCTCTTCTATGACACTAAAGAATGTCACCTACTAAAGATTTGGCCAACAGAAGGAAATAACAAGGACCAAAAAAATCATAGTTACAGAGGGAACATCATTTTTGCTATTTTTTTTTAAGAGAAGAGAGGGTCTGAATATTCCGTTCATCTTTATTCAGCCTCCCTGCTTCACCATGGACTGGTCCCATTGTGGTGAACACTTATAATTCACCCACTGACTCTTCTTGAAGACACTGAACTTCACAATGAGGAACTCGGAGTGTGAAAAGGGATCATCTTGTTTCATAGAGGAAAGAACTGATTTCTCAAAAGATTGAATTCTCATTGATAAAACGAGAAATGCAGGGTTTTTATTTTTTTCATGTTTTCCCAGCAAGTTAAACAAGGAAATGGAATAATTTCTTACAAAACAAGGCGGCAAAGGCATCATTAATGCTTTTCAATTATCCTTCTTTGAGCAGCCATGAAAATAAGCCCGAGGCTCTAAATGAAAGCAGAGTGGATTTAAGAGAATTGGAGCAGAGGGCGTGAATTCAGGCTCTCTGCCTTTCATCTTGAATTCCTTCAAGTTCAGTTGTTCAGAGTGCCTGTGGTCAGCGAGGATAGTGTGCATGTGCACACCGCTGGGGAGTGGGCCCCTGTTCCACCTCCCTCCCCCGACTCATCTTTGGCAATCTGGTTTCCACTCAAATTGCAATCATGAATGCACTCATGAATCCCCCATGGCTTCATCTACACAAGGGAGCTGTGTCATGCCAGTACACTTGAACCTCTTGGCTTCACTGAGCTCCACTTTCTTCCGATTTCCTTTTTTCTGTCCAGCCAATCCTCTCACAAGTCCTTTTTCCTGACCTGCCTCCTAATGCTCGTGAGCTGCTGTTGGCTCTTCTCTCTGCTCTCTTGGTAATCACACTCATTCTCATGTCTTGCAGTGATCACCATGACCAATAATCAGTACTCTGGATTCCAATGCCTGTCTCCAACAAACTCCTAGGCCCTCTACCTGGGTAGTTTTCTGTCGTCTCAAGTTCAATTTAATATGCTCCAATCTGAATTATTTATCATCCTGCTCCAAATCTTCCCTTCCTATGGTTGCATATTCACCAGCCAGAAACCTCAAAATTAGCCTTGGTACTTTCACTTTCTATTCTATATCCATTTACCAAATTCTATAGATTCTGCCTCAAAAATTGTCCTTCAGCCTGATCCCTCCTCTCCATCCTCAGAGTCTACACCTCAGAGAAGCCCCCTTCACCTCTGGTCCATGGTCATTGTTCCCAGCATATTCCTTACGCAGCTTCCCAGTTATCCTGGTGCCAGATGAGTCATGCTGCATGGACAGCCCAGGGAGGAGACCTGGATCTGACCTGGGGTCCTAGCAGATGGGAGCTGGAGAAAGGGCAAAGGCTTCTCAGGGGGTCAAGACTGGGATGGTTCTGAGGCCTAATAGATGGTATAGTTATGGAATTTCAGTAATTCTTGCCTCTTATGAGTGACCAAGCCTGTCCCTTGCTACTCAGAGGGTCTGCACATGGCTGCCTGCCCACATTCATTTCCTGTTCCTGGGGTACTTCCCATGACGTATATTTAGTTGGCCCCAAATACAACTTTTCTCCACTGTTTTCCAGTTTCTCATCTTGGGTGACTTGGATCCCTCGTCATCCACAGAATTCACAGAGGACAAGTGAGATCCCCCATCACGGACCTCAACACTCCATCATTACACACACATCTTTGAAGTCTAGTCTCCAATTATTCACCTAAACTAACTTTTCTCCTCTGCCACACTTAATATTGACCTTGATTTCCACTCAGAAATTATGTCTGTCTTTTCTCCTCTAAGACCTTGTCCTATTAAAAAACAAAACAAAAACAAAAATAACAACAAAAAAAACAAGGCCTGACTATTTAGGTTATGCTCGATTCTTCATTAGTTCAACCAACATTTATTGAGTCAAATCCAACAAAGACACACTCTCTCTTTTTCTCTATTTGAGGAGCATCTAATCCCCCGGGGAAAATGGATAAGGAAGAGAAATTTGCATTACAATATGACAAATTCTATCATGATGCGACCATATGGTGTCCTGAAAGCATCTTTCCAGGGAACCTCTCAGATCTTCTTACCATAGAGAGGTTTTGCCTGGTCATTTTTGATAGGAAACATTTCCTCTTCTACACTCCAAGTCTGTGATTCTCAACTTTAATGTGCCAAGATTCATGGTGGTGGTGGGGAGTTAGATTTTTTAATTTCATTATTATTGTCAGTATCATTTTTGCCATCTGGGGGATGGAACTCAGGGCTCTGTATTTGCTAGGCAAATGGTCTACCACTGACCTACACCCCCAGCTCTGGGAAGCTTTTTAAAGATCATGTTTTTTTTTTTCAAGATCTCACTTCCAGTGATTCTGATCTAGTTGCTCTGGAGTTAGGCCTGGGAATAAACATTTTAAATAATTCTTTCAATGGTTTTAATACACATGGGGCTTCAGGGAGCTCTTGGGTAAATATTGCTGAAGGGTTTGTTTTTTTGCAACTCACACAACAAATCAGATACCTCCTGAAAGTCTACATGCTTTCTTGAATGGCTTATCTAGTTTACTAAATAATAATATCAAGAGCTCTTTAAAAGCAGGGTTTTTTCTCACACATCTTTATATTTCTCTGTAGCATAGAAATAATGCATGAACAATTGTGCATCTTTTGTACCTTCATAAATCCTGAACAATGTTAGTAAAGTCATTTTTGTTTAAATTTTCATAACCATATATTGCTTTCATAATTTAAGATTTTTTTATTTGAAAAAAATTGATCTGAGAGTGTGTTGGGAGGCAAGAATTATTAGCAACAACGTCGGATGGGCATGAGGTTTGCCATATCTCCAAGGCCCAAGCCCGGTCCAGGGGCAATGAAGATAAGGCGCCTGTGACATAAACCACCTCAGGAATGCTAAGGCTGCACCAACATGAGGTAAGTCAATGTTTTGGAAAGGTGCCATTGGGCCTTGGACAATGTTGTTCTTTGAAGCCAGCGCATAATTTCAAAGCAAAATTAGAACAAAGCTCTCTTTCAAACAGGCAGGTATGTTCAGTGGCTGTATTAGTCACCTTTCCTTTCCTGGCATAATACCCAATAACCCACAACTTGAGAAAAGATTTAATGTGGCTCACAATTTTGGAGAATTCAGTCCATGGTTGGCTGGCTCCAAGACAGAGACTTTATGGCAGGAGGACATAAAAGAGCAAAGCTCCTTTATGTATGGCAGGCAGGAAGCGAAGGAGGGAAGACTGGCAGACAGGAAGGGGTCAGAGGTCACGTAGAATACCACACCTCTAAGACCCACCCAGATACACTCAGAAGAACAGCCCACCGGTTCCCTGGGCAGCTCCTACACCAATCAAGTCAAAGCAACAAAGCCTAACTGCCACAATGGCCTTTGTGAACATGTGGAGGGAAGCCCAAGAAATCAGGACTCCTTGGCTCAGCTGGAGAAGTCGGGCCTTTGTACGCCTGCAGCTCACCAGGGGGACATGCCTGACCAGACCTGCCTCAGCAGGCTGGGGTCCCCAGGACATCCTGGAAACGCTGTACTGAGATGCAGGTTCCATCCCAAATTCTAAATATGAGCATGGCTTCTGTGATGCCTTGCCACTGGTGGTTGTAACCTCCACAGTTGTGTTTCCTGGACAACCCACTTCATATGTATTGCAATGTACTATAATGTATTACAATAAACCTGAGCCCCTCTAGGGTCTGGGAATCTCCAGAAAAGAAATAAAAGAGGAAGGTTAAGCTGAGCTGAACATTCTATTTGTTTCGACCATTTTCTGCTCTTAGCAGAGATTTCTTGGTCTGTCTCTGAAAGCTTCTCCTTCTTCAGCTTCTATAATTACCTCCTTTCATAGATGGAAACATCAACCCCTCTACAGTGGCATTAGCCCTGGTCCAATCTTTATATTACAAAAAGTTCTGAGTCTTCCTGTCTAGGACAAGACCAGATCTTGGACAAGAAGAAAGTTTTAAGGATCTCTTTTTGAATAAGATGTATTTTGTTGCTCAGAGACCAGGAGGATGCAGTTTAGTAGATATAGTAGGAGAGAGCTGGCTAGAAAGCATCAGACAGAGCTAAAAATCAGAGCCATGACTGGCCCAGGATGGAGCCAATCCAGCCACAAGTGCTGTGACTTGCTGCAGCAGGTGCCTCACTCTCCTGCACCCTTGACTGTGCTTGCGTGTGGAGCAATGAAGCACACAGGGACCTGGGACATAGAATCAAGATTGCTCTTTGGTAGATAAAAGGGTCCCCACTCTCACTGAGCTACTAAATGATTCTGTAGGAATCTACTTATCACTTATCAGATGTATGAGTCAAGGAAAATGCTGTGCCTTTCCAGCAACACTAGATATGATATCTGAACACAATTAGAAGAACAAAGGACTTAGGTAGAGTGCCCAAGTTTTGAGATACGCTTCATGAACCAACCCTATGATTTTTATAGGATTTGGAGGAGTAAGCAATGCTCCATCACAGAGCTAAACTAGAACTCAGAGGAGATATCGCAAGCAGCCCTGGACCCTCTCCTGGGTCCAACAGCCTTCACTATACATGGAACACCACAGTTCAAATGGCCACCTTCTTTATATTCACATGTCCTGGCTCACACTTTCTACAGATTGGAATCAGTCACCGTGTGGGCTCTTCAGAATATCTGCTAAGCGTAATGAAGAAATGGGATTAGAAACAAAGTAGGTTTCCATTTTGTAGGAAATTAGTGTAAGCAAGAACCTTTAGACTCTCCCATCTAGTCCATGTCATTGATACAGGCTAGCAAAGAGTTTATTATCTTTATTTCTAGGAATGAATTCCAAGGGCAGGTTGACTGCTATTGCCAAGAAAAATTCTAAAAATTAGTACTCCTTCCTTGTTGGTGGTCATATGTGAAATCTCCTTGGTATTTCTTGCTGGCAGGTGGTCACATAGGCTGTGTAGCATGGTAGGATCTGCTTTTGCTAACATCAAGATAGGAATGTTCATTTATTTGGATGGACGTGTTGTTAGCATCACTCTAGAAATTGTTGCTGAGCCAACATTAGTATATGTATCACCAGAAAAGCTCAGCTTCTGTTCCTGTTGGTGACGTAACTCTATTGTCACATGGTTTGTGGGCTGAGAAATGTTTGTTGACCAACGTGCACACTTCCCACATCTGCTCATTGTACTTTTCATTTGTTTGTGTTTTTGTTTTGTTTAGGTATTTTGTATTGGGTATGATACCGGGAGACCCTGTCTCACTCTCTAGTCCAGGCTCATGCTGAACTTACTATGGAGCCCAGGCTGGCTCTGAACTCACAACAAGCTTCCTGCTTCAGCCTATGAGTGCTGGGATTACAGGCATGCATTGCCATGCATAGTTTATGAGGTGACGGGAAAGTGAACCCAGGGGCCTTGTGCTTGCCAGGCAAATACTTTAATCACTGAGCTACACTCCCAGCCCCTCACCATACTGTTCAAAGCCACTTTCTTTCTGTGCCCTTTCCTACTCAGTGGCCATAGAAGATTTCCGGTCATTCCTTCTCCTACCATGTCTTTACAGTTCTATCTAGGTGGTTTTAACTTCTCATTTCTATAAAATTATCTGTGTGTGCTAATGGACTCATCCAGAAATTTCCCCCACCTCACTCTTTCTCAGGGGATTAGCATTTTTGTAAGAGCCAAATAATAAAACTAGATGGTAAGAGCCTGTCAGAAATGTAGTGGTGCGTGTCTCCCTTCTCATAATTGTCTTGGAATGATTAGGACTGAACCTTGTTGTTGTTGTTATTGTGTTCCAAAATGAAAAAAGGCAATTTTTCTCTGCCTGCCAGGCCTCAAGGCTAGGCGTCCAGGGGAAGTGCCCCGTGATCCGCTACAACATGTAAATTTGAATTTTCTAGATGAAAAGGAAAATTGGAGCAAAGTAAGATGAAAAATTAATGAGTGGACCACCAGGTCTGTTTTGAACGTTTCTTAACTTCTTGCAGACCTCACACTACTCTAAGAATTTGAGGAACACACACACACACACACACACACACACACACACACACACACTATGGCAACTCTTTCAGTGGAATTGTTGAGACTTCATAGGTTGACATGACCTTGTGAGTCATCGAACTGTTTTTCCCCTCCTGGTTCAACTTTACAACAGAAATGAGTTAGACAAAGTAGATGAGATTTAGATTTCAATCAGGTTGCTGACCAACCTATGCATTTCCCACGTCTGTTCACTGTATTTTTTATTTGTTTTGTTCTGTTTGGTTATTTGGGGTGTTGGGTATTATATCAGGAGACAAATATACAGGTTTGCTCAGTGTTGAGCTAGGTACAAAAAAATACTAGAAAAATTCTAAGAGCTCAACCCTCCCTCCTTCCCAGGGCTTTGAAGAATTCTGTGCAAATTCACACAAGGAAACTTTAAAGAAGACAAAGTTGGTGCTCAGGTGTGTGATACAGAAGAGGGGTGCTACAGGAAAGGAAACATGGCCAAGATTTCATAGAGAAAGAAGGATTTCAGGTCAAAGTATTTGTAGGGTTTGATAAACAAACAAGAAATACGATAACGTTCCACAGTGTAGTTCAGGAGACAGCAAGTAAGTTGTCATCTAACACATATGAGTTTGAATCACCTGTGACCAGGGCTCCATCACTATGCTAAATTTACTTTCCACCTCTGCATTTTAATTTCTTCACCTGTATAATGGATGTTTTCACAGGATGAATGGAAATGATAAATGAGATAATTTTTTAAAATCTGAGGCGGTGTCAAAAAAAGGCAAAGTCTGTGTTTCCTTGGTATATCTTCATAAAATATGACTTTAGCTTTCATGGGCCTATAGTTTGCACAGGGTAAGACTGGAGCTGAGAGACAAGGAAGATGCTAGCTGTAATGGCCCAGGAGAAGGATGGTGTCGTAGCTACTTCTTTGTCGCTATGATTGAATGGTCGACATCCACGACTTTAGGGAGGAAAGATTTATTTTAGCTTATGGTTTTAGAAAGTCACAGTCTGTTTGCAGGTGGGTGACTGGAAAACAGTGGAATCACATGGTGGTGCTACTGCTAGAGCCAGAGCCAGAGCCAGCGCTCAGGGGACAGATGTAATAGCAGCATGGCTGAACAGAGGCAAGTCTGGGAGGAAGGAGGGTGGAACCAGCACATGGGCCTCCAAGTCAAGTCCCAAGCATCCATCCCTTCCAGCCAGACCCCACCTCTCAATAGTACACAGTATCCATAGGAACATGAGGCTTTTGAGGGATACTCCGGATCCAAACCAGGACAGATGGTGAGGGCTTCGATGGGGATAATGGCTGTGGAGGTGGGCATGGATTCAAGACTCACGGTGGCTTTGTGTGGTACAGCTAATAGGATTTGCCAATTGCTGGGTGCTGATGTAGGTGAGAAGAAGAAAAAAAAAAAAACCCTAGATTTCTGGCTGAAGCATGGAGGTAGGTGATAAGGATGTCCCACTAAATTGGGAAAGGCAAGGATGAACTAATGTGGGGGTCAGTGGGATGGACTGAGAATTCTGCTTCAGCCATATCAAATTAGAGATGTGTATTTGACA
Source organism: Ctenodactylus gundi (assembly GCA_004027205.1). NCBI lineage: Eukaryota > Metazoa > Chordata > Mammalia > Rodentia > Ctenodactylidae > Ctenodactylus > Ctenodactylus gundi. The sequence goes on along the minus strand of PVKB01001135.1, from coordinate 299,388 downwards.
TTCAAGGGGAGATATCACATGGTTAATTTGGCACATACTTTTGGCATTCTGGAGGGAGCTCAGGCTACACAGAGACTTGGAAATCATTACTGAGTGGGGGTTGTAGATGGCTCAGAACCAAGGCAACTGCATTTCTTGACCAAGTCAAGCATATAGAAACATTACAACCTAAACATGGAAAAAATATTAGTAACCCCCTAGTCCAGTCCTGTTGTTTGATAAGTAGGGAAACTGAGGCATACAGAGGATAGAGTTTTCTTCATAGTCCATAGAGTCTATCAGAATCTGGGGCTTTCTTACTTGGTTCAGTACATTTTTCATTTACCTTCTGCTTCTAAAATGGTACAACTTAGCTTCTAAGTTATAGTAAATATTTGTTGAAAGAAATAATTACACTGTGCTCTACTGGATTTCAAATGATCAAAAAAGTTAGAGAGAGAAACCTCAAATATATCGCTTGAAATATTCCACTATCAATTTGAATTCAAATAAAGAAGCGGCTTCATTGGCAGACTGGTTGGCTCAGTGAAAAATGAATTAACAGAAACATTTTTATGCAGAATTTGAGGCAGCTGATGCATCCTTCTTTTTAAAGTAATGTTTTAAATTAAAAGACCAATCATTCATTCATCACAGAGAGGTAAAAGATGTAATGTAAAATCCCATTTGCTGAGTCGTTAAATAGAATAGTAAAATTCCTTAGGCTCGAGGTTTACACACACACACACACACACACACACACACACACACACACACACACACGCACGCACACAGTTTTATTAGGTAAACAGCAAATATGCGTTCTGTTGCTAAGGCAGAGTGGTACAGAAAGGAGCTGAGCACGTCCAAGAACGCCCCTGTGTGCATAGGCACACATGAAGTTAAAGAGGCAAAGGTCAAAACTGATATTAAAACCACTGTGAAATGTATCACAAAAGAGCTAATCTAGTCCTTGCAGATAAAACAATGTGGCAATAACCGATCGATAATTCCTTTTAGGAAAGTACCTCTGACTTGTTTATGAAGCTCCTGGTAGCTGTATAAGATATTCCAAAGTGTTTTTATTCCACCTGAGAGCCATTTTTGAAAAACAAGCAACAGCTGTGCCTTTTCCTGGGACCTGTGTCCAGTAAACTCCGCAACAAGGCAAAAAAGACAAGCTCGGCGTCGTTCACCTCTCTGGGCTTCACTTTCCTGATTGGTAAAGTGAGGCAAGTGATCATTTGGGAATCCCTGAAGTCTCTCAGATTCTAAGATTTGCCAAAGCCAAGATCAAGAAAAAAAAAAAAAAGAAGATAAAATTCTAGGATAAAGTGAAATGGTTTTGTCTTCTGTGCTTTGGCAGAGATGTGACTGGGCACAAGAACTCTTTACTTGGACTCTGACCTCTTTCTTTCTGCCCCAAATTACACAACATTTTCTTTCCTATTTCATTAAATTTTTAAAGTAGACAATAGTAAACACCATTTGAGAAATTAAGCAATCTCCTTCAGTCACTACAAGGTAAAAGCTTAACTTTCAAACGTGATCCCAGATGAAATCTCCAATGCAAATATTAATGACTGGTGTACATTTCTTAACTTACCCTCTGACCCCAAATTAGTTCTTGGCAATTTAGTGGGAGACTTCACAGTCTATCTAGATGCTTCAGCCAAAAGTCTGAGGATAATTCTCCATTTTTCATTTTTCTTCCCTCCCTTCCTTATTAGCATCCAGCCACCAGCAAGTCCTACTAGCTTTACCACTACAAAATAAAGAGATGGTGGAGGATTGGCTTAATGGGAAGATCTGGTCTACTTTTAGGTCAGTAGATAAGAGACCACTGTGAACTCCAGGGGCTGTACCCTTCTAGTGAGGGGGAGGGACTTTCTCTCATGTTGACCAAAAAGAGTGCAAGGTCTTTGCAGGAACAGAGGCCTCAGGAGTGAATGGCATCAGTGAGCAGAAGTGAAGTTTTCTGCTTGCTGATTGGCCCTCAAGATCAAGGCCTCCTTCTCACTTCTTCTTTAGTTCCGTGATGTCTCCACACTTCGGGAAGCGTCAGCACTCGCGCTGAGTCCCCGTATTGCTGCTAAATGCTGGCCCACCCAGTTAGATCATTTGATCCAACTCAGGTTGACACATGTTATAGTAGGAAGCTATCATATTTTTTAGATTTTTGGTTGTGGTCAAACAGGAAACAGTTTTGATATTAACTTAACAATTACAGTTATTTACCTGTGGTGTCCCCAGCAATTAGCACTACTCTGACATGTGGTCACCAACAGTCTTTGTTTAAAGTTGAGCCCCCCCCCAAAAAAAAAAAGAAAGAAAGAAAGAAAGAAAGAAAGAAAGAAAGAAAGAAAGAAACGATTAAGCAGACACCCTTATGGACAATGCAGAACTCCTGAGGTGTGAAAGCATGGGGACGAGGCTGATTGCTGCAGGGCAAGACCCTGTCTCAAAAAGAAAACAAACAAACAAACAAACAAAAACCAAAAAAACCAAAAAAACCAACATCTACAACTTAGGGGGGAAAGATTTATTATAGCTTACGGTTTCCGAAGGCCATAGTCCATTCATAGGTGGGTGGCTGGAAAATGATTGGAAGCACATGGCAGGGCTGGAGCAGAGGCAGGGCTAGAGCCAGAGCTCCAGCAGCAGAGATCCTTACAGCATGGCAGAAGCGGGACACTGAGAAGGGCGGAGCCAGCACATGCCCCTCCAGGCCAAGCCCACTCTTCCACCCCTTCCAGCCAGGCCCCATCCCCAGCCCTACACGTATCCATAGGAACATGAGGCTTTTGGGGACACTCCAAATCCAAACCAACACATGCCTAATTTCAAACTTGGGGCTTAGACTGCTTTGGGGATTCCAGAATCCATCTTTATCCATGCAGAAGAGGTACCTTATGAACATTATCTTCTGAATTATTTTTTCCATCTTATATGTACAGACACTTAGATGGAGAGATGTTGGGTCCCATTGGAAGTAGGAAAGAGTAGAAAGCAACGATGGCCCGTTGTCCTCCAAAGCCCATCTGCGTTCCCTGTCACCCTGTCACTTCATCACACAGAAGCCTCCTCAAGCAAAGTATGCTCCTACTTCTTCTCAGAGGGAAAATATTGCACGTAAAAGTACATTGATGACTCAAAGATGGAATTAGGAGCCTGATTTCCAGGGTCATGGAGATTACTACAGTATGTAGGACTAATTGACCAAGCACAGGACGATCCCCAGTTGCTATAATGTTTGAATCCTGACATCCAGTTCTTTTTCTGTTGTTTGGTTTTGAATCCTTACATCTAAGTCTTTGTCTGTTGTTTCTTTCATTGCTAACCTTCCTGTCAATTTCTAGAAGCCCCTTGATCTCCTTTGAATTCGTTGCTTCTAATCTTCTGCGAGCTAAGAAACCAGCTCGCCAGATTCATAAGGATCGTCTATCAAATGGCAGAAGAGGGTTGTTGAATGACAGTAGGGAGGTGGCAGTAAAGTCCGTGAGCTTAGTGACATGCTCTATTGCATTTATTTTAACTTCTCAGTGGCTTTTTATTTGAGCTGTGTTCTTGGTGGCTGAGATTATTGAGGAAAAATGACCAGTACATAGATAAGTTAGTGCTGCAAGAGGCATTGTTTCCTTCAAAATAAATAAGAAAGGCAGCTAAGACTGAATTCTATTTTATTCCCAGAATGGATTTGTTGTTTAAAAATAAGTGAAAAAACCCAACAATAAAAAAAAGAGGTGGGACCTAAAGTGAGTCACATTATGTGAATAGCCAATTTGATAGAAAAATAAATGTCGCTTTGCTTATAACACTGAAAACTCAATAAGCAGCAAATGAACTTCAGAGCAGCAGGGTCTGTATTCATTAAGATTTCCTTTGTAATTAAAAAGCAATGCCCAAGCAGAACAAGGCTCAAGTAAACACAAGGCTGAGAAAAGCTACACAGAGGAAGAGAATTCTGTATAAATACACTTGTAAAACGTATTCACACACTATAAGTAGCTCATTAATGGAGGAGGAGGAAGTCATTTTGTTCAGAATAGGTTCCCTATTGTTGTTATTATTATGTTGTACTGGACACTAAACCCAAGAGTCTTTGTACTGAGCTACATCACCAGTTCTTTTAAAATTTACATTTATATTTACATTTATGTTGCAGTACTGACATTTGAACACAAGGCCTTTGCCCTAAGCCATATCTCCAGCCCTTTTTTATTTTTTATTTTATTTTATTTTGAGACAGCGTCTCACTCTGTAGTCCAGGCTGGTCCTGAACTCACTATCGAGCCCAGGCTGGCCTTGGACTCGTGACAATCCTCCTGCCTCAGCCTCCCAAGTGCTGGGATTACAGGCATGCGCCACCATGCCCAGCTTATGTGGTGCTGGGGAATCGAACTCAGGTACATAGCACTTGACTTAGTGCTTGCTAAGCAAGTGCTTTAACCACTGAGCCATTCCTATAGCCCCATCCAGCCCTTTTTAAATTGCTGTTTTGAAACAGGCTCTCTCTAAGTCAGCTAAATTGTCCAAGCTGGGCTCAAACTTGAGTATTCCTGCCTCACCCTCCCAGAGATCTGGGATCATAGGTGTGTGCCACCATATCTTGCTCACACAGTTTCTGTTATTTAAAAATTCTGTAGTTTATAGTAAAGACTGTAAGCACAGAAAATGCTGGGCAACTATTAGGAATCCCAAAACAGGAAGAAAACTCCTAAGTCTCAGATCTTTCTACTCATTAATTGTTCAATAAAAATTTCACGGTGTTTCTTGGCTTTTAATGCTTCACATGCCTCATGACAAATATATCTCCTGACCCCATCGGAGCTTCTTGAGACCATCGTCACTTCATCATGGAGCACAGTTCATTGAAGACCGTAACCACCTTATCTTCTAATCACTGGCTTGTCCTCTCAACCCTAGCTTGTACTCCAGAGACTAAGTAGGTGTAACCTGGGTACTAGCACGTGTCATTGGATAGTGCCATCGCAGAATGTCATACTTAGAAAGTTTCTGAACTCACATTTGTGGTCATTGATAGATGGTGCCCGTTATGGGCAAGAGAAGTGAGAGAAACACATGGCAAAAAAAAAAAAAAAAAAGACCATTTTCCTTCTGTATCTTGCCGACAATGAACCTAGAGGAGCGCAGGTCCTGCTCAACTTTCTATGTTATCACTGGGTTTTGTATTAGAAAGATTACATCTAATACCCCCTGTGGAATATTCAAGGATCTTGTTTCTGTATTTGAAGAGTATAAAGTATATACAAGTTTGTTTCTTGGCCACTTGGTGGGTGGATTCTATACAGGCAAGAAAATTATGGAGATAATTTAATAAATTTGTGTTTAAATACAGACTTTGGCAATGTGACCAACACACAATTTATGTGCTAATGGACACTTTCTGTGTTTCTTAATCTAATTCCTGCTATCGTCAATATCTTTGTCTTAATGAATTACCAATTAAATAGAACAAGTTTTCAGGCAGATAGTATAGAACAATAAAAATGAAAACATTGATCAACAGGATATTGTCTTAATTATTTTCTTGTTGCTGTAACAGAATACCTGATATTCACAATTTAAGATTTATTTAGCTCACAGTTTCAGAATAGTTTCACACAGCCCGTTCATGGCCAGCAGGCGATAGTGGAAGCACATAGCAGAGGCTGGAGAGGTGCTCACAACATTACAGATAAAAACTAAGAGAAGTAGAAGCCAGAGTCTAGGGCAAGTTCAGAGCTTTCCCAGGAAGAAGCTGCAACAATGTTTCTTCTTCCTTTCTTTACTTAGTTCAAGTTGCCAGTTGGATCCCCACATCCATGGTGGGTGCCCTTCCCTTACTTCTTGGCAAACTGGTCAATAACATACACCCAAAAGCTTTGCCTGCCCTGGACACCCCCAAATCTTAAATTGACACATCCCTTCAAGTCAAGACCCAATCATCTGCCCCTTCAGCCAAGTCAGATTTCCCAACAACACAGGGTTCCATAGTTATCCCACTACATCCAAATACATAAGCCTTTGGGGGAGACACTCCAGATCCAAACCATAGCACACACACACACACACACACACACACACAAATCTTCCAATTCCTGGCATAGTAACACATTATCTATGTAATTCCATATATTTGAAGGTGCATTTAACTGAGAATCAAATCGAAGGGAGACAGCTCTTTTGAAGAAACCAAAGAAGAAATAAAGGAAGAAGAAATGTTACATTCAACTGTTTAGTCATTTGAGGAATGTTAGGCTTCTGCCCCCACAGAGCTTACAGTGTAGTTGAAATTAGTGAGACACAGGAACATGGGTCATCTGTGGAGAGCTGCCAGCTAGTGAATGCTGACTTTCACTGGATAAAAAAAAGTGCAGGAGTGTGCAAGATGTTTTAACATTGAAATTGTCTGTCTGCCTTTTTCTTTGATAGCCCTGTTTCTTGAGCTTGTCTAGGTTCCTCCTAGCAGATTATTCCAAGTATCCATCATTATAGCTTTGATACTCAGAAAAGTTTAATAAATATTCACATACTGCATAAAATGACATTTGAATCAATAAGGACCACAAGTACAATAGGGACCGAGAAAGGTTTTATTACCTGGAGGCACATAATCTTCTTAATTTGTTTAAATACACCACACGAGACTCACACAAGAAATTATGTTCTTTCTCGAAAATGTTCCTGTCACTAAGTGACACATGATTGTACATGAGTATAGAAGTATTAAGCTAATTAAATTTCTTCAGAATAGGGTCTCTGTCTTACCTTAGTATGACCTTTACAGCATTTAAAGTTAAGTAACAGTTAAATGATGGAATGAAAACAAGCTAGAATAAATGAAACAGACATTAGCTTTCTCTTACCTTCAGGACTCACTGTCCAACGGAGACCCTCCAGTTTCACATGGCTATTGAGCACTTGAAGTGTAGCTAGTCACAATCTAGGGATAATGTCAATACAAAATACACTGTATATTTTTCAAGGTTCAGAATAAAATACAATTAAAACCATGTCATTGAAATAACAGTATTGTGAGTATATTGGGTTAAGTATAATACCACTAAAATTAATTTCACATTTCTTTTTCCTTTTTTTAAAATGAGACTGCTGAAAATTTAAAAGGGCCTACATAGATCGCGTTACACTTCTATAGGATAGTGTTGCTTGTGGCAATTCTTTCCCTAATACATTCAAATGCTGAAGTTTATTTTTGAAGATTCAAAGATAAAAGTATGTACTTTACATTAAAGCATACTTTGAGTTCAGAAAATCCTCCTTTATCTATACAAGAGGACAAAAACATGCCTACAGAGAAGATAGAGGCATCACAATTCTTTTTTTCTTGACAGGAATAAATAGAAGGTTTTTTAGATTTTGAAAATTCAATGATCTGTCACAGCTGCTCAACTCTGTTTGTATACTATGAAGGCAACCATAGCCAAGACATGTGGAGGTAGCTGTGTTCCAATAAAACTTTATTTACAAAATCAGGCAGCCATGTAACCAGTCACTAGGAATTTTTAAGTCCACACTAATACTCCACGCAATGAGAATATTCTACATGTGTTCAACCTTTATTCAAAGACCACATTTTTTTTTAAATTTAGAACTTATTGGACCTATCTAGCAAGGGAAGAATGCAAAATCTGAAATTATAAAAAGTCTGCATTAAAGATGATTTTAATACAAAATGATTTTTCAAATTCATGCACATTACATTTAGTAAGACTGTACAAAGCATTAATTTGTTATAAGGCTATATGTCTGTGAAATTATTTAATGCTTGTAATCTTAAGAAAAAATATATCTCCTTATACCATTTACTACAATCTATTTTAATATTTTTCTCAGACTATGTGCTCTCAGCCAATGAGAAAGAATATGACAGACGGTCTTGCTGCTTTTGTCCAATGAATATTATTGTCTTATAATGCTTATACTCTCAACCAGTGCTCTGCTGTATTAAGTAGGTTTTATGACTATTGATGACTTTTTTGACATGTAAATTGTGTCCTGGGCAATAGTTTTGACCCTTTAATGACTGAGAAGTGGGGCACAAAACTCTACAAGGATGAGGTTTTCATAGGCTCTTATCATTTGTGTAGTACTCCCATGACTACAATTGGTGTCTTCCAATAAATAATTTATGTGCAATACATTAACTCAACCTGTAAACTTTTCTTTAGTTTGCTTTCACAGAGACTCTTTAGTCCAGCTTTCATCAATCTATCTTATATATTTTTGTAACTTATTTCATTCATTAAGCCAACTATGTAAATAACCTGAAAACAGTTGATTTTCCAAAGGGTTTAAACTTTTCCCCCAGAAATATTTCTAAACCACTCATTTCCATGACAAACCTTGTATTACAAAAGTAATCTCAGTACCAGCCTCTGACCTCATCATGACAAATTTTTAAGTCAACACTATCAAAATTAGAGCACACACCCGCTAAACAGCAGCATCTGCCATGAATCTCTTCGTGAACGTATTATTTTTCTGTTTAAAAAAGATAGTAAAATTATATTCTTGCAAGTTAAGGTTTAAAATTGCAAAAGGAAATATGAACATTTTAAAGAAGATAGCCTGCCTCAGAGAGCAGTTTCAATTCCATTCCAGGTTAGTGATGGTTTCCTAGGAGACTGCTCAACTTCATCAGTAGCCTTCCAGGATGGAGAATCTAGGGGTCTCTCAGGAAATATTTGTAGAAGGACAAGGGACACAGAGAGAAGAACGGAAAGAAGGAGAAAGGGGAAGGGACAACCTTTTGTCCATATGGACAGAATATTGTGATGATGAATTTTATGTGGCTAGGCTACAGTACCCAGATAGTCAGTCAAACATTATTCTAGATGGTTCTATAAGGTTATTTTTAGGTAAAGTTAAGATTTAAATAAGTCGGGGTTGGAAGAATGGCTCAGAGAATAAAGTGCTTGCCTAGAAAGTGCTAAGTACCTGAGTTGGATTCCCAGCACCACGTAAGTGGGGCGTGATGGCACATACCTGCAGTCCCAGCACTCGGGATGCTGAGACAGGAGGATTGCCATGAGTCCACGGCCAGCCTGGGCTCCGTAGTGAGTTCAGGACCAGCCTGGGCTACAGAGTGAGACCCTGTCTCAAAAAAAAAAAGTTTTAAATAAGTGGACATTAAGTAAAAGAGTTTATCTTCTGTTGAGTGGCGGATGTTATCCCATCAGGTGAAGGGCTGACTTCTCAATCAGAAAACAGAATCTAATCAGTAGTCAAATTACAAGGTCCACTTTCTCTTGTCCTCTCACCCCCTAAACTGACTTCTTTGTCCAGACTGCACTGTGGCCTCTTGGAGGACCCCTGAGATCAGTTGGAGGTATAAACCTGGGCCTGGTTTGTAATGGTTCTGCATGATATGCAAGGACTGTCGGAAAGTGGACAACTATAACACTATTGCCCCTTCCTGGGCATCTCTGTAGGTTGGTGGGGAAGGAAAATCCTTCCAGTGGGCAAAATACTGGACAATGCACCTGGTTATTTATTTTGGCTGAAAGGAGAAATGGCCAGATTATTCGGATTATATATGGATTCATGGGCTGTGGCCAATATTTTGGATGGATGAGCAAGGACTTAAACATGATTGGAAATTTGGTAACAAAGTCTGGGAAACAAGTATGTGGATACATTTCTCTGAATGGATAAAAATGTAAAATATTTGTATCTCATGTCTTCATGTCACAGAGTGAGCTTGGCAGAGGAGGATTTTAGTAGTCAAATGAAAGAGGTTCCACTATGCATCTATCAGTCAACTTCTTTCTGCAGCCCCCTGTGTTATCATCCAGTGGGCTCATAAAGTAACTATGGTGGCAGGGGTGGGGGTCATGCATAGGCTCAGTGACAAGGACTATATCCTCTTGCGAGTGCCAGTCTTTCCGCAGAAGAGACTAATATCAAGCCCCCAGTATGGCACCATTCCCAAGGGGCACTGGCCAGTTCCCAGATGGCAGACTGATCATGTAGAACTTCTTCCACCCAGAAGTATATTGTGTTCTTCCTAGAATGCATACGTAGTCTGAAGAGAGATTTTTCTTCTTTGCATGCCACACTTCTTCCAAAACTACCATCCACAGACTTACAGTACATCTACCCCCTCATCACGGTATTCCGCATAGCATTGCTTCTGACAAAGGAACACATTCAGAGCAAATGAACCTATGGAAATTGTTGGTCTTGCAACATTCCCCACCGTCCTGAAGCAGCTTGCTTGATAGAACAGTGGAGTGGATTTTAGGTGTTTTCTAGGGCTGGGCAGGGTTCTCTAGGATGTAATGCATGTCCTGAATCAATATCGAATACATGCTGCTGTTTCCCTCAGCCAGAGTTCGAGGGTCCAGGGATGGAGGGGTAGAAATGGGAGTGGTCATGCTCACTGTCGTCTGTAGTGATACACTAGCAAAACCTTTCCTTCCTTTCCCTGTATCTTCATTTCTATTGGCCTAGAGGTCTTAGTTCCAAAGGGAGGAAGGCATCCCCTGTGAGTTCACTGAGCAAGAAATGAAGACTGTTATCTGGTCACTTTGGATGCCTGGTGTCTCTGAGTCAACAAGAAAGGGAAACTCTTCTGGTCACTGGTACAATTGATCCTGACCACCAAGGGGATATAGGGCTGCCATTCACCCACTGAGGTGGAGAAGAGTTTGTCTGGAATCTAGGAGATCCTTTTGATATCTCTTAGTTTTGCCACGCCCTGTGATTAAAGTCCACAGAACATGACAATTCAGTTTAGAAGTACACATAGCTCAGGCTCTTCAGGAATAAAAGTTTGTGTCACTCCCCCTCACACACACAGGCAAATAGCTATAACCAGGCAAGCTCCTTTGTTTAAGTTAATATCACCATTCAAATTCTTTGCATCCTTTTTTGGGGAAAGGGTTAGTATATTTTCAGTTGTACACAGGAAATTGTGTGTGTGCACACATGTGTGCACATGTGTGGGTATGTGTGTATGTATATGTGACACATTTTAATTTTCCTGGAAAACCTTAACATTAATATAATACAAATAGTATATACATAATGTAAAATCATGCTATGGTTTGGTTGTAAATCCATCCTATATGTATATTAATGCCTTTTTCTTTTTCTGACCCTGGGGATCAGGCTCAGAGCCTTTAGAGTCTTGCTAAGTTACTAAGTTGCCCAAGCGAGACTCAAATTTGCAATCATCTTGCTTCAGCCTGCCAGAGTACTGGGATTACAGGTGCTGTACCTTCTACCATCTCCTGGGCCTGACTCCTATGAGTGCTTTTATAAATCGTTGCTGTTACATGGAAGAAAAATTGAGCAATTTAAAAGGTCGAGGGGCTGAAGGAATAACAGCAGCTAATGCACTTGCCTAGTCAATGCAAAGCCCTGCGTTCAATTCCCCAGCACCACATAAGCCAGGCATGTGGTGCATTCCTGTAATCCCAGCACTTGTGAGGCTGAGACAGGAGGATTGCAGTGAGTGTGAGGCCATCCTGGACTACGTAGCGAGATCAGGACCAGCCTGGACTACAGAGCAAGACCTTGTCTCAAAAAACAAACAAACAAACAAACAAAGTTTGAGAGGTTGAGGACAAGAAGACTTTCTGGTGCACATAGCAGTAAGGAGTCAGAGGTGAGATTCTCCTAGTTAGAGGCATCCGAGTCCCCATGGAAATGAGCTGAGCCTGATGGTCTCAACTTGCGGCGGGAGATGAGGACAGGATCCACCTGCACTGAAACACCCTTTCAGAAACAAATCCTATAGGCAGATGCGCAGATCTGGTCTTGGTGCCTGAGAACTAGGAGGTGTAGGTGACTGCACTAACCAGAGGCTTGGATATGAAGAATACAGATTCTAAGGACTGGAAAAGACATCTTCTACAAGGCTTTAAGACTAAAACAAAGATTAAACAATGATTGAAAAGATATAAGGAAGGGTGAGAAATGTAGCTAATGTACTTAGGTATATATTTTCTTTAGTAATTTGCTCTGTAGGGCTATCTTCTTTGCTTTTAATGTTTGTTATCTGTTTTAATAAAGAGATCTCTTCTTTGTAAAAGAAATTATAATTAGGTTGTAAAATAAATTAATCTTTCAGCTAATCATACCTTTGGGAGATCTGGGCTTTTTAAAAAAGACTGTAAAGCTCTAATGTGAGAATTGTCACTTATTTGGCTGCTTCTACTCCAATCATATGCAAAGTACTAGGAGGAACTACACAGTCCTTTCTGTGCTGAGCTGACAAACTGAACCCCATGAAGAGAAACAGCAGAGAAAATAAAACAATCTTAAATTTCCTGTGTGCGTGTGAACTTCAAATATAGTACCCAGTCTCAGACCCTGCCAGATGTCAACAGCAATTGTAACAAAGTAGCATCAGAGCCACCGGATCGATGGTCTTGAGCCTTTTCAAGAATGAGGACTCCTTATTTTCAAAATTTCTGGGTCCTCTATTGGTAGCTATATTTTAGTGTGAGATACATATGTAATTAATAAGGAGAAGTTACGAATAATTCAGAAGGTATAAATGAATGCATAAAGTCTTACTCTTGAAGAACTGTGTATGTTGAAGATGGAGACAGTGTCTACATGTGAGCTCTGGGATTAACTCGATCTAGGTGTGTACAGGTTCACAAGCCCCTTCCTTGCACTATGCCTTTGGTGGCCTCAGTGCTCTAGCCACTGGTTTAGACATGGAATGCGAAGCCCCATACCAACTTAGTGTCCTTTCAGGACTCTGCATATTAGATCTACAAGGTCCCCCATCGGGATTCCCTTTGCTAACCAGCACCTCGCACCTGTTGCTTGCCATGGCTCCACTGCTGCTCAGTTTACCTGGACTCCCTGCTTCTATCACCTCTGTGATCTCCCAAATCCAGTGGACCCTCCACCTCATAGGCAGAGTCACCTCTCTGGAAATCAAGACCTGACCAATCACTTCCTCATTCACGCATCTCCCTGGCTCCTGACCAGGGTGAGTGGGCTTCTTACATACGGGCAGCCATAAGATTCATGGGGAGGCTTGTTAAAATGCAGATCGTGGGGCTAGATTTTCATAAATACTGATTCACCAAGTCTAATGATTTGTATTTCTCAGGTGCTAGTCCAGTGGCCACTTAGAGGACCACTGCCTGAGAGCAGAAAGCCCAGACTTCTAAGCATCACACAGAAGGCCCTCCCTGTTCTGGACTCTCCCTGAACATCTTTCAATTTTGTCTCCTGCCTGGTATGTCTTTCATCCTTTATCCATTTGTCAAATACCTGCTCATTCTTAATTGAAGCATCATCTCCTTCTGTGAGTGCCCTCCAGGCCAAATCAATCAATTCGTCTTTCATGTTTCCTCTGATGTGATGTACACCTCAGTGCTTGTTAAGCTTGATTGTGTCAAACTGATTGGCTTGAGAGTTTACCTATAGGACTGATGGCACATGCTTCTGGGTCAGTCTGGGTGGGTCATGGGTTTCATAACCCTGGGCGCTATATTTGGTCATTTTCCTTTTCTCTCAGGTACTGCTTGCCTCCTCTGCCTCCTGACCTCCATGAACTAATCAGTTTTGCTTGTCACATCCTTCCACCATAATGTTCCTGCCACTGTACCTGCTGACCTTCAACTGAATCCCCTGAAACCATGAACTAAATTAACCACCTCTTCCTTGAACTTATGGGTGTCAGGTGTTATGTCCCATCAACAAGGAAGTAACCAATACAATCTCTGTCTTCTAGCACGTATCAGATTCTTTGCAATTATATATGTGCACATGTCTGTTTCACCCACGAAGATAGGGACCTAGTCACTCATCTTAGTATGTCTGTCACTAGACCATAGGAGGTGCTCAGATGCTTGGGACTTAACCTGGAGGGACTGTGTCAACTTGTTGAGATTGGCGGTGCCCAGGGCAGAGCTTTCAGGTGTGTGTTACTGACTTGTGGGCCAGGAAGGGAGAGAGGGCACCACTCTAGGTGTGGGAGCCCAACTGGCAGCTTAAGCTAAGTAAAAGAAGGAAGAAGAAACATTGTTACAGCTTTTCCTAGGAAAGCTCTGGCCTATGGCTTCAGTCTCTAGACATCTACTTGCTCCTTCTTCACTTGGCTTCCTGCCTGCCAGTCTTTATTACTTTTTTGTCATTGTGACTCAATACCTGACATTTACAATTTAAGGAGGGAATGATTTATTTTAGGTCACAGTTTCAGAAAGTCACAGTCCATTCATGGATGGGTGGCTGGAGAATGGTGGAATCACATGGCAGAGCTGGAGCTGGGTCCTGGGCCAGAGCCAGAGCTGGAACTGGTGCTCTGGAGACAGACATCCGCACAGCATGGCAGAACTGAGACAAGTCTGGGAGGAAGCGTGGAACCAGCACACATCCCTCCAGGTCAAGCCCAACCATCCATCCATTCTAGCCAAGTCATACCTCCCAACAGTACACAGTATCCATAGGTACATGAGGCTTTGGGGGACACTCTATATCCCAGCCACAACACTGCCATACCATAAAGAGGTTTTCTCGACAAGACCTCTGCCAGGATCTTCCACTATTGCCAGCTGCTCATGAATGGACTGTGTGAGGCCTTCTGAAACTGTTATCTAAAATAAATATTTCCTCCCATAAATTGTGGGTATGGGGTATTCTGTCTCAGCAACGAGAAAGTAAGTAAGACACAAGGCATGATACCTAATCTATAAATGCTATGGTGTTATAGTTTGGAAGTGGTGCGTTCCCTACAACTTCATGCATTTCATTGTCGTGAACTATCTCTGGATCTCTTGTTAGGAGGTGGGGCCTGGTTTGAGGAAGGGAGTGAATTAGGGGCACGTGGCCTAGAAGGTGATAAACTCTTGTCTCAGCTTCCTCTGGAGGTGCCTGATTCCTTCCTTTTTTGATGCCCTGAGAAGCCATGCTCTGCTAGATCCTTCCTGTCATTGGCAGCCACCAATGAATGGACCGAGACCTTGTGAAACTATGAACTAAAATAAACTTTTCCTCCTCTAAGTTGTGGGTATTGTCTAATATGTCCCAGAAAGAAATAAGTAACTAAATGTGTCCTATGAATTTCCTTTCTCTTTCTCCCTTCCTTCCCTCTGTTTTCTTGTCTTTCTTTCCCTCTTTTATCCTTTTATGTCTATATATATTTATACATATAATTTTTATATGTATACACACATTCTTTCTTCCTCCTTCAATTACTTCTCTTGACTTTCATAAATTAATTTGCAGAATGGTTCCTTCTTATGCTCTGAAAAAGTTACCAAATTTTGCTCAGCTTTTGACTATCTGTCATTAGTTTATGTTTATCAGAACATATCTGGCTCTAAAAATGTTCCTTGGAAATCTTATTCATTTATTCAATGAATATCTGAGTGTCCTAGGTACTTGTAACACAGCAGAGAATAAAGTAAATATGATTTCTGACCTGACCTAAATGAGCTCACAGACTTATGGGGATGACTTTTGGTTAAACAAGTATTCTCACAAATAATATATAATTATGAAATACAACTGCTTTGAAAGGAAAATCTCAAAAAAATAAAAAAGAAAGAAAGACCTCTCCAGTTCTCTCCTACAAAGAACAGGGATCCTTGGGGTTGGAGGCATGGCTCAGTGGTGCTTTCTTAGTGCAACGCCCCACATAAAAATTAGCTAGATATAGCGGCACACGCCTGTAATCTCAGCACTGAGGAAAATGAGGCAAGAGGATTGCTGTTCGAGGCCAGTTAAGTTAAAGATCACCATGGACTACAGAGCAAGACCCTGTCTCAAAAAAAAAAAAAAAAAAAAAAGATTTTTTTAAAAAGTCCATAAAAACAAACAGAAAAGAATGAGGATCCACTAAAAATGGAGGAAATAGGAGATATGGAAGATTCTGTCACTTCTTCGCCCTTCCTTTATCTAAGCCCCTTGTTATATGACGGTCGCAGCCCTCTCACAAGAGGAGCAGCATGAGTTTCCAGGCTCCTTAACTCTGGGTTTGGCTTTACACCCCAATTTGACCAACAGACGTAGGAGACAAAGGCAACGTCCAGCAAGTCTCAAGCCTAAGTCCTAGGAAGCCACGTGTGTGCATACGTGCCCACTGTGCCTACTGTACTTCTGCCTCTGCCAGGAGCTGCGGCTCCTCACTGGGCTCAGGGGGAATAAGAGAGGCCTGCAGGGCACACCTGTCCATGCCAATGGGCCCTCGCCGATCCCAAGCTAAAGCAGAGCGTCCGGCTTTCATGTGTGTGAGCCAGGCTCCCATCGGGCGACCCAGATGGCCCATAGATGCGTGAACTCTATGAGGTATGATCACTGACGTTAGCCACTGAGGTCTGGTTTGCTACCCAGCATTTGCTGACAGATACAGGGCATCAGGAACGACTTCTTCAGGAAAGTGACGTTTAAACTGAGAGTTAAACACGAAGTAATTACTAGACAGAGAAGGAATGGAGGGAAGTGTCCTGGTGTAGGAGAAATCATGGAGGAAATCTTTCAGGTGAGGAAACGCCACACCATCAGATCTTGAGAAGCAGCTCTACAGTTGAAGACAGAAATGAACTGAGGTCAGACAGAAAGAAGGTGCTGGCTCTGCAGGGATTCTTGTGCACTGCCCACAGAGACGCTGCTTGAACTTCAAAATCCAGGTTAGGTGGGGATGATTTTATGATTGAGAATATCAACATTAAAGAACTGTCACCATTATTATTATTATTATTATTATTATTATTATTATTATTATTATTATTTTGAGGCAGGGTCTCCCTCTGTAGTCCAGGCTGGTCCTGAACTCAGTATGGACCCTAGGCTGACCTTAAACTAATGGCAATCCTTCTGCCTCAGCCTTCCAAGTGCTGGGATAACAGACATGGACCACCAGGCCTGACTTATGGTGCTGGGAAATTGAACCCAGGGTCTTGAACTTGCTAGGCAGGCATTTTAACCACTGAGCTATTCCTCCAGCCCACCATTATTAACCTAGAGCTATCCTATCCAATAGTGTGGCCATATATGAACCCATGTTTAAATTAATTTAAATACAATAAAATTCAGTTTCTCAGTTGAACTAGCCTTATTTCAAATACTCAACAGCTGCACATGACTAGTAGATATTGTATTAGTGAAGCAAAAAGAAAATATTTCTATTATCACAAAAGTTTTATTGGACAGTAAGTTTCTTATTGCTACTTAATTTACTACAAGTGGCTTAAAACAACAGAAAATCATGATTTCATACTTTCTGTAGGTCAGGAGTCTGGGTGCAGGTGAGCTCGGTCCTCTGCATAGGGTCCCATTAGGCAGGGTACCCTCTTAAGCTCAGGAACCTCTTGTAAACTGGCTGGTTGTTGACAGAGCTATGGCTGTGGCTCCTAGAGTTTGCTCCCAGTCCTCATGATGTGACCTCCTTTTCTTACAACATGGCTATTTGCATTTTTGTAAGTTGAGGTCTTTATGATCTATTCTTTTGGACTGTTGCCTTCTGTTAAACTTGCTTGCCTGATTAGGTCAGGCCCACCCAAAAATAAATCCCTTTTTTATCAGCTTAAAGTTGATGGATTGATAATCTAATCAAGGCAGTGAATGTCCCATCCCATCCCCTGGCCCTGTTCACACCCAAGGGTGGTATTAGACAAATATACTTGGGGGGAGGGGGTAATCTTGGGGTCCACCTTTAAGTTCTATTTACCACAAACTGTATTGATCTACAAGTAAGAAAAAGGCTAAACCAAGGACGAAGGACAGAAGGAAGGCAGGGGGAGAATTTTGAGTGACGAGTGTGGGCTTAGTGCACTGGGGTAGTAGCCATGCAAACAATTTCTGCATTACCCAGGTCTGTTACCACCTTCTTAAAATTGAAGGCTGGCCATCAGCTAGGACCAGGTTTAGCTACAGCGGTTTCACTTTCAAAGAAGCTGTGACCGCTGTCCTGTGTGTGACCATGGAGGAGCATAAACAAGGCCCTTAGAAGCAAACACAAACAGATATCACCTCCAGGGCTGCCATTCCTGCGTTCTGTTTCCTTGCTGTTGCTAACCGTCTGGAGCTTCTGGCTTTATGCTAGTCGTGGTCTCCAAAACCCAACTGCTGCTTCTCAGATTAACTGACTTGCTGGCTGGACACACCCTGGCTGTGGCCCGAAGTCCCTGACTGCCAGCCCCTTGGCCGTCCTGACCGCAAGCAACTGCAAGACTCCAAGCCTTGGCTCTGCAACCTGAAAACAGACAGATACTCTTGGGCACAGCCTCTCTCTCTCTCACGGTCCCTGTTTGGCTCCTGTTCATCACCTGCCGTGACTTGGGTTTAGGGAAACAGAAGACCTTAAAATACTGATGTTCAGGGATAAATGAGATGGCAGGGGGAAAAAAAAAGCATTTACCCATTTGATGCGACTGCCCTGAATGTAAACTTCAGCTACTGATTAAGGACTTGGCGAAGCTCATTATTAATCTTAAAGAAGTGCTCCTTAAAATCGTGTGAAGAATACATGCAGCATTTCTGGGGAAAAGCTATGTCCATATAATTTTAAATTTCACCAAGAAACTGTTTTTGAAATGTTGTGTTGGATGGTTTTCAGAAATTCTGTTTCAAAGCTCTACCTGTTTCTGAAATGGCCTCTAATACCAGTGCTTCTTTAAAAAACAAAAAATGTTTTTTTCTTACAAGCAACGAGTAAGCGTTTGCATTCAACCTACCGCCAGTGTTTCCAGGGTGGGGATGCTTTAGTGCCTTCGCTGGGCATTTGTCTTCTTGCTATCAGTGCCACAGAACAAAAATGTACCCGTATTAGCATTAATAATAAAACCAAGTCCATTATGCAGACTTTCCTGTCAGTTAAATTTGTTGCGGGCTGAGTTTTGGATTCAATTTCATCCATTTGGAAGTATTTTTGCTGTCAAGCAGATTTTTGTTTTATCATTTTAATTTTGGAGGGCTCTTCTTTTTCCCCTCTCTCTCCCCTCCATTTCTGCTCTCCTAGGTCTGAATCACCTTTTTAGAGGTTGCAAAAAGTGATTCTTTTCCACTGATATCGGAAGGAATTGATTTGGCAGACGGAGATATTTTCCCCGTGATGTGAATAGAGTTAATTTTAACAGAGCTGTTTCATTTTAACAGCCCCAACTTGCACAGTGTGTGTCATGCCAAACAGCTTTGTGTACGATCCTCGGCTGATGTCAGCACAGTTCTAGAAATAGTATTTGATAGTTAACAGCTGCCACGGAGCCAGAGGGGAACACGAGACATTGTGTTTCAGGAGGGTTGACAAAACTCGTGGCTATTGTTTTTATTTATATATTTATTTAATTTATTGATGGCAGAAGGAGAAGAGCTTAAAACATCAAGTGCAGGCCTTAAGAAAAAAAAGATTTGTATTTCTAAGTAGGTCGAGTGACTATTGGAACCTTGGTCCTCTATAGACACTAGCTATTATGTCCTGAAATACTATTTGATTCATTTAATGTCATTTTTATTTATCTTGCAATTAGGGAGATGGTCATAAGAAAAAAAATGTTTTTTCTTTGTATCCAGAGGTGGCAAAACCTTTTCTGCAAAGTGGTAGACAGTAAATATTTTAGACTCTCTGGGCTATTTGCAATTTCTGTTGTAACTCTTCAGGTCTGATGTTGCAGGGCTAACATAGCCATAGACAATACATAAACACATAGCAGCGGCTGCATGCCAATAAAACTTTATTTATAAAACAGGCAGTGGGCTGGTTTGTTCGTGTGGTATGGCTCCCCCACCTGTGTTGTGGATATCCTAAAGGTTAAAGGTACCGCGACTCTCTCATAGGTTTGTGAATCAAATTCCACATGCACTCCCCACAGAAAGGCGTGTGGTCCTTTAACAGCCACAGAGGGGTACTTAATTATATCCATATATGTGCTCTACAACCACTGTAATAATGGTAAGAGCGTAGCCGAGCAATAGATACGCTTTTATGGACTGAGAGAAAAAAGATCATGATCCCTGGTGCACAATGAACCTGATTTTCTTCCTTTCCTTATTTTATTTAAGTTAATATCACCCTTAAAGTTTGAATTATCCTGCAAGAATGCAGGTTCATTAACTCCAGTTCAGCTTGTGCATCATCTTAATGGGACATATTTTGCAATGATGTGAATCACAAAAGAGTCCTATGTTCCAAATGACCTAAATGTTTCATTGAAGTCATTACACGTATTGCATACTATGTAGAAAAGGGATTTTTATTATTTAAAGATAACTTGTATAGAGGAAAAACCAATTTGAGAGAGAAAAGTTAAAGCATGCTTTCAAATCCTAAAAAAGTCAAATATTATGCTGGTTGTAACATATTATTGAGAAAGCTCTTCTGTGCCCACTATGTGCCCACTTTCAGCCATGAACTTATTACCATGAAAAATGACTAATTTGATGGTATACAAAGATAGGGGAAAGTGTCATGTTGCCTTATAGTCTCTATATTTTTGCATTCATATATCATGCCTATTCTAGAAATGTCATTTTAGCCCTTGGCATCTCCACAAAAAACTGACAGTCCCAAATCTGGGAAAGTCTACTGACTGACAGAGCACTGCCCACACTAGCAACTTACAAAAGGTGATCACCTTTTCCAAACATGCTTCTTGCCTATATATATTTTTAACAACAGTTGTGGGAAAATTTTCCCTCTCCTAATGTTAGTTTATTCATTTCCTTTTTTCTTTTCTTGTTTATCTTTTTACTTTCTAGAGATGGAAATGTCATTATTTGTTTAATGGAATTCAGAATGATCTTAGCACTTTAGCATTTTAGGTTATTCTGTTGTGTGCCCTTCATATATGTCTTACAGCACCACAGTGTTACATGATGCTGTCTCAGTTACTTTTCCACCACTGGGATGAAATATCCAATACTTACAATTTAAGGGAGGGAATATTTAGCTTAGCTCATAGTTTCAGAAGTCACATTCCATGCATGGGTGGCTGGCAAAGGTGAATGCACATGCCAGAGTGCTCTTTACAGCATGGCAGATGGGAAGCCAAGTGAAGCAGAAGCGAATGGATGTCTTGAGACTAAGGCAGGGCCAGAGCTTCACCTGGAAAAACTATAACAATGGTTCTTCTTCCTTCCTTTACTTAGTTCAAGCTGCCAGTTGGGCCTCAGGTGCATGCACTTCTGTCACTTCCTGGCCCACAAGACAGTAACACCCACCTGAAAGCTTTGCCCTGGGCATTTTCTAATCTCAACAAGTTGACACAATCCCGCCAGGTCAAATCCCAAGTATCTGTCACTTCCAGCTAGGCCTCATCTCCCAAAAACACATGGTCCCATAGGTATCCCACTACATCCAAATAGGAGAGTCTTTTGGGCAACACTGTAGATCTAACCCATAATACTCCTCCCCTGGTCTCAAAAGATTCCTGTCCATCTTCTTATGCAAAATGCATTTAGTCCTTTTCTAAGAGTTAAGTCTTAACAGTTCTGCACTGCTAAAAAAAAAAAAAAAAAAAAAAAGCCCAAATGCTCCTCTGAGACCTAAGGCAAACTCTTCGTTATGATCGCCTAAGAAAATCAAAGAAAAGTTAAACATATTCAACGTGCAATGCAAATTCTTTTGCCTTTCCACCTTTTAATTGGTAAAGCGTGAAATCTTACTGATTCCTGAGATACCCTAAAGCCATCTTTTTTAAAGTCCTGATTACAAGTACTTTAATTCTTTTAATTCTAATCTCTTTAACAATAATGTGCTCTCTGTCCCTGCTTTGGAATCTCATTTTTTGGGGTAAAACTGCAGTTTTTCACATCTGTTTTCTCTGTCATTTTTTCCTGCTTTTCAGTGTAGAGCTGACTAAAAGGTGCAAACAGTGACCATGTGACGGCCTGAACAACATGAGATGTTTTGAGATTTTCTCCACCAGATTAAGTAGTCCACTGCTCTTGTGCTCAATTTTGGTCAGAGTCCCTGGATAAGGGCAAAATGTTGACACACATTTTGTCAGGGAGTAGCACACATTATTTCTAGACCAATTGCCAAAAAAGTCCTTCCTCCCATCTGAAACTTCTGGAGCCTAGGCTTTACAGTTCACACTTCTATCAGCATTCTGGTCTTCTGAGCTCTGACAAGAATCTCTTCTCAAGCTCAGCTTACAGCATTCTAAACCTTCTCTAGCTGGCATCTTCAAACATTTACAAACTCCTCCTGCAAACCAGTTCTGAAGGCTTCCAAACCACATGGTCAGGTAAAGTCACTGCAACAACCTCAGTTCTCTGATTCCAATTTTCTTCTTAGTTACTTTTCACTGCTGAGACAAAATACCTGACAATCAAACTTTAAGGGAAGAAAGATTTATTTTAGCTCACAGTTTCAGAAGGTCACAATCTATACAGGAGGAGCCAGCCATGGTGGAAACACCTGGTAGAGGAACAGGGAGAGAGATCTTCACAGCATGGCAGCCAGGAAGCCAAGTGTAGTGGGAGTGAGTGGACGTCCAAAGACTAAGGGAAGACCAAATTTTATAATGTAATCTTTTCCTTTAAAGGGATTATTCTTATAGCAAGTGGAATAAATAAATCATAAGATTGTATGCATTCCTGTTGGTAGACACAATCTACAAAAACTCTGGTGTTACTTGTTTTCCTTGTTGGGTTAGTTCCATTGTTGACCTCTTTGGCTCTAAGCTGCCTGAAGGATGCTGTGCTGTCTGTTCACATCTTAAAATATTTACTCTCAGAGTGTCAAGAATAGAAACAACCGGTCTCCATATTGATTGTTAGACTATCTCAGCCCTAACTTTGCTATCACACTCCTTAGATGGCAGGGAAATATTTTTATGAGCCCTGTACTGGTCAGGGTTCCACAGGGGCAGAATTAATAGAAATAACATACAAATAAGAGGGAATTTATTAGTGCTGCTTATGAGTTCTGAGAGAGTAACCAAAATGGCTACATGTGCATGAGACAGATGGAGGGTCCAGTGGCTGCTCAGACATGAGACAGAAGAACCCCAGTCTGAGACTGCAGGACAACTGGTGCCAGTCTGCGCACAGGGTCTCTGTCCCAAAGGCAATGGCAAAGACCTGAAGGTGACGGCCAATCTGCAGTGGAGATTGGTGATGTGAAGACAGATGATGGTGAAGTCTGGAGCTCTGTAGGTAAAACCCTTGCCTAGCAAGCACAAGGTCCTGAGTTTGATTTTCCAGCACCACATAAACTGGTCATGATGGTGCATGCTCATAATCCCAACACTTGGGAGGCTGAGGTAGGAAAATTGCTGCCAGTTTCAGACCAGCCAGTGCTCCATAGTAAGTTCAGGACCAGCCTGGACAACAGAGAGAGACACTGTCACAAAAAAATAAAAAGAAAACAATGGGAATGGCTGGGAAGGTAGTGAGAAGGTCCTGGATTCAGCATCACTGTATCACCACCCATCACCAAAAAAAAAAAAAAAAAAAAAAAAAAAATTGCAATTGAGTCTCTCTTTTTCTTTAAGGCAAAAATGAACACGTGGGAGGTGTATCTGGTGAGTGCTGTTGAGATTCACAGTTGTGGGTCGGAAAAAGGGAAAGAGGAAGGATGGGAAGAAGGGACAATGAGTGGCAGTGTAGTCACCATCAGGCCTAGAGATCCTTGCAGAGAATTCTTTCAGAGCTTTTCTGAATTGGAACTTTGTGGTTGGGACTCTATGGAAGGCAACCAACCATTGGCTGGGGCTGCCCGGGAGCAGGGTTACAGTAATAGGTAAGGCAGTTCTTTTCAGCGTAGGCTATTGTGAAAGAGGATTTTTCTATTTACAAACTTTCCAGCACCTAGGGAAAATCTCCTTCAGTCTTGAAGGGGTTTCCGGACAATGCAGCATAAGCCTCTCCAGCAAACAAACATGACTCAAGCTCAGAGGCATATTCTTGACCTTCTACTGTGCTCCATGCATCCAGCAGTGCCTGGGTTGGCCTTTAAGAGCATCTTGTTTAAGCAGCTCAGCTCTCTTCTTGCTATGCATGTAGATGGGGATCTATGAATACTGAGCCCAAAATACACTTTACGTCGAACTCATGGCTCTGGAGTGCCTGATACAATTTGTTGGAATATAAGATATCTATGGAAATATTGAATATGAAGGGCTCCCAAAGATTCATGTAATAAATAATTCCCACTGCACCAATATTCACAGGTGGGGCCCTGAGAGGTGATTGGATCCTGTGGGCACAAACCTCATTATAGATTAAGCCACTAATGAGTTTGTTAGCTGAATGGACTGATAGGAGGTAGGGCATGGTCCAAGGAAACAGGCTACTGAGGGCACAGTTTTGAAGAGTATGTCTTGTGTCTGCCCACTTCCTGCCAGGTCCTTTCCCTTTCTCTGCTTCCTGGATGTTAAAGTTGAGCACCTTCCCTCCCCAATGCTCTCTGTCATGATGTTTCTGGTTGGAGTCAGCCAATGAAGGGCTGAACTCAGGAGCCAAAATAAACATTTCTTCCTTTAAGTTGTTCATGTCAGGTATTTTATCATGGTGATAGAAAGCTGACTAATACAACCTCCATGAGAAACTACAGAACCAAAGAAAAGTCTTTTGAGCAAATTGAAAAAAAAATTCAAACATATAAATACACGCATGCCTTTTAGGAATGCAAATGAAGTAGCCACTGTCTCCTAGAATGTTTACTTAATTATTCATATTTAAGCTTTCCTGTTTTAAGCTCTCAGATGTTATGCAGCAATTTTAACCAGGCTTCACATGTTTTATCATATCTGTCATCATTTGATTCTTGGTTCAAGCTTTCTAGAGCTTTTCGGAACACAACATCTTTATTTCCACCTAAGTTGTTTAAGATATAGCCCTTTTGAAAACTCTAGTTAATAATGACCTTGGAGATTGTATCTATGCCCAAAGCAGACTTTTACTACTTGCGAACTCCACAATGTAATCACTTATTTTATTTCTTCTTAAAGTATTTGTAAAAGTCTCATTCTCAACAATTTCCAACAGTCGTAATTACGAGGTCATTCCCATTAATAATTACTAAACCTATGTTAAAGATTTTCTTCCTTCTAGCTGATGTCATAGCTTACTATAATAAGAATATAAAACTAGCAGTGTGTTTCCCTAATGGTATTTTTTGCTCAAACTAACTAGGAGGGGACCTTGTAATATGAATTGACTTTGTAAAGATTTAAACTAAGACTGCAACTTTTCTGAGAATATATATGGGGAGAGAAAGAGAGGAAGCGTGAAAGAGACAATGAACAAGCTTTGGATTATATCTGGGTATATGCAGCAACCATGAAATGAAAAGTCTCTTCTGCTATATATAATGGTTTTCAAAGATAACCTGGTTGAGAACGGCCTCAACTTTTCAATTTTCATTTCTGAATGTATCTGTGTCTCATCATCTTTCTACCATCAGAAGAAAGTTACTGAAGGTCAGAGGAAACAGTGCACACAATACATCATTCAAAGTTGTACAACTGTAGTAAAGAGATTCAACTTATATTATTGTTGAGAAACTAAGAAGCTATGAGAGGTGATCAAAAAGCAAAGTGAATGTTCAAAATTAAAAAAAAAAAATTAGTGTGATAAAAAAAGATCCATCATCACGAATCCCCCTTAAAACACCGTCCCTTGCTTGGAACACAATTGTTTCACCATTTGGCCACATTCTGACACAGTTCTGGAAGTCTTTTTTGAGTGTCTTTAGTTATGCTGTCATGGCTGCCTGTACGACCTGAATCAATGCAAAATGTTTACCCTTCATGATCAGTTTGACTTTGGGGGAAGAGCCAGAAGTTGCGTGGTGCCAGTTCTGGTGTAGAAAACCGATGAGGTCATACCATGGTGTTTTTATGAGTGTGCCTTTCTGTTTGATGGTACTCAACAATAGCACTCACCATATATATATATACACACACACACACACACACACACACACACACACACACACACACACACATATTTATCATGTCTCATACAGACAAGAAATAGGACTTTCAGAACAGATTCAAAGAGTGGCAAGGATTCTAAGAATCTCTTCCTGGGTTCCCTATTGGCTTAAGCCCACTCCTAGCTATAGACTGCATCAGAGAGAATGGGAAAGGCGGGAGAGGGGACTGAGAGACGCCAATGGAAGGGATCTGGCATGAAAGGGGTCCAGATACCTCTGAGGGGTGGGCTTTCTTCTTTTGTTAACCTGGCTCTCTTTCCTATTTCTTGGCATCCCCCAAAACTGCCTCTGACCCTGCTGTACCCTCCACTGGGCTCGGCGCCTCTGCTACGCCAGCTGTATCCTGAACGTGTCCCTATCACACTGAGGAGCAATGACATCATGGGTCTCCCCTACTGCATGGCAGTAGCCATGAAAATAAGGACCTTGCTCCACTTGTGTGTCATTTACTCAGCACCTCTCTGCATCCAGCACTCAGACACTTGATTCATAGCTGTTGAACTAAATGAACCAGGATCGTTATTACTTTATTTCCTTAAATTCTAATATAGCCATATTAGTCATTGATATCCATACATATTCTCACCTCATATTTAAGAAAAGACTAGGTGTTAAGTATTACTGGATACATATTCAAGCCACAAAGGAACTACAGTAGTGAGTAAATGAGGTTCTCAGCATTTTAAATGACCATCTCATCATTATTTCTCATTGCACCTTTATCTATAATCTGATCTACTCTATGTACAGAGAATAAGACACTTACACTTCTTCAGGTCATTATTTTCTTATCTGTCATTAGAGGGAATTTGACCAAAAAAAATCTTTCCATGATATCTCAGTTCTAAACTTCTCAGATCTTAGTAGGTGAAGTCTCAACAAGCTCCTCAAATTCTGCACCATGTCTTTCCCTCCTTGGTGGACCAGTCCAGGAACTTCAAGCACAGCCGTGGTGCAGAGAGTCCGCATTCCAACCCAGCTCAGCACCACAATGGCAGGGCCAACCTGGAAAATTAGCTTAAGCCCTGAGTGTCCATGTCCTCCTAGGGAAGGTAGAATAGTAATGAAATGATGCTTGTGATGCGCAGAGCACAGAACCCCACTCTCCTCATGGAATGTGGACGAATGTCTGCTGAGGCCAGGAATTTAGACAAATTGCTTAGATTAAATGGCAGCAGATGCACTGTGTCTTCCATACGATGTTCCCTAAAGGATGGTGTGATTAACATAACTGTTTCCACTCTCTAGTTCCTGAGTAGATATAAATTAGGTCTTTGCATTTGTGCAAAGACACCAGATAGTTCTAAAATGTACAGTTAATAATCACCTAGCTATTGCTAATACATTTACAAGAAAGGGCATACACTAAATTTACTTATGTTGTTTAACGTATAAACAGACACAAACTGATTATGTCGACATTTAGATGAACAATGGTACAAACATCTCCTGAATTTTTTTATTTTTATTTTTTGTGGGCAAGCATCTTCTGTTTCTAATCAAAAGACCCACTTGATTATCATATTGTTACTTAATTATTCCAGAATGAAAAAGAGCCTGAACTTTTATTGGGTTAAATCAGAGCTGGGGAGTTACATTATCTTACAAATCAAGTTTCTGACTATCTCCTTCAACAAGAGAAGGTGTAACAACAAATTTAATTATCAAATGTGACTTTTCCTGCCAACTTCTTTTCCTTCCCTGTTCATGCTGTTGATTTAGCCCATCTGGTTTTCATTTGAGAATAGAAATCATAAATCCCACAAACCATCCACTGACTCCTAATCCTGGAAAAGACTGGTATTACTTTAGCAGCATAATATGCTTTTCTTTCCTCAGGTGGAAATAGATGTACAGCTTTTAGTGGATTAAAAAAAGACAATTGAGAAAATTTCTATCATAAACATGTATGCTATCTTAATTTCCTGATATAATAGCAGGCTGGCTAACATAATTAATTATATTTTAAATGCAAATTGTTGACAAAGAATCATCTGGTTGACATTATTTAAGCCACACCGGCTGTATAAAAAAAAAAAGTCCTGCTTTCTAATTCCTAAACTACTTTTTTTTATAAAAATAATTCCATATTTTCTCCCATACTCTGCAATCTCTTAAAATTTTCACATATATTTAAAGCACTACTGCAGCAACCCCATAGAGACAACCAGGCAAATATAAGTGATTTATATGCAGATTTCAACCTATTTACCAGGCTTAATAGTAAGAAACAAAATATTATATGCAAAATGCATTCATTTAAATTTTTGATCAGATCTTTCTGCTGCTTGATGGAGCACACAAGTTATCTTGGTATAGGAGCAAATACATTTCAGAATAGAAGTCCTAAGCCAAGCTGATCTGTGAAGAGAGACCTATACCATTCTCCGGCTAGATGATCCATTAGTTTCACTCATCTTGAATGACAAGTATTACTGCAAGGTGTATCAATCTTGAAATTTCCACAGTAAGCCCTAAAGTGGCTGCAATAATGACAGCTTTCATACTTACAGGGCTGTGGTACCCGCAGAGCTCACCTTGGTCAGGGTTTCCAAAAGGGTAGGATGTCAGCCTTGTACAGTATTCAAGACAGCTTTAGGAAGTCACACATACTGGTTAAATTTTCATTTATGTGTGTATATCAGTGTGCATGAGAACAAATATACAAAACGTGTTGAACTATGGTGACATTGATGCTGTTACCTGGGAAAAGGCCCGAATAGCTAAATAAAAAGAGGTGAGTTGATTAAAGAAAAAAAAGTGCATGTAGCAATTGGAAATGACAAAAATAATGAGTTGTATATAGAAATGGCTAAAATTGGCAGAGTGAGCTAATCCAACTCTTAATTTAAAAAAAATTAAACTTACGTATTGCAGCCCTTTCCATTCCTACTCCCTTACTCCCTCACCTCCTCTTTCCCTCTCTACAAAGTTATCTTCTTACTTTCTTCCATCTAGCTTTTACTTTTTTATGATTTGGTTTTCTCATATTAGAGAAACTATACGATATTTAACCTTCTGTGCCTGATTCATTTTGCTAAACACAGTGGTCTCAAGGTGCATCCGTTTTCCTGCAAATGACTGGAATTTGTCTTTCCTTATGACAGAGTAGTACTCCATTGTGTCAACACACCACACCTTCATTATCCATTCATCTGTTGTTGGACATATTCCAAGTCCTAATCTTATAAGTTAGGAAAATAAGGCCCTGGCTAACTGTATCGGTTTACCAAAGACCTCGTGGCTCGCCAGAGGTCGAGCCAATTGTACAGTCCCACATCCCATCTACTGCATTTCAGGCTGCCTCCCTCGCCTGCAAACTATTTCAGCTTCACAAACCACATTTTGCCCCCAGACACATGGTTTAATGAGAAATGCAGATACGTTCTCAAACTGTCTGTGTATTTGACCTTGTTTCTTTTTACGGAACAACAGCGGTCCCGTTGTCATCTGACCAGAATAAAAAAGGTGTGAATGAAAATTGATCTCATGTGCAGCTATATTTAAACAGACTAATATCAATCAGATCTGTATATCCATTATGAAGATAGATGGGGAATGTAAGAATGAGAAGTCTATAACCATATATATATATCTATATATATATATATTCCTTCATCTGATTTGCAAGCCTTCTTATTAAATTCAATAATATTTAGGGTGATGATTCGACCCACACAACTTGACTTTGGACTGCTTTTGCTTTTCATAGCAAAGGACATGGAAAGCAGAAGTCCACATCTACTTATTCCTGCTCCAAGAATGAGGGGAGCCACCTCCTAACAGACTGTGAGTCTCTGTTCCCACCTCATATATCATTAGCCAAGATGGAACTGTGTAAACTACTACAGAAACTGGCATGTACTCTGAGTCAGAGCTTCTTCCTAGCGAGCTGAATGATACTTCCCAGCACAACTCTTTCTTCTGACCAGTTGTGAGAGGGGGCAAGGCAAACCATGTTTATTTATTTATCTGTGGTCCTGGTGTTGGAGCCCAGGGCCTTTGCACTGAGCTACATCCTCGGTACTTCCTTCCCACTTCATTTTGCTTGTTTGTTTTTCACATGACATAAAATTTAACTTTTTTTTTTTTTTTTTTGGTAAATGCATGAATTCCAAATTCTGTAACATATTAGAACCATGGGGTCTGGGAAATTAGTGAGCATCTATGTCCACCCTTTTTCAGAAGTTCACCCCTTTTCTACCTGACCATTGCCTCTCTTTCTACCCTGCCATTCATGTTGGAACCCTTTTATGTTATTATTTTTGTGCATTTCATAAGATGGACACCTGTCTATAGTCAGTCTTTTGTGCTTGGTCCATTTCACTGAGCTTTATTGACTCTTGGTGGCCCCTTTTTCCTTCAAATGCTTGGCCTACATCAAGAACTGAAAAAACAATTGTTGGCAAATGTGAGTGAAAAAAGGAACTCTACTCCACTGCTGGTGGGAATGGAATCTGGTACAACCATTATAGAAAGCGATATGGAGGTTCCTTAGAAAGCCAAGAATGAAAATTCCATTTGATCCAGCTACTACTCTACTGGCTGTAAATAAAGAAATAAAGTTCCCAAAAGAAATAAAGTCAATATACCAAAAAGACACATTCATATCCATGTTTATAGCAGCACAATTCATAATAACCAAATCCTGGAAACAACCTACCTGCCCATCCATACAGGAATGATTAAAGAAGATGTGGTACCTACACATAATGGAATACTATGGGTTTTTTTTTTTTAATCTTTTGATTTTGAGAAAGGGTGTCCATAAGTCACTAAATTGCCCAAGCTATGATTGAGAGCTTGCAGTCCTCTTGCCTCAGCCTCCCAAAGTGCTGGGATTATAGGTCTGCATCACTGCCCAATTTGCAAGTCTTTTTAAAATAAGGATCAGAAATAGAAAGGAATGCCATACTAATTAGCTTCCCTAACAGTAGACCCTTCTGAAGGGAAGAGCGGCGCCCCAGGAGCAGGTAAGCCAGGAGGAAAGTGTGCGGCTCTGGTCTTTGTCCTGGCTTTCCTGCCACCCGAGTATGTGTAGTTTGAGCCCTGAGGAAAAACAGGTCCAAATAGTCAGAAATGAGCTTTTCTTGTTATTCTGCTGGCTAGAAAGACATTGCCTAAGGCTCCTTGGAAAGTGATGCCTTCTTCAGAAACAGAAATTTCTAGAAGAAAATCTTCAGGATTGAGCCAGAGATGTGCTGCCCAACAGAACTTTTCCCTTAACGGGCATGTTCTGTGTCTGAGCTGCCACTGAGGGAGTCGCTGGCTACCTGAGGGTGTTCAAATCTTGCCATGTGACCAGTCGGAACTAAGATTCTCTATAGGGGCAACATACACACTGGATTGCCAAGACAGTATAATTAACAAAAAGAGGATATAGGCAGTCACATTAGCATATTATATCATTTATATATAAAAAGATAGCCTTTTGGATATGTTACTTTCTTAATATGATTTAAGTAAATCCAGCCTGTTTATCTTTGCTGGTGTTAATGTGATTATTAGAAAATTTAAAATTACCTATGTGGCAACGTGAGGTTGAAAATTTCAAATTACCTATATTATATTTTTACTGGACACCACTAAATCTGAATGAAAGGAAAGGCAAGAGACAAACTTAGCTAAATTTGTGGATGTCATAAGACAAATTCTGTAATACAGCCTCTTCTTCTTTCACTGAGCTTTAGAACGACCGGAAAACATCACCAATTGGTGGCATATTATATGGGGACAGAGGACAAGACACCCACATACTGAAACAATGAGAAGTAAGCCAGAGTCTTAAGGATCATCTGTTTCCAGCCCTCAACCTTCTTTCTTATGGTGACACTGTTGGAAGAGATAGTGTGGAATTTCATGAGAGATTGTAGGCAAGGTTTTTGTCTGCTTCCGATATGTACCTACTATTTCTAGCCCCAACAAGACAAAGAACTTTGTTGTGTTTGAGGATTTATGTCCACTCACTGCCTACCTTGAAACCCAGCACTTTTTTCAGATGGAGAGCCATAGGCCCAGATTAAGGTGTAAGTGCTCCCAGTAAATCAGAAACATGACTACCGCCATATAGGACTCACACTTCATTATTTTAATTTCAGGTCTTCCGCTCCCCAAGAAGGTTGAGAAACACAACACAGTAATTCAAATACACTTAATGTCCAAAATGTATTTTCTTTCCCATTTTTCAGAAGTAGGCTTCATTTCTGAGTCTGTCATCAAAAGTGTCTCATTGAGGAAAACAGCAACAGCTGGTGGGAAAAGAAGTTTGATTCAGGGAAGGAGAAAAGAGAGAAAGAGAAAGGAGAAATGATTTCTTTGACTATATAGAAATTTAAATCATCATGCCTACAACTGCTCACTACTGTCCTCTGGATTCAGGAGACAAAGGTGATGCTCTAATTAGAAAGCTCAGGTCAAGCATAATGAAGGAGATTTCCACCACCCACGTCACCTGCAGAACCACAGAGAAGGAAGCACATTGCCGAGCCCGAGTGGGGCGTGGCTGGTACACACATCCTGGCTTGCTCTGCGAGCTCCTTCTAGGGCTTCACATCCAGCGCGGAATGGGAACTGTAACAACAGACCTCATGTTGCTGAAGATGTGAAAGACTTATTGCATAACGGTGGTGAGCAATGGCTCCTCGAACAATGGGACTGCATGCAAAATATGAAACTCAAAAAATAGCTACTGTTCCAGACAAATGTATCCATTTCAACATTCAATTTGAAGGAAAGTGTGTGGCCACAAACCTGGAGTAGAAACCTTTGTCCACAATATTGGGAAACCAGGATGGCTTTTGTTAGTCCAAAAACCTGGCCAACAGATCTGGATTTCTCCTCAACTGTGGCTCTCAGGCTATTTCTCTGTCTTTGTTTCTTTTTCTGTTTGTGAGACCATACAAAAATGGGAAGAAAATCATCTGTAAACAGAAAATACCGACTTTTGCAGAAGCCCTGGAAGGCACAAGTCTATGGTTTTCTCTCTTCCTTTTATACCCAAGAACAAGAGAAACAAGACAAACATTGAGATAGACACAGTATCAGGTAAATGAGGCGCCTCCTCTGCCCTCTCCTGTGTTTAGTGCCTGCCTTTCTCGCAGTTTCCTCCTGAGGCTCCAGGTGGACTCTCTGTGGGTTTCGGCTGAAATTGTTCTCCCTTGATAACGACTCAGCTGCTAATTCTTTGGCCTGTGCCACCAATTTTTGTTAAGCAACTAATCCGTGCAAAGCGTGCGCTAGGTGCTGAGGACAGGGGCCATGGTGAGAGGAAGAAACGCAAGGACATACAAGACTCAAAAGCTTTCTTAATGGAACGTAAAAGATAGACAGGTAAGTATGAAGATAACCATAAAATAGAGAGATTCCGGTGTTTTGATAATGTGGTACAACACCAGAATAATGGCAAGAGAGGCCGTGTCTCAGAATGCCCAAGGTCCTGTGGTGTACCCTTGGTGGCAGTCTATGTGCCTTTTGGGAAGAAGGCATCATGAGGGGAGGCAAAGGAAAGAGGCACAAGATGGTTGCCAGATTGGTGCTCGCAGCGTGGATGGATGGACAAGGTGTGGACAGCCTGGTCTCCAGCCAGATCCTTGAATCTAAGTGGAGGGTATTCTGGTAAACCTAGGTAATGAGCTGT
The DNA here is from genome assembly GCA_004027205.1 of Ctenodactylus gundi. NCBI lineage: Eukaryota > Metazoa > Chordata > Mammalia > Rodentia > Ctenodactylidae > Ctenodactylus > Ctenodactylus gundi. The sequence continues at coordinate 265,897 of PVKB01001135.1, read as the reverse complement.
GAGGACCCATGGGACCCTGGCTCATGAGATCTGGGAAGGCTTCTTAGGGAAGGTCACGTTTTAGCTGGCCTTCCACACATGAGCTGGGTTTAGCAGGGCGAGGGTGCAGAAAAATTATATCCCAGATGGAAGAAAAAGTGGTAGAACACAAGACACTAAATATGAAGGAAAGCAATGAACACTTGCACATGTATATATACAAACATACATAAAACGCACAAACATCATTAGCCCAATACCATGAAGTAGTTGTTATTTCAATGTTTCAGGTAAGAAAATGGAAACTGAAGTATTGAAAGACTTGCCCAAGGTCACCATGATGTTAGGTAACAGAGTCAAATTTAAATCTATGTCTAAATCCACCCCGTGTAGCCTTCCTCAAAGTAGATGGCATGCAATAAGCTTTAATAAGTGACTGTTACTACAGATATCAAGGTGGAACAGCAAAATCTGTCATGCTGATGTGCCCAGGGGCAGATGGAGGGGAAGAGATATAGGACGAGCTAGGAGCAAGAGTCAATTATTGAAGGGCTTTGAAGGTTTGCTCCGGGGGCTTGTAGCAGTGGGCACAAAACTGTCAAATAGCAAAGGCTCAGCCCAGTCCATTACTCTGGGAGGCTGGAAGGCAGCACCCACTGTTGGAGCATCTGCTGGGATGGCTCCAGAGTCAAGAGCACTGAAGAGGAAGAATGGATTGCATTGATATGTTGATGGAGCTGATGAGTCCTCTGTGGTTGAGGCAGAGAGATGGTGGTGTGTTTTGAACACTGAGGTCTGAGAAACCACAAACAAGACACTTAGAACATTCTTGGCCTACTGCTACAGCTCAACACCAGCGCAAAAGAGGGGGCTGCATTTCAGGTGGACCCAGAGTGGACTGCAGAGGATGGTAAGTGGTGAAAGTCGACAGGATGAACAACAGAACCCATGGTCACCCTGTGTCCACTGGTGGCTGAGGATGCTGCTGTCCCATCCGAGAGGTGTGGCAGGAGGAGGGAGGTAGTGCAAACAGCACAGCGGTATGACTATGGTGCAGCCCAAGTAATTCACTCTGTTCCTGTGCCTGCTCCTCAACACACTATTCAACAAATGTCATGGAGATTATCCATCATCCCTCTCTTGAAATTTTGAAATAATCCCCATTTTTATTATTGCTCTGAGTTTACCAATTCTTTCAGATTCTTGAAGAGGAAACATCTAATCAACCGACGTGGTCTCTGACCTTTTGTCCTGATAAGAACACCAGAAGGAAGCTGCTTCCTACAAGGAGGGCTGGGGCGGGGTGCGGCAGCGCAGGAAGGTTCTTGTTTGGAGAAGCCTGGTAAATACCCCTTACTTTAAGAAATCTGATATTTATTTTTCAGCAAGTAAAGAGTCATCAAAAGCATGTCTCTGGGGTATGATGTCATCAGTTTCACATTCCAGGAGAGTTGTGACAGCAATGTGAAGGAAGGAGGACCCATTCACAGGCCGTATTGCCGGCTCTCCTTTACTTGGTACTGGAGTGGTAGCATTACAAGGAGTCCCCATAGAGCTTTCTACCCAGTCGCTAAGAAAACTAATGGAACTGAATTTCAGCTGAATAGATCAGTTTCCGGACATGTAAGGACAACCCTCCAAAGAGATAGTTTCCAGGTTCTAGGAAGGAGGAAGAGGAGGAAGAATCCTTTTAGGGAAGGACAGTAGTCAGTGTCAAAGGTGTCACCTTTGCTCCTGCCACTCAAGTCTTTCCCCCATCATGCAGATGTATTTTCTTTAGTATGGGATAAGGTATGTATATGAAGATTTACACTAAAAAATAGCAAAAATGGTCTTTTTCTAGAACTTCTTACACAGTAAGTTTCTGGAAAACACAGGTTATCCTGTACATAAATTAAGTTGCAGTAAGTATATGCTTGAATGTGGCTCTGGGCGCTTCTGCATGTCACAATTTTGCACGGGACTGTGACCCACTCAGAACTGACATATTCTGGACCCAAACCCCCATAGTAGATCACTATATGAAGGCTGAAAAGCAGATTTCACTTCTGGCCCTTTCTTGGTCAAAATTGTTTGGAGGGATGCTGGCGCCTCTTGCTTTTTACTTTCCGAAATCTGCATATTACGTGTCATTGCTTTTCCCTTCCTTCTTTGAATACCCATCTTTTTTTTTTTCATTTATTTGAGAAGTTGGAAATGCTGCTTGAGATGTCCTGACCGCAAGGCAGAAGACAGAGGACAGAGCTAGAAAAGGGCCAGGACCTTTCATCAGAACATTTCTGTCTGGTGAAGACAATGTGACAGAGGCCTGGAGGGGGCTACGGAATCTGAGGGAAGCCACAGGGCAAGTTTGGAGGACACGGTACTTCATTAGGGTCTTAAAGATGAGTAGATCCTCAAGACCGGAAGAGGAAGAATGATCTGGGCATGTTGGCACATGTCTATATCCCTAGCACTCTGGCAAGCTGAGGCAGGAGGATCTCAAGTTCAAACCCAGCCTAGGCAACTTAGCAACTTAGTGAAACCCCTCCAAACAGCAACAACAAAGAAACAATGACAACAAATTAGAAGTCTGGGCGTGTAGCTCAGTGTGAAGCCCTGTCTTAGGTTCTAAGTATCAGGATAGGGGAGTGGCTAAACAAGAAGAGGAAATATTAAGCACAGGTTAAGAGGGGCGTTACCCTTTCACAATCAGCTTCTTTTGTCCATGTGTAATTCTATATTCTATGGATGTTCATAAGAAACTTAAGGATGAGAGAGAGGGTTTGTGTCTTTCTGTGTTGTGAATGACTCCTGGACCTACCTCAAGCTTTAATTTCTCAATTCAGAATGTAGGAACTGAAGCAGGGGGTGGGGTGGGGTGGGGTGGGTAGCTCAGTGACTGAACATATATTGGCATACTCAAGACTGGGGTCAATCTCCAGCATCCCTCTTCCCCAAATATACAGAAATGTACAACTATGTGCATGGTGAATCACCTGCCTCTGCCATCACATTCTCTTCCTTCTTCGTCTTCTGTGCATGTCATCAGTTAACTATTCAAGATGTTAGTAACATGGAGTCGTAAAGCACCACTAACAGTGGAGATCTAGCGGAAACCACCAGGGAGGTGGGAAAGAACCAGATAAAAACAGGGTGTAAAGTTCATGGAGCACGACTCAACAACATATTACTATGTGCTCCCTCTGAAGACATTATGAGAAAGATGGCTGGAGGCCAGGGAAGATGCAAAGAACTGCAGGGGGAAGGTGGGTGTTATTTTTGTACATTTGACTAGGTGGCTACTGTTAGTAAACACCAGGCTTGATATTAATGAGAACTGTGAGTCTGATGCTCTTAAAACTGATGACAAACCCATGCAACATTTCAGGGTGTGACCAGGCATTGATGTATCCATGTGAGGCAACTTGCCTCTTTCGGAATCATTTTGAAAACCAGTACGCATGAGGTTTTCTTTCTTTTTCCTTAAAGAAACACCAGCTAATGTGCATGGATAATTACTTTTAAATTCTTAAAAGAAAACGTTGTGATACTTTTTGTTACCCATCTATACTAAAAGATTCATAACCCATATTGATTTTTCCTCCTCCGAAGACATCTCAATTATCATCAAGCCTGAGGCCTCCCACTGTCTTCCCATATGATCTTCTTGCTTGTTCTGCTAGCTCTGGTCTCTCTGATCACCTTTCCAGGGAGCCAGGGAGGCTATTTTCCAAATATGTATGTTGTTTATTATTATTTTTGGGGTGCTATCTAGTTTGAGATATTTTATTGCTCAATTGCTCTTAGAGACTGTATTGAAAATATTAGGGGATAAACGTACAACTAAAGGTATCTGGGTATGTGGAACACTCGAACCTTCCCTGATGACTAACTTAATATGACCAAAAGTTCTGCTAGAATTAGGGGAGAAACAGGAACGGTAGGTTGTCCTCTCCCCCCCCCCCCCCCCCCCCTCTTTTTGTACTGGAGGTTGAATCCAGGGTGTTCACATTGAGCTACATTCCCAGCCCACCAAATTGCTAAATTGCCTAGGCTGGTCTTGAACTTGCAATCTCCTGCTTCAGTCTTCCCCAGTGCTAGGATTACAGGTGTGTGCCACCATGCTGGGTTAGGGTGTGTCCTTAGAGCATCCCGGGGAAAGCACAGAGGTGAGATCTGGTTTCAGCTCAATCTCACCTCCATCCTTAGTGTCATTCTGTTTCCTAGATTGGGCATCCTTGTCCCCATTCTAAACATCAAACCATTTCAGGAAATTATTTCCTTACAGGTCAGGTTGAAAATCAATTCTTGGTAGGGCATTCGAAAAACAAATACAAACCACAGTAAAAATAACAAAACAAAAACAACTACCCCAGAAAGTCTTACAGAGATATTTACAATGTGATTTATATGTCCCCTCAACAAAGGGCTGCTGAGCACCTGGGGTGTGCCAGACACGGTGCTAATTAATGGAGACGAAGCGGCAACTGCTCAGACTGCAGAATGTTAATGTTAAGACGGCTGTATGTGTGAGGTTCTGGGTAGGCAAAAAAAATCATTGTCCATTTCCATCTCACAGCAAACCTAAAAGGAAGACAGCATCCAACATCGCTTCCCCATGACACTGTGAGGAGACGGCAGTTAGGTGGGACACAGAGCTGACCCATGGTCACAGGGCTGGTATGTGGTAGTACCTGGACTTGAATCCTTTCTTGCCTGACTTTATACCTATGCACCATTGTTTAACCACACTGCCTTCCTGAGTCCTAAGGAAGGTGAACTTGAGCTGAGGTCAGTGAAAGAAGGGAAGAAGAGCATTGAAGGTGAAGGGAACAGCACATTTTAGGTCCAGAAGAGGAGAGTCGGGGTGTGGTGGCACACGCCTTTAATCCCAACACTCTGGGAGACTCGGGCAGGAGGATCTCAAGTTCAGGCCCAGCCTGGCAACTTCTTGTGAGACCCTATCTTGAAAAAAGAAGGTGGAGGAGGAGGAGGAGGAAGAGAAGAAGAAGAAAAAGAAGGAGAAAAAAAAGTAGCTCAGTGCAAAGGCCCTGAGTTCAGTTCCCAGTACCAAAAAAGAAAGGAAAAAAAAGAAAGTCATAGTTTCTTCAAAGAACCTCTTTGGGACCATTATGATTGAAGGTGATCTAATTTTAAAAAGTGTAGGCTAAGGGTGAGACTGAGAATGCCAGCATTTTAGGGGATAGGAAGGAGTAGAAGCCTAAGATGCCTGGTGATGGGCTGGTACTGCAGCCAAGAATAAGAAATCTTCAAGCAGGCAGAAGAATCTGGTCAGAATGAGTCAGGGAAGGGTTCAAACCTCCAGAGGGAATGGGGGCGTTTCAGGCACAGGAGTCTCAAGAGCAGGGAGCAATGTCTTGAAGCTGACATCTCTTCTTAAATACTTAAATGAAGACAGATTGCGCAGGTGACCTTTGCCAGTGACAAGGATTGAGAATGAGTGGACTGGCTGATAGATGGAATGACAAAATTTTAGACACGGACCATGAGATTATTTAATTTAACCATCTCATTTTCCACAGGAGGAATCGGAGGCTCAGAACTCTCTGTGGTTTCCCTGCCACTGCATAGCTTATTAGGGATAGAGCTGTGATTAGAATTCAGATCATCTGACTCTATCTCAAAAGGAAACATTTCAGACATGCATTGTGTGCAGGGGACATGAATAGACAATCCACAAGGAAGTGCTAACGGCCAACAAACATGAGAATATGTGTTCAACTTGATTTCTAATCAAAGAATCCTCAATAGCACAGGGAAACAAACACATTCGTGTAATGCTGGGAGAAATCTAAATTGTAATAATTATTTTTGAATGATATTTTGACAATAACAAAGGGCTAGTAGAGCACAGTGATTAAAAATATCTGTGTAATCAGACATACACCGGTTTAAACAGGAACTCTGCCAACCACATCACTTATTAGCCATTTTCTGGGCACAAGCCTTAGTTTCGTCTAAAACTGTGGATATTAATAGTTTTTATCTCATCTACTTATCTCAAAGATGAAATGAGATTATATTTATAAAGTCGCTATCCCAGTGCCCTGAATAGAGTGTCCAATTAATAGTATTAACTTGATCATTTTATGTAAGAAATTCCACAAATATTCACATTCATTGATCTAGTAATCTTATATCCAGGAATTTATCTTGCAGAAATCATCAGGACATAAAACAATTTGTGTGTGTGTGTGTGTGTGTGTGTGTGTGTGTACTGATCACAGCATTGTTTACAATAGTGAAAAACACAATTGGGTGAACAACTGATGGCTCACCCTGTTGAGGGGTGCCATGTGGCTGTCAAACATCACATGACAAAAGAATTAACCATCTGGGAAACCATCCTTATTAGAGACACAAGCCACAAAGGTTACAGGACAATATTTCAGCATAATGCCGAGTTTATAATAAACATATAACATGTATGTGTTCTATACATACAGAGAATACAGAATGACAGCTTGGTGGGATGGAAAAGACTCACCAGTCATACCAGCACATGGCAAACGCTGTCTCTGACCTGAGGAAAACCCAGGTTCGTGGACTGTGTTGCAAACTCCAAAACAAGATTAACAGAAAAGAAACACCGAAAAGAAGTTCCTGTTCCTGACGCTATCAGGATCCCATACGTGTTTGAATTTAACAAGCCATTTGCAACCTTTCAGATCGAAAAAGACCGGAAAGGAAATTATATTTCATAGTGTGTAGATTTATCTCAGTGTGTTGGGATTTCTGTGTTTAATTTCTACTAAAGCTTTTGAGGGCCAGCACGAAAATATACCACTGCCAACCTTTCTCCATAGTATTTCTGTGACTTCTCCACAGTATTTCTATGAGCTGATTAGACAAAATAGGATAAAGTAGTAAATGAACTAGGCAAACCCTCTGCAGATAAATACCACAAAAGAATGTTAATTTGTTTACCACTTTCTTAAATCAATATATCCCAGGAAGTCTAAGGAAGGATTGTGGTACAAATGAGAAAAATATAGAACCCAAAGGAATAAATGATCCTTTTTCTTATATATGATTCCAAATGATTCCCTCTAATAGACTTGGAGAAGACCAGCATGCATACCTGGCTGTAAATCAATAGTGATTGTTTGTGGAAGGCTCAGAACAGATATACCAAACACGTCCTACAAATGGAGGACACTGAGTGGGTCCTACAAATATGAAAAACAGCCTATTATTATTGTTTTTGTACTTTAATTTATAATATGATTAGGTGAAATTGTGTTACTAAAAGTATGTTCTTCAGTGAGTCACAACCTATCAACTCCTCAGTGTCCTTGTTTCTAAACATGTAGGAGCAAATGAATGATTTCTAAAATTCCTTCTAATTCTATAATTATACAGCAAACTATGGTGCAGGCAAGTCTGAATGAAATCTTAAAAATTGGCTTTTCTACTGCAATTATAAAATGCTGATGTGAAAATTTCTGATGTTAAAGACAAATTTTTGAGTATTAGATTAGCTTAAAATTTGATTACTGGAATAACATACATGAATTAGAACTAAGATATAAATTATTCAAGTGATAAGTGTGGTAAAAAATTATTCAAATTCCTTGTTCCATTTTGTGGACCAACATTTGAGCAAATGGATTTATATTTAGATTGTGATAGTAACACTGTGTTTGAAAGACACTTTCTAATATAATGTACATTTTTACATAATGTCTCATTTGAATATTGTTGCAGTTCTATAAGTACAGTTTTGATTATATTTTTCTCTTCACAAAGGGCAAAGGCTAAGTGTTTTCCTCCAAACCCTGTGGTTACTATAGCAGAAGAACAGGGGATAGAATTGGTCTCAAAACCCCCAAACCACTCTCTTTCTGGGGTATCACATAATATCTGAGTCTGATAGCTCATTTAATAAAGTTTGTAAATATCTTTGAGGATAGCTTTTGTGCATAGCAAAGATTCAGTGGTTACATCTGTTTTTGTAATTAATCTTTGACTTCTTAAAATTTGACATTTTAAAATGTGTAAGTTTTAATTTTTTTCAGTCTTTTTCCGCCCCCAGTTACTGAAGAGGAAAGCCAGGGCTTTCACACTGAGCCACATCTCCACTCCTTTCATATTTTTTAGATTTTGAGACAGAGTTTCCACTAAGTAGCTAGGTTGCCCAGACTGGGTTAAAATTTAAAATCTCCTTGCTTTTGCCTCCCAGATTTCTGGGATTACAGGCCTGTGCCACAGGGCTAAGCTTAAAGATTTTCAGTCTTTAAAATCAGAAGTTGACCAGCAATACCCAGTAGGCCAAATCTGGCCACGTGCCCATTTGTATAAATAAAGTTTTGTTGGAATACAGCCATACCTGTTTAATTCCGTTTATCTATGAACTTAAATGGAGTTGAAAGATGCCAGAAATCTAAGGTATATATTATCTGGCTCTTTACAAAAAGTTTGCCAACATTTGTCTTAATTCAACTTCTAGATTGCACGTACTATTCTACGCATTAGGCTATCAAGTTTTGACTGTCATTTGCAAGGACATTTTTATAAATTCAGTTAAAACTCCTTTAAACTTTAAAAATTCCATTTACATATCTGATGTATTAGATTCCCTTAATGTAGCTCAAGTATACATCTTAACTAACAAAACTTGCCAAAAGTTTGTATTATTCTTGTAAATCTAATAAACCACGTTGAATCCTATAATTTATATATAATTTAAACTGTAAATATAATTTTATAGCTATGTTGCATTAAATTTTCTTAAGTGTTCCAATACTTTGTGTAAATGTAGAAAAGTTTTCAATTTAGAAATCACAAGCCTAAATCAATTATGATTTTTATTTAGGATAATAAAACTTACCTATTTAACATTTATAGTTTGGATCTGAAATGTTCCCTAAAAGCCTCAGGTATTTGGATGTGGATTATATATATGTGGATTTTATATGCTGTTAGGGGACAGAGCCAGTTCAGATGGGACTGATCTCTGGGGCTTGACCTGAAAGAACATATGGAAGCTCTGCGCTGCCTTACCTTTGGCACCTTACTGCCACATTTCTCTCCAGTTAGGCCTCTGCCAAGCCTTTCCGCCACAGCAGGGCACCCACGAAGGGTCTGAGATCTTTCGAAACTGTGAACTCAAACAAACCTCTCTTCCCTCAAGTTGTGGGTGTTGAGTAACAAAGATATTAGCCTAGAAGCTAAGTTAAATTCTCTTATGCAAAATTAATAAACATGAACAGATTTCATCACAAAATATTACAGGTATGATCTTTTTTATGCACGTTTATTACTTCTATTAGTATATATTTGTAATACATAATAGTTAATTTAATTTGGGGAATTGATGTATACATGCATTGCCTCTTCATTATTTTGACTTCCTCTTTCCCTCCACGCTCCCATCTCCCCCATCCTCAGACTCCCTTTTTATCTCCACAAAGTCTCCCTCATGCTTCCTCTCATCTCCATTTTGTTCTTTAAATTATGTGCATCTTGGGTTGCTCTAATAAGAGAAGCCATGCAATATTTAACCTTCTGTGTCTGATTTATTTCACTTAGCATCATGGTCTCATCATGCAAAGTTGTCTACAAATGACTCAAATGCATCATTCCTTATGGCAGAGGAGTACTTCACTGTGTATGTACACCATATTTTCATCCATTCACCTGTTGATGAGTATATAGCCTCTTCCATGATTTAGCTATTATGAGTTGTGCTGTTATAAACATGAGTATGCATGTATTATGTGACACGATGCCTTTAATTCTCTTGGACAAAGAGCAAGAATGGGTATCACTGGGTCAAATGGAACTTTCATTTTTATTTTTTTGAAAAATCTCCATACTAATTTTCATAGTGATTGTACTACTTTTTGGTGCCATAAGCAGTGTAGAAGGGTTCCTTTTCCCCCATCATCTCTCTAGCACTTATTGTTTCTTGAGTTCTATAGATGTTCTTACTGGAGATCTGATCTTCGTAAGTGTGTCTATGATTAAATCCAAATTACCTCCAGCTTAGGGTTTGGGTTGAAAGGGTGGTTGACTTAAGAGAAGTGTGAGTCTATCAGGGAATCACAGCACAACAGGATTAGAAGTTGAGACCATCCTGTGGTCACTGGGGTCCTTCTGGTTGCTCCTGAATATCAGACAGATCTAACGTTTCTAAGGCAAGTTGATTCTTTGGACAGCCTCCTAGGAACGCCACATCCAGGGGCAAAAGTTAGAGAAGACTTTAACAACCCTAGATCTCAGAGGCATCTAGCATTGGTTAGGGCTCTTAGAGAAGCAGAATTAATAGAATTTATATATAAACAAAAGGGAATTTATTTAGTAGGCTTATGAGTCAGAGAGAGAGAGAGAGAACCAAAAATGGCCACATGCACAAGCAAGGGCTGGAGAGGGCACTGGCTGCTCAGACAATGATTGAAGAACACCAGTCTGAGACTGCAAGTCAGCCAGTGTCTGTGCCGTAGAATGTTATCCCAAGGTGATGGTGATGTGAAGACAAGAGTGAGTCAATGTTTGAAGATGATGGTGAAGAATAGAGCTCTTCCAAGAGAAGAAGCTGTAAATGATCTCAAGTCCTCTTTCCTTTACTTCAAGCTGGTTGAGCTGTCCACTCGCGGGGTAGGTGTTCTTCTCTCATTTACTGGCCCTGAAGTCAATCACACATACTTGGAAGCTGTACTCCGGGCATGTCCTAATCTCATTAAGTTGATATGATCCCTTTTATGAACACACCTCAGCAACGAAGGTTTAAGAGGTTATGTCCCCAGGCAAAGAATTCTGGACTCTGAGCAACTGCCACAAGCAAGAACTACCTGGAATGGGTACTAGAGGAAGGAAGCTACAAATGCCAACTGTGACTCCAGGTAATAGCAAATATGACGACCGCAGTAGCTACTATTGTTTTTCTTGCTGTCTCTGTATTGTTTGCACATGTTAGTGTTTTTCATTTTTATTCATTTCCCCTTGTGCATAAAGTTCTATGGCAAGATTTTTTGGGTCATGATTATCTGTCAGTCCACAGAAGGGTTGTGACTAGGTTGAAGGAAGGCATACACAATACCCTAACATGGGTACAGAGAAATGCAGGTCTCCCTTGGGGAGTGGCCAAGTGTATTTGAATATTAGTGAGGACTTGTGTTTTTATTTGTTGTAACATAAAAACTTTAATTTAGGAAATAGAGTATCCATGAATGTTTAATAGCCAAAGGCATGACCTGTAAGGTAGACAAGGTAGATTAGTCCTCACTACCCTTTCTGAGCTCCTTTTAGTATATCTTTTTTCACAAACTCATCTTTTTTTATTTCCTTGAAGGAAAGTTATAAAAATAATTTAGGCTCTTACAATGTACTTGGTTGATTTCAGTTTCACTTGTTTGTATTGGCAAGCTTCATCAAGGAGTCATTGAACATTTCAACAGGGTTGACAGAGGTGTCAGTAGGTAGCTAATAGCCTTACAGGTGTCAAAGGAGGGTGCAGGCCATGTATTCTGAGGGTATAGATTTTAGAAGAGCATCAGGACTCTGCAGCTGGCTGCTACTGTGGACACTTCCAGATCACAATGGTCTCCTGATGCTGCTGGGTTTTTACTGGGGCGGATTTCTAATCAAGGCTGCGGCAGAGTGGTTCCCACGCCAGCAGCTGTAATGGCAGCTACATCACTTGGCAAGCAGTGTTTTATTGCACAGAAGGTAGGTTTTCTGGTCATGGCTGGTTCTACAAGTTGGTTTGAACAGTTATTCCTAAAGCTCAACCCAGAGTGTTTCCTCAACCCTATACACAAGCGTGGAAGCCATTTATCACCTTTAAAATATGTCCGTCTGCTTAGACTCCCTGGAGTAGATTCTTACCTCTGCTAGGGAACCCTGACTGAGTGGGAGGGGAATCGTTCCCCCCGAGGCGTCCGTCTTCTGAGTTCATTAGAATTCTCCAATTTTTCATATTTTTCCAATGCGGTAGGCCTCACAATCTTACATGTGCTTAAAAATCTTCTCTTTTATGGCTTTGTCTGGTGAGGTCATGACTAACTTTATGAGCATTATTCTACAGTTGGCTCAATTTTTTTCAACTTTCTTTGCCTTCTTAGGTGTCTAGTGACTCATGCCACGCTCCAACTTGTCAAGATAGCTGTGTACAGTCCCCACTAGCTCCTGGCCCACATTCTGAACCTTTACCTTCTCCTTGTACCTTCCTCCTTCTTATCAAAATGTCTGGGGCTGGAGGAATAGCTCAGTGGTTAAAACACTCGCCTAGTAAGCTCAAGGCCCTGAGTTCAATTCCCTAACACCACATAAGCAGGGAATGGTGACACATGCCTGTAATCCCAACACTTGGAAGGATGAAGCAGGAGGATTGCCTTGTGTTCAAGGCCAGACTACGCCACATAGTGAGCTCAGGACTAGCCTAAACTATATAGCAAGATCCTGTTTCAAAAAAAAAAAAGTTTAGTTTACATCCTGTCAGAATCCTGCTCCTTGATGGATACTTTATATCTAATAAAGGAATTTAGTTTAGGTTAATTGATGACAGTGAAAACAATGTTTTAATATTAACTGGCATATGTATTGTATGTTGGCTGCGTGCCAAGCACTTTATAAGAATTATATCATTTAATCCTTCAAAATCCTTAAACTTCATGAGCTAGTGTTATTCCCATTGTACAGATGAGAAATCTGAGGCTTAGGGCCTTTAAAATGTGATTAAAGTTACACAGCTAGCAATAAAACCAGGACTTGAACCCAGGACTGAGTGGAGAATGGTTAGCTGTGAATATGCTTTTGAAATACACTATGGGGGATTCCAGGATCTCCGTCTAGCCTGTTAACTAACATACTATTCCTTCCTATGCAAAGGAATGACTTGGGCATGCCAGGTCGCCTTACAGCTTGACAAAGAGGATTTTAGGATGGAGAGTTTCCGAGCAATTGGAGCATGCGTATTTTACCAAGATGAGAGGAGCTAAATACACATCTTGTGGCAACACAACCATTTCTGTGGTGGCAAGCATTGTGATTTACTTCACTGCACTATATAAACACTGAAACTGGTAAACATGAATGTTTACAGAAGAAAAAGGGATTTAGGTAAATAAACCAATGTCGAGAAATCTGAAAAACAATAGGTTCGTATACTTACAAGTATATGTACACACGCACACACACACATGTATATCACTTCTATATATATTTTTGAAGATAGGGTCCCACTCTCTAGTTCAGGCTGTTTCTGAACTCATTATGTAGCCCAGGCTGGCCCAGAACCCTTGACAATCCTCCTGCCTTAGCCTCTCAAGTGCTGGGACTGTGCACCACCATGCCCAGCCATTACGTGGTCCTGGGGAACCCAACTCAGGGCCCTGCACTTCCTAGACAAGTGCTCTATCACTAAGCCACCCTCCCCCAACCAAGGTTAGTATATTTTTATGATAAAAGTATTTCATTAAGCGGTCCATAGTATGATAAGCCTCTAAAAGATTATAGCAGTATAGATAAAGCAGTAAATTGAGTTTAACGCAGGATTAGAGAAGAGGCCGGCAGTCTGTAAGTAATGTAAGACGCTTAAGGCTCAGTTAACTGATTATCTGGAAAAGAGGAAAGGTGAGCGTGCAAAGGATCTCCTGTTTGATAAATATTAGGTTCCCGAGGAAACAATCACCATAAATGATCAGGTGGAAACCTTGCAATCCTGGAAACGAAAACAGCAGCATGGAGTTCATTCCCACCGTAGGAAATTATGTGGCAAACCCGGTGAGGTGCTCAGTACTACTATTATTAGGAAAATAGGGCATGCATGAATCCTACGGGCTCCCCTGGTGACTGTTTCACTTGCTGGAGTCATCCACAGAGGATGAGGAGCCAAGGTTGGGCTAACTCACGTGAGCAACCCATCCTCCACCTACAGAAAAATCACCAACCAGCTCAAGAGCTGATCTGGGCAGCTCTCTATGCCAGGCACTGGTGGACCCTTTCCAATCTCCTGCAGTCGAGTTGTTCTGGGCTCAGACTGATAAATAACCTCTATGAGAGGAGAGGGAGGGTAATGAATGAATAATCAGAGACTATGAAAATTACCAAATAAAAATTAACGCCTGTAAATGCTACTTGAATTGCATTCTAAAATCCATAGCTACTGTTTAGCCATTGTCACATTTAAACTACCAAAATCCAAAGCTGATTAATGTACTGATTTGCCCTTTGCACAAATAATTCATTAAGTATATATAGTTTTGTAGGTCCTCTTCCCCCATAATGCTAAACACGGAAATGTTCTCTTCAGGCTCTTGATTTCATTTGCACAATTTATTCTCTATGTTCCACCATGCAAATTACAAGGTTTTGTTTTGACATTGAAGGAAGAAAAAAGAATAAGAGGCTGTAGCTATTCCGTACAATCCTTTGCCCAGCTACAGGTACATCTGAAACTAAAAAATATATGAAAGTCATATCCGAATAGATTAAGCACTCTGGCAAAGTCAAGAATAAAAAAATAAGTTGCAAGTGAATGATCCCTTGGAGTAGAGAAAGGTTAGCCGTGAATACACTTTGAAATCCACCACGGAGAATTCTCCTTCTGAAATTATGGCTGTTCATGCCTCCAGGTTCAAGTGTGGCTCCATCAGCAAGGTGTTCAATTCACAGTGATTGCTGCGCGTCTCCTTGCTGATCGAGTAAATGCATCATCTCAGCCGAGACACATTTACCATTAAAATGAACACACGAAATAGCGTTTTGATTTAAATGTTCCAGTCGCTGCAGATCGAGAAAAATATACGCAGAAGATTCCGTCTAAAGAGCTCTCATTCAAAGAAGTCCGAGAAGGCTAGGCCCCTAACGTGGTCTTCGAATTAGACAGCAAGCTTCTCTTCCCGTGTCAATTTGATTAAGCTCACAAACACGTGACTGACTCTGCCTCAGTAAAAAATATTTTCCAGCCAGGGAAGGGCCGAGAGGCGTGTGGCTTTGTGTCTGCGAGTGGGTCCTTCTGCCGGGCGACCCGTACACAGCTGGAGGGGTGTGAAGTTGAGATTTAAAACCAAACGACAGGATTCTCCCGGCGCAGCCACCCTGCCACGGGAGGGTTAGAGCAATGTGAATTCCAATCCAGATTCCAGCACGCCCTTCCAGGCATGGCCGTGTGCGGTTTAAAATGGCCCTGGAGAAATATGATACTTAGTGCCACCGTTGTTGCAAAAGGTAC
Source organism: Ctenodactylus gundi (assembly GCA_004027205.1). Classification (NCBI taxonomy): domain Eukaryota; kingdom Metazoa; phylum Chordata; class Mammalia; order Rodentia; family Ctenodactylidae; genus Ctenodactylus; species Ctenodactylus gundi. The sequence continues at coordinate 250,740 of PVKB01001135.1, read as the reverse complement.
ACTTTGCGAGCCGGTCGCTTTTCTGCCGGTTCTCTAAGCTAGACGAAAGATCTCTCGAGTGAGAGAAGGAGACGCGGCCCGGGGCCGCCGAGGTGCGCGCGCGGCGCGCGGACAGCCGGCCCACGGAGAGCGCAGCCCCCAGATGCGCTCAGCTTCGACCTTTGAGCCCTCCCGGCCGGCCCGGCGCCCGCGGAACAAACCGGAACGTCCTCCAGATGTTCCCGGCCCGGTCGGCGGGCAACTGCGTCGGGGCCCGCCCGCCCCGGGGCCCGCCCGCCCCGGGGTCCGCCCGCCCCGGGCCGGCCGCGCTCGGGAGCCACTCGCTTCCGTCCCGCAGGCGCCGCCGGCGTCGGGCGCGGCGGCCGCGCTGCCATGGCGACGGCGCCCCCCTCCCGGCGGGTACCGGCGCCGGCGCGCCAGGCCGGGCGGGGCGGGGCGGGCGTTGCTAGGAGATGGCGGCGGGCGTCCGCCTCCGCGGCGGCTTCCTCCCTGCGCCTCCCGCGGCCCGAGCTGGCGTGGGGGAGGGCCGGCTGCGGCCGGGAGAAGCCACGCGCGAGGAAGCGGCGCTCGGCCGATTTAAATGAAGGAAAAACGCTAATACTGTTCCTCTCTTGCCGCCCCCTCCGCCCCCGCCGTCCAGTCCCCAGACTCCTCGGGCGGCTCTGGACCCACTGTCGCCCTCCCTCCGGGTGGAGCCAGGCCCGGCAGGCATCTCGTTCTCAATCCCGTGTGTGTGTGTGGAGCGAGCGCATTCATTTCAACGTAAAATGTGGTCGAGGTCAGACAGCTGGCTGGGATGGAGCCAGGACGGAGGTCCAGCTTGCTTGCCTTTAAGGTCTCCGCTTTTGAACATGCTCAGGTTTCCTCCCCGGGGCTGCCTCTTGGCGGGCACCTCATTCCCTTGGCTGTCCAAACACTCGCGCGCCCCCACACCCGCGGGGACACGCTGTCTGGAACACCGTCTGACAAGGGGATTGAAAGCTTGAAATCAGAGTTGTGTAAAACTCTTGGACAAACGGTTCGTGCTGATGTACCACTGATAATTTACAGATGGCGTAGTCTATAATGTATCACTAGAAGCATGCTTCAAATTCTCAGACACTGTGGAAGATTTTTTTTTTAATAATGATTTTTTTCCTCTTCCAAACATGCCAGTTCACAAAGACTTTATTTTCTGGTGGAGAGCTGTGGGTTGCAAAGGATGTGTGTGCAAGCAGTTTATTAACAAAGTGCTTCCAGAACAAGCTAATAAGAGAGAAAGGTAAGGAACACGAGGAAGGAGAAAGTGAGCGAGAGAGTAATAACTTGAAGTTCCAGCCCCAGCTTGATCCAGAGGTAGCTCTGAAACATAAATTCACCGTGTTCTTATCCCACCTTGTGGCAAAAGAGATGAGTTTTTACTACTGTACCAGTCAGCCATTGGCTGCAGTTCTATCCAGAGGGGCTTGGAGGGACAAATATCTAGAACTTGTGCAGTGAGTCCCGGTGAAGTGACTCCTGTAGATTAAAGGAAGGAAATTCTCTGAAGGATGTTTGGAGCTATGAACAGTTGGGAGTAAACACCTAGAACCAGGGGTTTGGGTGGGATGAGTGGGTGTCAGTAAAGTGAATATGACAGGATAGAGCCATCCAACCCCTTGTCCCACCTAGATCCACGTGCATCTGATCTAGGCTCAATTTTGTCACAGCTTATCCAAGGTTCTAATTGATTACATACCTAGTGAGATGAACTACAGCTTGCCCGAGAAAATAAAACATTTATCATTTCTCTTCCCCGTCTAGTCCAGATTTCTCTCATTCTCACCTAGCCTTTTTGCCACTCTTTTGTTACTCTAGATGGCTTGCCTGGTGGAGTAAACCAAATTTTCATCTTTAAGGGATTTGAGCTCCTTACAGCCATGACCTTATCAGGCAACTGTTGCAGTAGTTGCCTATTTTCAGTAAAAACTGGGAGTGGGAGCAGCTAGTCACTCTCGTGGACTGGACGCAAACATATGCTTCCCACGCCTTTATGTAGTAGCAACCCCCTCCTTCTCGTGATGATAAGGGTGCATTATCACTGTCAGAACTGTAGTTGTGAGAGTTGTGAGGATGGAGAGCATGCATTCCCCAAAAAGGTCACTAAAAGTGAGAATAAGCTAAACTCTTATTTCCACCTGTTGGCTCCCAAATTCTTATATCCAACTCACTGAAGATACAACACTCCCAGCCTCCAAGGTTGTAACTTAAACTGAAGTTCCAGCCTCAACCTGGTTCTCTTTGAGGTTTCATGGATAAATTAACCAGTAGAGCTCGTCTTACCAGAAAGCTAGGGAGCTGGGTTTTTGTACTTTAGAAAGTCACTGGCTGCAGTTCACTATAAGGGTTTGTGAGTTTCTAGGAGCTTTTGATTCTGGAAGCATCTAAGTGAAGTGGGTTGAGGGAACCAAGAGTTCTCTGAAAAAGGTCGCAAAGCAGGTATGAACAAGAGAGTAATGTTTGTAGCAACTAGGGGAAAGGTGCGTTGAACCAATGGGGTGGGCAGATGTAATAATTACTAGAGGAGTCAAGCGTAATATGTAAGCAACCGGCCTAGAGCTTCTTGTTGCTGAGAAAATGGTAAACTGAGATGAGTTTCTAGCTTCCTCCAAGAGGATTATGAATAAATCACTGGGGAGACATGAGATTGGATTCTATATGTGGCTGGTGGGGAGCACAGTGCATAGTGGCTCAGAGCATCAGAGAGACAGCTATGGAGAGTTCTGCTTATACCTCATGGTCCTCAGTAGATCATCAGGGTCTGCAGCTAGGTGGTAGAGTGTGACTTCCATCCTGCTGGTTGACCCCACTTGTCAACAAACTGAGGGAGGCCAACAGCCAAGAAGGGACTGAGGCCCTCTGCTCTACAACCTCTGAGGGAACTGAATTTTACCAACATGAGTTTGGAAGATGACCCTTTTCCATTTAGCCTTCTGATGAAAACAGCCCTGATCAGTACCTTGATTATAGCCTGTGAGCAACCCTGAAGTAGAGGCTCTAGCTAAGCTACACTCAGATCCCTGACCTATGGGAACTTGAGATTAAAAAATGCACATTGCTCTAAGCTGCAAAGTTAATGGATATTTGTAATACAGCAATAGGTAGCAAATATTAACTTTCAGTATTGGCCTCCAGGCATGAACATGTTTTCCTTTATGTTATTATCTATGTACAGGTCTTATTTACCTGGTAGAATATAATGTGAACCTTTGAGCCCTCCCCTGTCCATAGCAAGTGCACAAGAAATTATTCCTAGGCAGGAACTCTATGCCAAAATACTAAGAATTTATAAAAGTAATAACAATAACAACAAAAACTGATTGAGCTCTTACCAAACTGTCTTACTTTTTCATTACTGTGACTCAAGACCTGATATACACAAATCAGGGAAGGAAAAGTTTACTTTAGCTCACAGTTTTAGAAGGTCACAGTCTTCTCAGGGGTGGCCAGCAACAATGAAAGTACATAGCAGAGGCAGCTCCACATGATATTGCTAACAGGATGATGAGCCACGGCAAGTCTCATCTCTTAGGGAAGGCAGGAAGCACTTATATATTCTTCCAGGGCTGTCCCAGTGATCTGCCCTTGGTCCAGCCTCAGTGTTCCTCCCCTTCTGGAAGGTGTGGTAAGTCCCCACGCATGCCTGTAATCCAATCTACATGCCTGCAATCCATCCCTTAAGACCAGGTCCCAATCTCCCAACAGCACATGGTTCCATAAACAATCCATAACATCCAAATACATGAGACTTTGGGGGAATTATTCCAGACACAAACCATAATACAAACCCTACCAGGTCTCATGCTAGGCCCTTTAAAAATTGTAACTTATTTAATCTTCACAATACTTATATGAGATAGGTTCTATTAGGATATCCATTTTAGTCAGTAACATGTGGTTCCTAGTAGACAAAGAACTTGCCATAGGCCAGGCTGGTGGCACAGGTCTGTAATTCCCATCCTTTGGGAGGCTGACGCAGAAGGAATGCAAGTTTGAGCCCAGCCTGGAAAATTTAGCACTTTAGTAACCAAAACCTTGTCTCAAAATCAAAACTAGGTAACTCACTATGAAGGCCCAGGGTTCATTCCCCAGTACCACACACACACACACACACACACACACACACACACACACACACCACACCACACCACACCAATAACAACAACAATAAAAAAAAAAAACCAAACTTGCCCCAGGCTGACATTTGAGATGGCCGACCTAGAAATCAAGACTTGGACAGCCCAGCTTCAGAGGCCATGCTGCCTCTTGGAACTGAGAAGACCTGAAAATCAGTATAAATCAGTATAACACAAACACTATCCTTTTATCAAGCACCATTAAGAATTCCACCGTCTCTGCCACTTGTCAGGTATGGGAGGGCAGAGCTGTGCTTCAGTTGACATAGAATTCCATCATAGTATTCAAAATATGGGCTTGCTGGGAGTTTCAAAAAGCTAGCTGAATAAGTGAATGAATGAATGAATGAATGAGATGCCTTGAGTGGGATGCGGGGTGAAGGAAAAGGGCCCACCTCAAGTGTGCTATTTCTAGGTATCACTGCTGCAGAATCAACCCAGCTCCCATCAGCACATTTCTGCACAGCCACAATGAATATTAGCTCTCCTGGTGCTTATCTGATAGCATGAGTTAGGAAATATGATGTTCTTTTCTTGATTTAGAGTTGAGAGCAGGAATAATTCATGAGAGGTAAGTGAAGTAGAAGGCAGTTATTGTCTCTAATAAGTGTGCCTTTTTCTTATTGGTCTGTATCCACGTGCACACACTGAGAACCCTGGATATATCTAATTCTGCATTTACAGCAGTTCATTACCTGCAGGGATAAGTGAGGTTATATAATGGGCTTCAGTTCAAAGAATGTGCTTGCTTGTATATGCAAATATATGTCTAAATTGCTTAAAATAACAAGTTGCTTAACACTGTAAACTGAGGGAATTTGGTTTGAAGTGTTCCAATGTAATCCCTCATTAGGCCTGCCTATTACAAATATATGGAGTGAAAGATGGTTCCTTTTGTTGCCAAGTTCTTGGCCACACATGGCTTCAGAGTAAGGGAAGAAGCCAAGTCTCATCTTATCCTATGTTAGGTGTTTGGGTCAGGGTAATAATTTTACTTATTAATGACTTTTATAATTAAGTTGCTTTGGTTTCTTAACACAGACTCCATGTACAGGGTAGAGTTTCACTAATGACAAAGTCATTGTTTACCTCATAAAAGCAGATCACCATTTCTGGTAGTCTGTTTTGTTCCTTAAGATGAAACACAATTGAATTTTATTTTCTTAGTTTCCCTTTTCCCTTTCTCCTTTCTTTTGTGGCCATCTGGCTGTGGAGCACAGGGCTGCCCACATCAATCACATCCTGGCTAAAACCTTTGACTCTCTCAGGTGCCCCAAGATAGAGGGCAGACTGGTTGGCCTGACATGTAAGCTTTTGTCATCCAGCTCCTGGTCCTCCCACTGACTTTGTATCTCAGAGGGGCTCCTGATTCCTCAGTCCCTTTACTCTCACCCTTTGATCCGTTTTCAGTTTTCAAATGTCCTCAGGGTCTCTAGGGTGTACACAAGTGGTTCCCTCTGCCTTAATTACCTTCCTTGACATTCCCCTGGCCCTCACAGACTCTTCAGGTTCCTCGGAGATGTTCCCACCTCTGGAGCATTCCCTCTGCTGAGATCGGTGCCCTCCTAAGGGCTGTGTAGGTCCTAGCACACACCTCATCAGGGTTCTAGTGCATTAATCTTGTGTTCTCGCTGCCTATTAGGCTGGCAGCCTCTGAGAAGGCCCATCTCTACTTTTTTCTATAGTGTCTGGGCACCCAGCACAGGGGCCTGGCTCACAGAAGAAACTTTTTAAAAAGTTAAATGAAAACATCTTTTGAATAAATGTTCTTGAGTTCTTGAGATTCTTGTAAACTTTGTGTCTTCACTTTGGGTAGAACTAAATGGAAGTTAGTACATTTGAGAAGGTTTCATTAAAAATGAATGGGCATTGAAATAAGTGTTAGCACAATAAAAACATTCCTAGAAACAAACTTAAATGAACTGCTGAAATTTAAAACACCCAACATTGATTTATGTCATTTAAAGCACAGGTTTGCACACCAGTTTCTCAAGTCTTAGATGCCGATATTCCTTTTAAGTTGATCTATATTCAATTCAATAGCCCCTCACCATCATGTGAGAGTTCGCCCTGGGGGATGCTACCTCACACCCTCCCTTGCTAATTTTCTTAGAAAGTATGATGTGTTTCTTTCTACTGACATAATAATAAAATGAAAGACAAACACATTAAGATTTTTTCCTGTAGTACCAGCACAGAATAGAAAAAATAGCTTAAGAAGTTCTAAGTAACTCTTCTAAGATATAGTGTTTATGAACAAAATTGATTTCTATTTACAACACAATTCTTGCTGAGCAATATAGGCTGTTGCTTTTGGTATCTCCTCAGCTATTAGCAGCAATAACAGCTTGGCCAAAGAAAGAGATGCTCTTTCAATCATTTAGGTATCATGCTAATCGGACCTCAACATCCTTCTGATGGAGAAGTCTTTATGACTGCTACCACAGTTGATGAAGTCATGGCTTTACTTTTATCGTGAAGGTTTGATGATCCTTGTTATATTTTGTAAACTGTATGTTACTCCAGAGTCTTAAACTGCCTTTATCAATTGGCATCTTTAGAGGCAGAAAGCCTGACTTGCTATTAGTGTATATCATATAATTCTTATTCCAGGAAAAACTCCAATGACATTCTTGTTCAGGAAGCTGAAGTGGGCCTGACCCCACGTATTTACCCAGACTTTTTAAGTTGGCCAGAAGGACATTCAGTGGTTCAGCCAGCAACTCAGATAGTAAGAACAAAATGAGAGGGATAGAGAGAGAAAAAAAATAAGATAAAGAAGGTATATTAACTTCTCAGGGTCACTACAACAAGCTACCACAACTCTGGTGGCTTACAATTTCTGAAACTTGTTTACATCTGGAGATCAGAAACCCCAAATCAAGGTAGGGGCATGACTGAATGCTTCTGCAGGCTCTGGGTGAGGAGTCTTCCCACCTTTCTCCTATTTCCTGGTGGTGGCAACAACCGTTGGTGCTGCCTGGATTGCCTCACTCCCTCATTTATCTCCCTTCACAGGGGCTTTCTCTCTGTCTCAGACTTCCCTCTCCTATTTTTTTTTTCAAATAAAATGATGGTATACCCTAAATCCAAGATGACCTATTTTTAAGATTCTTAATTATATCTGCAGGAGTTGGTTTCCAAGACCACACACACGTGGGAGCCGGGTCCAGGACTTAACCATATTTTTGGTGTTGGTGATAGGGTACATTATGCAACCTGTGACGGGATGAATTCACCTAGGTAAAATTTTTCCTGGTTTTTTCTTCTTTTTCTTTTGCAGAATCTTACTCTGTAGTCCAGGCTGGGTGTGAACTCACTATGTTGCTCAGGCTGGCTTTGAACACATAAAAATCCTCCTGTCTCAGACTCTTGAGTGCTGGGATAAACAGGGTGTGCCCCCACATCCGGTTTATCTGGTGGTGGGGAATCAAATCCAGGGCCCTGAGACTGCCAGGCAAGTGCTTTAACTGGTGGGCTACGCCTTCAGTCCCACCCTTCCTGTTCTGACCCTCCTGAGAGCTCTATATTTTGACTTTCTGACTTCATCCACTAGCAGCCGAGACAATCCACTCCCTCTTGTCTAGAGAACTTGAAGACTGAAAAGAAAGTAATCAAGAAGCAAAAAGGAAAGAACTCAGGCCATAAATCCTAAAATATCAAAATACAAAACTCATAAATATAAGCCTTGTGTGGTGGTGCACTTCTATAGTCACAGCAGTTGGGAGGCTGAAGTAGAAGTAAGTTCAAGGCCAGCACAGACTACCTAGTGAGCCTTGTCACAAACAAACACACAGGCAAACGATCTATAACATGACCCTATATATTTTTAAAAATAAAAATAAAGAAGCTTTGTATGTTCATTGAAAATATCTGGAACAATAGATACCAAAAAGTTAACAGAGGAATTACTGCATATGGGGACAACAGGACCCTAAATTTCTTCTTTACTGTATTTATATTTTATAATTTATTTCATTTTAAAACATCTTCATGAACATATTTAATGTATTCCATACCTCTTGGCATGAAGTTGTGCTTACCCCCACCCCACCCCCTACTTCCTACTGTGTTCCCAGTTGGAATAATGAATAAAAAGTAGTAATACCGTCACCTATGATGCGAGGAAGTTATTTTTTTTCTGCAGGGTGCCAAAATGGAAACTGAGTCTCAGAGATGCCAAATAACTCTCAAAATGTCGCTCAACCAGAATTCCTTTGAGCTGAGCTAACAGATCTATGTACCCAAGATCATGCTACCTTTTCTGACTGAGATGTTTTAAGTAATCTTCATTTAATTAGCCTAGTGTAGCTGAGTAGCAATTTTGCAAAATTTGTGCCACCCCATAGTTACAGAAGGTCATGTAGGTTCTTCTCCCTGCCTGCTGTAATCTCACGTCATCACCTTGCTGGGTCTTCTCCATGGCCCTGTTCTTTCCTTCACCTGGACTCAAAGGCTGTTTCAGGCTCTAGTTTACTCCCCTTGACTCCCAGGATCCTCCCCAGGTTTCAGTGCAAAGTACTTGCTTTTCTACCTTTGATGTTTTATTCCCCACCCCTACATGACTCTTCACAACTACTTTTTTCATCTGATTATTACTAAATGACTTGAATTTAAGGTATATAAAATAATGTTCTGATGATTGCTGCTGTGGTTGAGATCTGGAATATCTCCCAAGGCTGTGTGTTGAAGGCTTGGTCCTTGATCTGGCAATGTTCAGAGGGGGCTTAGAGTAGGGGGTTGGATCAGGAAGCTCTAACTTCACCAGCTGAGTAATCCATTGAAGGATTGATAATTTGATGGCATTATTGAGAAGAGATGAAAATTTAGGTAGTGAGGCCTATTTGAAGGGAATGAGGCATGAGGCATGCCATTAAGGACTATATCTTATATCCTATGTATCTGGCAATTTCTCTCTCTCTCTCTCTCTCTCTCTCTCTCTCTCTCTCTCTCTCTCTCTCTCTCTCTCTAATTCCCAGGTGCCAAGAGGTAAGTAGCTTTTTCTGTCATGCTATGAAGTTTTTGCTTCACCACAGACCTAAAAGCAATGGAGCCAGCTCTCTATGGACTGAAGCTCTGAAACCGAGAGCCAAAATAAACCTTTCTTCCTTTAGGATATTATTCTGAAGTGTTTTGTCACAGCGAAGGAAAACTGATTGATACAGATGTGAATGCAATCCCTATGTGAGTTAGCACTGAACACAAAAGCCCACTCAATCAGTTTTAGGGAGGTAAATGACCAAGGTATCTAGGAAGTGTGGGGTGGCTACTTTCAGGAATAGCTATACCGAGTGGCTGAAGAATGATATGAGGACCCTGTCCTTCTTTTGACTTTGATTGACTTTACTCACACTCTCTGAAACATGGCAGGAAAAATTTCCTGGCTTATTCAGGCTCTCGTGTTCCTTGTATCTCGGGATCCCACTGCCAGAGAGAAGGTCTCTCTCCACCCCTCCCCTGCTGCTTTGGCTCACATCCAAACTCCCTATATGGATTCTGATGTACCTTGCTTTGGTTGCATATCTCCCATGCTGCTGCTAACGGGAAAGGGTCCTAGTGTTGGTGACCTTACCATTGTTACACAAGAGGACTCAAGAGTCATCACCTTTAGAAAGGGACACAGAGGAACAGATGTCACTTCAGGTCCACAGAGTGAACTTTCCATCAAGGACTTGCAGGACAGCGGGAGGAGAGTGAGCAAGCCTGGGTTCTGGACGTAACCACCATGACACCACAGGCTGATCTGGGAAGATTTATCACCCATTTCCAGATGGCTGAGGCTGGACAGGGGCCCGGCATTCACTCCATACGGGCTGGGAGGAAACAGTGAGCCATGCACAACAACTAATCTCTGTGCCCCCAAGTCTGGCCTCGGTCAGACACATTCCATTAACGCATGGCCTGCCAGAAGCTTCTGCAGACAGGAGGGTGGACGGTGTTCAGTCCCTTTCCACTTCCAGCTCCCCTGAGAACAACTTTAAAGACTCATTACAACCAGCATCTTCCCAATTTCTTTCCTTCTTTTCTCCCAGATCTAAGTGACGATGGTGAGGGAATTGATGGTAATGGTCATGATATCATAAGACGAAAGTTTATTGAGCACCAATTACCATTCAAAATGCTTTAGATAGGATATGTCCAATATGTGGCCTGCTGATTTTTGGCCCTCACTTTTGTGAGTGAAGAGGAATTATCCTGGACCACATATAAAATATATAATATAGATTATATACATTCATGTGTGTGTGTGCATGTATGTAATAAAACTTCATTTAAATTTTTTATCATAACATTAATGAAAAAATGAGGACAGAAAAACTTCAAAGGCTGCAGGCCTTAGGGACATGTCAGTTTTAGGTACACTGATTGACCTAAGCCTTTCAACTCTTTGTTTCCTGTTTCACAAGAACATCTGAGGCATAGAGAAATTAACAAATGTGCACAATGTCACAGCCAGTAAGTAGAGAGCTGGGCTTTGCACTCAAGCAGTTCCTTAGCCAATACTGAAAATTAATATTAATTGTGTGCTGACTGTGCTCCAAATCCAAATGGATTTCTCTGGGAGCCCAATAATGCAATGACTTTTACCACCCTTATCCTATTAAGATAAAAAAGAAGTTTAGGGGGATTTAGTAACTGACTCATTCAAAGTCCCCCAGACCCAGAGCTCCACCACCCCCGCAGTGACTTCTGTAGGCTGTTGGGAGCCATTGCCAGTTCGAAACAGCAGAAGGATATGTTCAAAGCTGTGTTTTGGAAAGCTCGCCTGGCATCCGTGTGGAAGATTGGTTGCCCTTTCTCAGCCCACAGCACCAACAGGGCAGCCTGACCATACAGCCAGCAAGTGGCAAAACTGGGGTCAGGACTGGCATTGATCTGATGGCCCTGCCCAGGTTTGGCTCCCCAGAGGCCAGCTGCTGAGGGCTGGAGCCAGGCCTCTGCCCCACCCCCAGCTCCCTTTCTTCTCGGGTGCCTCACTTCCGTGCCACGTTTCCTCTTGTTTTGAACCCTGCACTGGCCCATCTCAGCAGTAGCCAGCTCCTCTGAATAGAAATTAGCCCTATGAGCCAAAATCTACCATCAGCCAGAGCTGGTAAGGCTGCAATGCTTCCTGTTGAATCGAATCCTGGGGGGGGGGCAGAAACCACATTGTTATTTATACCCGAAGCTCTTTATTCATGGTGCTTTACAAAACACAAAAGGGGCAGTCCCCTGTCTTACAGAGCCAGCAGACCACAGACACACATAAGACAACAGAGAATAATAAAGTCCCTCCCCTCTCCTTACACAGAAACTTCCCGTCTGCCAGAACTGTCCCCTCCACTGCCCCTTTTGTTTCTTTTATTACCTTCCTCTGAGCAGTCTTATTATAGAAATAGACTCTTAATTAACACATCAGGTTTCTCCCTTTCCGAAATGTCCCTGAAATGTGCCTGTTCCATGATGCTATTCACTCAAAACACCCCCTGCTAACTTTATTTTGTTGGGCTTTAGGTCCTGGCTTGCAGCGTTTGTTTCTCTGTGTATTGAAAGCTTGTCAGCTCTTGGGACCTGGCACGTATTAATTAGGAGGATGGTCCAGAGTAAAGCACAGCTTGATGGAAAGCTAATCTGAGTGGGGACCTGGGCAGAGAGTCAGAAAGAAGCTGAAGTGAGCAGCATGGGGGAGACAGCTTGAGACCTGACCCAGTTTTCAGACTCTGGTGACCCAACCTGAGCCTTTTGGCCACAATTCTTTACCTCATCTCAGCTCGTCTTCTACATAGGCCAAGAGCAGTACCATTTCCTACCTCTGTGCTTTCCCCAACTTGCCCCTTCTCTGCCCATAGGCCCTGGCCTCTCTCTTCCACCTATCCAAATTATGTTGATTTTCAAAGCCAATATGAAGCCTCATCTCTTCCAAAAACTTTGCATGGCTCCTCCAGACCTAATTAACCTCCATTTCCAAGGCGCTCTAGGTACCTTGTAGCTTCCATCCGGCCTTTGATTATGTAGTCTTCTTGATGAGAACCACCTCCAGTCATCAAAGAGAAAGGGGTTCAGTCAGATACAAGTGGAATAGGGAGGCTTGTTAGCTGCTTCCAGTCAGTACCCTTTGGTCCTCGAAGGACAGAAGAGAGGAAGCTTAGTGGGCACATGCCACATTGCAGAAGCTGCTTCCCAGCTTGCCCAGGTAGCCACCAGCAGTGGTCTGAAAGTATCTTGAAGGGCACAAATCTGCTGCCAGCAGCCAGAGTCGCCCACATGACAAGCAGGCTAAGTGTAAACCAGCTACTGCACTTGGGAGTGTCTGTCCTTGGAATTTTGGGCTTGTATCTGAAACATCCAGTTCATATCTTGCTAATGGGTCTTGACACATACGGTCACCACCGTTGGGGTTCTGTGTCATCACTTCATGATCCCTTCTCTATTCCTAGATGTCATTTTTTTGGTGTTTGCTTGTTTTCAATGATCAATGCCACTGACTCTGGAAAACTGCAGTCAGAGGCACCTGTAAATTTTGGGTTTTCCCAGAGGGCTCTTGGCCAATGACTGGCTAGTGCCAGAGACGAAAGCTCAGCTCTCCGTGCGATGCTGCGACCAAGTCTGAGGTGTAGCTTGCACTCCTCTACCTTCCATGGGGTCAGGCTAGGGCCTGAGATGGCTTCAGTGTTTGGTTTTTTCCCCTTCCCCAACCTGCCTGTCCCCAGTCCTTCCTCTCAACTGATTTTTCCTGGAGTACTTCCTTAATAAAATAAGTCTTCATCTACAAGACAGTGTCTAGGAGAACCTGACCTATGATAATACATGTGGTGCAATTCTTTACTGCCAGCCTCTTCCAGCACCAGAAGCCCGTATTTTAGGCCCTTCTTAAAGTCAATATTTTCATCGCTTATTTTAAGTCCAAATGTGTACTTCAACTGCAGTGAATATCCAGTCAGTAGTTCCCAAGTACTGTGATAACAGATACACCATCAGAAACTTACTTTTACTTATAAAGATTACAAATTAAATGTCACCATTCATCTTCCTAGCAAATAGTAGCATTTTCTCCCATGTGACTGTGGATATTGCCAAAATAGTTGCAGACAGACTACCATTCATCTTTCTGGATGCTGCATTCTTGGTATCATAGCACAAGAAGGCAGAATCCAGATTGTCTGGACCTATCCCAAACTCTTCTCATAGGCTATTGTAAATAACCAAGGAAAAGAAAAAAAAAAAAAAGACTTTTCTGTTCCAGCTCACAAGTTCTTAAGCTCTAACTAATTCATTAAAGCCTCTCTTTAAAACCCCAACACTGTGCTGCCCTCTTCACGGCTGGTGTGTGTGTGGGGGGGGGGGCACACAAGCACCTCGCTCATGCCCTGCCTCCCCCACACTCAAGCCCAAGGTCAGAGCTTGGAGTTCTTCGTCCATTGTGCTTAGCAAAGAGCTAGGGTCATACCTGCCAAATGTGTCCATCACAAGGGAAATGAAAGCCACAGATGACTTTGAATCAAGCCAGGCAAATCGTTTTTGTGCAAGATTCACCTTATTCATGGGTCCAAGTACCTTTGCAAACTGGAGCTCCAGTTGGCAACTGAAGTATAATTTTCTGAAATGTAATTTCTCCAACTCCTTTAGCCATCTGCCCTTGGGTTCACTTGGGTTTCCTTTCGAGCTCTATTGTTCTGAAATTTGATCCCTTTCCTGCTTCCCTGAAAAATTCAAGTTTTCTTGAACTTAAGGTTTTTAGTATTTTAGATTTCTAAGAAAGGCAGTTTATTAGGAAACCTTATGCTTACTCAAGTATGTGGCAAGTCCCCAGTCGACCAGCCAGCTAAATGGGATTCCTTGAAATGCTGTTCCAGGCACAGGCTCTGGGGAGCTAAATGTAACATATAATCATCAGCAGTACGATTAAGGTCCATTCCTTCTACTTTCCTTCTTAAGAAGGGATAGTTCATGCCATTTCCTGCAGCAAACAGAAGCAACTTCCGGCTCTGTAGAAGTATGTTATGATTGAAGGTGCCATCTATTTCCTGCGATGTCTTCCTCTCTGCTCTTGGGTTTAGGCAGTGTCCTTCGGAGGGCTTCAGCAAGGTAATCGTGTGGTCATGCCACTGGCCGTTCACCATCTGGGATTTAGCTCCGTGTCTGGATCTTGTTATTTAGGCATTTGCAGAGTGCTAGAGCTCAGCTGGGAAAGCGAAAATGCAGTAGAACCTTGCTAATCTAGCAACTCAACAACATTGGCCATGCCCTTCATGGTCAGGCTCAAAATGAGGCTTGGTGGTTTCACCGTGCAGAACCCATTCCACCGAGGACTGGATCGACATGCATGATCTTTCCCTTTGTTCACCAAAGCAGATGCAACAGCACTGCTTCCTACCATGCTACTCTCTTAATTCTGCCACTAAGAAGTGTTTCAACTGCAGGAAAATCTGACTGAGACCTTCTGATGCGTGCTAACTGTTCCAACCTCCAGGGCCAAGATCTGATGAAAACGTTGGTCCCCTGGCTTTTGGTTGTGTGTGGTTCCATCACTTTTGGTTTCTTCAGAGGTCTGAAGATAAACTTTAGAGGCACACCCTAAACATGCATTAGATGCCGAGATCTACAACCCATTTTAGGTGATCTGTTTTTCTCAGGACTTTATTCACACACAAAGGATTCTAATTATTTGTCCAGAATTACTTAGTCCATTTTCTCTCCCCGCAGGGAAGTTTTTCATGTTCATACTAAATCAATACTAGGATTGTTTCTGATGATCTCTAAATGATGTTCATGGCTTATGCCAGTTTGTTTCTCTTTTCCATTTCCTTCTTCATAAAAACAGATATTGGAAAAGAAGGAAGGAGAAAACAATGACCTACTGTTATTTTTGAAATGTAACTGATGGCCCTTAAAAATTTACTAACTCTAATCAGGATATTACAATTGAAATTTCTCTCCCTCTCTCTCTGTCTCTCTCTTTCTGTATGTGCTTATGTGTTCATATACTATCTTCTCCTACATGATGAAACTCTCTACACAACTCTCAGTAACACAGTCTACACGGAAAAAAGTGGCTGTGTGGCTTGACATGTTGTCATGAACATCTTACCAATCTATTCAAGGGGAACATTTTTCTATTGGCATGCATCTGAACACAAAATATATACTCTATAAAAATGAGCATAATCATTTTAAGTTAAAAATATGTTGATGGTTTGTGGTATGATCTTGTGCCACACAGGCTTCCTGCATGTGGGGTTTAGAAATACCAATCCTTTGTTGTTTCAGAATAGGGTCTAGGTGTGATGTGTGTTGTGTCTTGTGATCTTTATCTTCTGGTAGCAAACTGTTCAAAATACTCAAAATATTTGTTATTCACCTTCTCACTACTTCACCTAAGTCTAGAGATGGCATTTGTCAAAGATGGGAAAGATAATTCAGAGCTTTCCCTGACACGTATTGTCCCAAGTAATATAAGTTTAACATCATTTTTTATTTATAACTCCAGAGTAGATTATCATAATGAAAGCTTTTCAAGAAAAAGATGTTCCTCTACATCTGCAAAGCAAATCATGTATTTCTCTTCTCATATACTCAGCATTATTGAATTCCCTGAACCCTCCAGGGAAGGAATTCTTAGAAAGCCAATGGAAGACAACTTCCAGGGCCTGTATCTTATCTAGTCTAAGGTATTTCTGTCTGTTGGGTTCATGGGCATTATGATTTTGACCACTGAGTTCTTGGTAATCTATGAAAATCAGCCGTGAATTTAAAAAATTAGCCAGTAAGGATGCATGTGAGATTGTGTCCATCACAATCACTTCCTGTGTCACCCAGAAAGAAGTACAGTCCTCACCGTGCATCTGAGGTTCTTCCTGAGCTCGTGCTTGTGCTCCCCTGTGGCCTCTGTGCCCACCCATCCTTGTGGCCTCCTGGTGCTGCAGCTGGAGCTGTGCGCTCATGGTTCCCTGGCAGGGACAGTCCTTCCTTCAGCCCACACCCATGCTTGTCCCTTTGTTCAGGATGCTGCTCTTATGTCACCCCTCCTAGGAGAGGTCTTCCCTGATTCCATCAGAGGCAGAAATATGTCATCTTGCCTAATTCATATATGGCTGTTCTAACCCTCTGGTCCTCAGGACATGACAGTATTGGGAGACAGGGTAGAAGTAATATCTGACATATAGTCGCTGTTCCATAAGTTTTCATTAACAAATTGCTAAATATATATTAAATAATGCATAGTAGTGGGACTCTAAAATACTATAATAGGAGCTTAGGGCAGCATATAAACACAGATATGAGGTCCTGTGTTTAAATCAAATGAACTAATATATTCTGTAAATGTACAGTAACATATATGGAAATGACTATCATCCTGGCAGGCACCTAATAAATGACATTGAAATGAATCTAATAACTAGAGAGGTACTAAGTGGAAGCTGTGAATATGAAATCAAATTCAAGAACATAAAATGGTTTTTTCCTGCTTTCATGGCCATTATACTATATTTAGAATAATTAGGAAAAAACACAGTAAAAAAGAATCTCATGTTCAAAAGGCAGAGATACTTGAAAGTCTTTGAACACCTCACTAGAAATAATTTAACCAAATAAGATTAAAATTCCAGATCAAAGGTAGCAAAAATACAGCAAGGGGAAAGTGGTAGTTGTAAGACTTCCCATTCTCACACACGTTTAATACCACACAAAGAAGATATGGGGCCCATACCGAATAATTTCCATTTCCAACAGCCATGAGGAAGAACATTACATCGCTGTTCTTGGAAATATAGTTGGTAGTTTCCATCCCCCGTGATCTGATTGGTCTTGGGGCAGATAAACAATAGAGAAGAGAATGGTGACTGCACTGGAGGGTGAGTCTTTACTCTCATGTAATAAATGAGCAAACATGTATTGACTGCTTGCTACTATTTGGAATGTAATCCACGGTGTTATATAAAATCCAATATTACATGCAAAAGTTGCTTACAATTTACCTAAACAGACCTGTGCTAAATAGCCTTGGATGCTACTCCTGGCTGGTATATAGCCAGGGTCATGACCTTGATTTACGTCTATATCTCCAGATCCTTACATGTAGTCAGTGGTCCATTAATCACTGTTGAATAAAGAGATGAATATAAAAATTACAGGTGAGGCCACATACCATAAATGTAACACCAATGGCTGTTTCTTGGGTGACCCATGAGTTGTGAATTCAAAGCTGTTAAAAATCTGTAAAAAGGTGTTGTCAACAAGCGTTACTGGGAGAAAACTGGCTATTGGACATTTAATCCAATGGTATAGAGATTCCCCATAATCAAATTTGAGGTCAGACAATATACATCCACTCTTTTGTGGTGAATGTCTTCTATTTTCATCTTCCATGGGTGTACTTCCTCCCCTACTTTAGGTAATAGCACCTCAATTTTTCTTCTCAAACTCTTAGTTCATGTAGTTTAGGTGGAGCTGAGCCCCAAGCTTGAAGATGGCCTGGTGACACAGACCAAGCAAATCTGAGATGCCCTCCCACTTGACTACAGGAATTGGGCTGCGGATGTCAAGTGGTCCAAGACAAATTCACAAGACTCAATCCCAGAACTCACACTGAAATTTCAAGGGGGAAAAGAACCTTTCTTTCTACTAGATTTTAAACTTTAAGATATAAGCCTGATACTAGTAAGTTTACCCAAGTTAGCAGAGGTGTAAGTGGACCTGAGAGATAAAATGTGAGTATATGGGTAGGTGGGTGTTAGAGAAAGACAGAAAGACAAGAGGCAGGGACACCCAGAGAGAGCTACCATTTGGATATAGCTCAGTAATAAGAGACAACCAATCTTCCTGGTTACATCACTAACAATGTCCCATACAAGCAAATCTGAGTTGACTTCCCATGTCTTCCTAGCAGAATAACTTGAATAATATATTAAGTAGCACAGTGAAAGCCTCAAAAGAGTTTGGATCTCCTAGAACATCTCCTGGTGAAAATAAGCATCAAGAAAAAGAAGTGAGCATGTATAGACAAGCCTGTAAGAGTTAACTCACCTCTCTATTTTCCTCATTTGTGAAATCAAACTAATCATAAAACCTGCCCTATTGCACTATATAAATATTAAATAAATCAATATGTAAAAACTACCTCAAATGTTAGTCAACATTTAAGTTATTATCACACAATCAATGCCAGCATTCTGTTGCTCTGTGTGAAGGTACCACTTTGGCATCGGCTTTGTAGGGTAGTAAGTTGAGCCATGAGCCCTGTTTGTTACTGAATAAATCAATCATTCATTCAATCATTCAGTAAAAAAGTCTGTATCCAAGACTTCAGCATGGACTGACCCCTAAATCCCCAGTGAGTTCCCATGGGCACATGCAAGGCCCTTGGAGGACAGGGTCTCTTAACTTTGTACAGAGCTTATAAAAACCAAGGGCTTGGGTTTCTGTCTGTACCTGTAGCACCAGCCAAGTTCTCTTCTCCGTGGACTCCAGTAGGGAGAGGAGTATTTTTAGAGGAACTGAAGGAAAAGGATAATGGTAGCATTTGCTCGCATCTTGAGGCTGTTGCCAGAGAAAATAACAGTGTTGGTAATTTCTCCTTCCTGTTTAAGCACTTTAGTGAAGTGCCTTCCCCTAAATTAAACTGGGAAGTAAGAAAAATTGAGTTCTCATGCCAGATACAGACCCACAGGCCTACTTGGCCAGAGATTCCTATCACATGAGCGCTTTCTTCAAGGGGAACTGGGAAACGGGGCCAGACTGCAATGTAAGAATTTCCCTGATGTGGAAAAAAAGGGGAAAAATAAACTTAATCACCTCAAACACATGCTGAGGTTTTCTTTCTCAAACCCTTGGCTATTATTCCATTTATTTTATTGTGGAGATATATATGTGTGTGTATGTGTGTATATTATGTGTGTGTGTGTGTGTGTTATGTATTGCCACTGTAACCATTATAACTGTACAAGTCAATGGTTTTACATACATTTGTATTACTGATCATCCTCCACCACTAGCAATCCCAAGAATTTTTTTTACCTTCCACATTTGAAATTCTACGTGTTACAGAGGAAGACCTCGTTCTGTCTTCTCTGAGTTCCTGTGATCACCGCTTCAATACCTGTTTCTATGCATTTACCTACTCTAGGAAACTCACAGAAGAGGACCCACACTGCTCCTTGGTGACAGCCTTATTTTGGAGCAGCACATCTTTAAGATTCATCTGTGTCACAGTTTTGTTAAAGCTGCCTCCTCCCCCCATTTTTATTGGTGTATAGATGCAATATAAAATGATAACATTGGCCTTGAGAATTCTGTGTACGCGTATATCACGTCATCCTTGTCAGCCCTTCTCCTGTCCCTTTTGGCTCTCCCACACTTCCCTCGTCCCCCTTGACTCCCAGTATCTCGCCCACTTGATTCTATAAATTGCGTGTACTCTGGATTTCTCATACTAGAGAAACCATGAGATATTTAACCAGCGGAGTCTGACTTGCCTCTCTGAGCATGATGGTCTCAAGTCGCGTCCATCTATGTACAAATACCTCAAGTCTAGGTGTCTTTATTGATGAGTCGTACTTCATTGGGTACATCTACCACATTTTTGTATTCATTGGTCTGTTGATGGATATTTCGGTATCTTTTACAATTTAGATATTATCAGTAGTCCTGCTATAAACACAAGTGTACATGTATCTCTGTTATACGTTGCCTTTAACTTTTTTGGAAAGGTACCCAGGAGAGGTATCGCTGGAGAGAATGGATTTATTTTCAGCCTTTTGAGAAATCGTTATATTGCTTTCCCTACTGATTGCATCAGTCTACAGTCCAGCAGCAATGTAAAAGGGCCCCTTTTTCTCACAACCTGGTCAGCATCGATTGCTGTTTGACTTCTTGATATGTGCCATTCTTGCTGGGATAAGATGGTATCTTAGTGATGTTTTTGATTTGCATTTCGCTAAAGATATTGAACATCTTTTCATGTATTTGCTGGCCATTTCTACTTCTTCATCTGAGAACTGTCTACTTATTTCAGTTGCCCATTTTTTAATTAGATCTTTAATTTTGAGGATTTTATTTTTCTTCAGTTCCTTGCATATTCAAGTTGTTAGCCTCTTGTCCAAGATGAAGATGCTAGGATTTTTTCCCATTCTCTTGGTTTTCTCTTCATTCTGTTAATCGTTTTCTTTGCTGTGTAGAAACTTTTTACTTCAACACAATCCCATTTGTTGATTCTGGGGGCTATTTACTTTGCATGGTATCCCATTAAGAAAGTTCTTGACTACTTGTGCATTTTTAAGGGCTTTACCTATTTTGACCTCCAGAAAGTTCAGTGTTTCAATTTGATACCTGTATCTTTAATCTACTTTGATTTGATTTTGATACCTCATGATAGGTGTGTATCTAGATTCATTCTTCTATATGTGGATAACCAATTCTCCATTTATTGAAGAGGATATCCTTTTTCCAGTGTATATTTTTGGCTCCTTTATTAAAGATCAGGTAGCTCAGGATACTTGAGTTTCTACATCCTCAGTTTTGTTACATTGGTCAACCTGTCTGTTTTTGTGCCAGTACCATATAGTTTTTATAATTGTTGCTTTGTAGTATGACTTGATGTCTGGAATCATAATGCCACCTGCTTTTGTCTTTTTACTCAGGATCAATCTGGCTATGTTGAGTCTCTTTTGGTTCCATATGAATTTTAGGATTTTTCAAGTTTTGTGAAAAAAGTTGTTGGTATCTCGATCGGAATTGCTTTGAGTCTGTATATCAGTTTGGGCAGTGTAGCCATTTTGACAATATTAATTCCACCTATCCAGGAACAGGGGAGGCCTTTTCATTTCCTAATGTCCTCTTCAATTTCTTTTTTCAGCACAGAATACAATTTTATTTGTAGAGGTCCTTTAATTCCTTAGTTGGGCTTACTCCTATGTATTTAATTTTTGATGAGCTACTGATAATGGGATTATTCTTCTCAGCTCCTTCTCAGTGAGTTCACTGTTTGTGTAGAAGAATGTTAATGATTTTTAAACTCATTGTGTATCCTGCAACTTGTTTGAATTTATTAAATAGGTCTAAGAGTTTCTTGGTGGAGTTTTGGGGGTCTTCTATGTAGAGAATTATGTCATCTGCAATTAAGGATAGTTTAACTTCTTCCATTCCAATATGTACTCTCTTTATTTCATTCTTTTGCCTGATTATTCTGGCGAGGGTTTCAAGAACTCTGTTGAACAGAAGTGATGAAAGTGGACAGCCTTGTTGTGTTTCTAATTCAAGGGGAAATGCTTTCAATTTCTCCTAATTTACTATAATATTTTCAGTAGGTTTGGCATATATGGCTTCAATCAATTTGAGGTAAGGTCCTTCTACATCTATGCTCCCTATGTTCCTCAGGGTTTTTTTTTTTTTTCAAGTAATGAATCGATGTTAGATTTTGTCAAAGGCCTTTTCTGTGTATATTGAGATGATCATGTAATTTTTGCTACTGCTTTTATTAATGTGGTATATCACATTAATTGATTTATTTATGTTTAACCACCTTTGAATCCCAGGAATGAAGCCAACTTTATCATGGTGTGTGATCTTCTTAATAACGTACTGGATTCTATATGCCAATATTTTATTGAGAATTTTTGTTTCTTTGTTTATTAAGGAGATTGGTCTATAATTTTCTTTCCTGGTTAACTCTTTGTCTGATTTTGGTATCAGAGTAATGCTAGTTTCCAAAAACAAATTTGTCAGTATTCCTTCTTTTTCAATTTCATGGAACAGTTTGAAAAGCATTCGTGCTAGCTCTTCTCTGAAGCGCTGGTTCTCTGAAGAATTCTGCTGTGAATTCATCTGGTCTTAGACTTTTCTTTATGGATAGAGCCTTTATTACTGTCTCAATTTCCACTTTTGTTTTGAGTCTATTCAGGGTTTTTATGACTTCTTGGCTTAGTTTTGGTATTTTGGTATTTGGTATTTTGGTTCAGAAATTTATCCATTTCTTCCAAGCTCTTCAATTTTTTGGAGTATGAATTTTTGAAATAGTTTAAGTCTCTGAATTTCAGAGTGTCTATTGTGATTTCACCTCTTTCATTCCTAACTACATGGATATGTTTTTTTCTTTCCTTCTTTTGGTTAGGTTAGCTAGAGATTTATCAGTTTTGTTTATTCTTTTGAAGAACCAGCTCTTTGATTTGTTTATTCTTTTGTATTTTTTTTAGTTTCAATGTTGCTGATTTCTGTTCTGACTTTTATAATTTCTTCTCTTCTATTACTTTTTAATCTATATTGTTTTTAATTCTCTAGGAACTTGCACTGCATCACTTTATTGTTTATTTGGGATTTTAAAAAAAAGTGCGCATTCATACATTTCCCTCTTAGCACTGGTTTCATTGTGCCCCACAGGTTTTGGTATAATGTGCTTCCATCATTATTTGACTCTAGGAAGTTTTTGATTTCTTCCCTGATTTCTTCTGTGACCCATTGTTTATTCATTAGTACATTGTTTAGTTTCCATGTATTTTTATAGTTTCTGTAGTTTCGTTTGCTGTTGATTTTCAGTTTTATTCTGCTATGATCTGAAAGCATCCTTGGAATTATTTTTACTCCTTCACACTTATTTAAACATGCCTTATGGCCTATAATATGGTCTGTTTTAGAAAATATCCCATTTGCTGCTGAGAAAAAGGTGTATCTCATTGATGTTCGAAAAAGCGCTCTGTAGATAACTGTTAAGTCCAATTTTTCCATACCATGGTTTAACTAATTTTTTTGTTGACCTGTCTATCTGTGATAGTGGAGTATTGAAGTCTCTTACTATAATTGTAACAAAAATTACTGGACTTTAACAGTCAAATGGACCTCAATACAATTAGGGTCTATTTGGCTGTTAAAGTCCAGTAATTTTTGTTTTACAAAACTGTATAGTTAAGGGAACTGTATTGTTCCTTTAACTAGCATGTAATTTCCAACTTTGTCTCTCCTGATCTATTTCAGTTTGAATTTGCTGTGGCTGAGAATAGTATAGCTATCCTTGCTTGTTTCCTGGGTCCAACTGCATGGAGTATTGATTTCTATCCTTTTATTTTCAGTCTGTGTGTTTCTTTATAGGTAAAGTGTGTCTCTTGCAAGCAACAATTTGTGAGTTTTTGTTTTTTGAACCAATCAGCCAGCCTGGGTCTTTTGATAGGTAAGTTGACACCATTAACATTCAGTGTCATCATAGTAGTATATTTGCTACTTCTTGTAATCATTCTGATGTTCAGTGTTGATTGTTTGATTCATACTTCTGTCAATTCATTCTCCTTTTTCTGTTGTTTCCTTTACTCTTGGGTCTTTGGTGCTGGTAGTCTCTCTTTCTCTGTCTGAGATTCCCTCTATCAAAACTGCCTTTTTAAAGAGACAAATAAATTTCTATTTTCCGATGTACCACTTTTTGTTTGTCCATCTTTCACTGATGGATGCCTAGGCTGTGATATGGATTGGATGTGGCTTGAGTGACTAAACGCTTGTTCCACAGGGTGGCACTGTTAGGAGATGCTAGAACCTCTGAGAGATGGGGGTCTTGTACAGGTACTTAGTCATTGGAGATAGGAGGGATTTCTCTTGCAACCTCTTTGGTAGTTCTCGAGAGAGAGAGAGTTGCTATAAAAAGAGTAAGGTTGTCCCCTCCTGCCCCCTTTCTCTCTGCTTCTATTCCAGATGTGAGTGCTTACTCCTGCATGTGCTCACAGCATAACTTGCCTTCAACAACTGTTCTCACCAGAGGCCAAAACAGTAAGGCCACCAGATCCTAGACTTCAAACCCACAAAACTATGAACTAAAAAATTTTCTTTAGAAGTACCCTGTGTCAGGTATTTTGTTACAGTGACAAAAAGCTAACTAAACTTTCCTTCCACCTTTTGGTTACTTTGAATAGTACTGGTATAAACATGGGTGTTAAAATATCTGCACCAGTCTCTGATGTTAGATAGATACCTAGGCATAGCATCACTAATCCATAAGATAATTCAATGTTTAATTATTTGAGGAATTTCCATACTGTTTTCCACAGCAGTGACTCCATTTTTCATTCCTAGCAACAATGTACAATAGTTTTAAATTTTCCACATCTTCACCAATTCTTGTTATTTTTTGTGTTTTTGATAATGGCCACCTTTCTGGGTGTAATGTATTTCTTTGTGATTTTTTTTTTTTTTTTTTTGAGACAGGTTCTCGCTATGTAGTCCAGGCTGGTCCTGAACTCACTAGGGAGCCCAGGCTGGCCTTGGACTGTTGGCAGTCTTCCTGTCTCAGCTTCCCAAGTGCTGGGATCACAGGCGTGCACCACCACATCCAGTTTATGCAGTGCTGGGGAATCGAACTCAGGTACTCAGCGCTTGACTTAACACTTCCTAGGCAAGCGCTTTAACCACTGAGCCATTCCTCCAGCCCTCTTTCTAATTTTTAATTGTCATTTCTTTGATGATTAGCAGGGCCGAACATGTTTTTTACATGCTTGTTAACCATTTGTAAAACTTCCTTGAAGAAAGATCTATTCACATCATTTGCCCATTGTTTAATGAGTAGGTTTTCAATTGTTGAGTTGTTAGATATAAATGCCTTCTCACCTACATGATCTGTAAATATCCCTTCACATTCCTTGATTTATCTTTACATTCTGTTGATGTCCTTTCATGCACAAAAGCTTTTGTTTTCTAAGTTTTGATATAGTCATTTGTCTACTTTTTCTTCTATTGCCTGTTTTTAGTGTCATAACCAAGAGATTTTTTTTTGCCAAATGCAATGTCATAAAGTTCCTTCCTATGTTTTCTTCTAAGAGCTTTATAATTTTATCTCTTACACTGAAGTCATTGATCTCGTTTGAGTTTTTATATTGTCTAAGGTAGTAACATTTCTTTTGCATGTCAATATTCAGTTTTCTCAATACCTTTTGCTGAGAAGGAAATGTTAGTTTTGATATCACCTAGCATGGTGAATTTTAAATTTTTTTCTTCTCAGATCTTCCCGTAGATTTTGCTGTGCGTATTTTGAAGCTCAATGATTAGATGCATATGCATTAGGACTGCTATGTTTTCTTATTGAATTTATCCTTGTATCATTATAAATTGCCTCTGTTTATCTGTAGTTATTGAACTTGAAGTCTACCTTGTCTGATACAAATACAGCCACTTCTGCTTTCCGATCAGTAATGTTTATGCAATCTTATTCCTCTCCTTCATTTTAACCCTTTTGTATCTTTATGTTGTATTTCTTGTTGGAAACACTTACTTAATTGGATCTCGCTTTCTTATGCAGTCTAGCAATCTCTGGTTTTTAATTACTTTTATTTCGTGTAGTTATTGATATAGTTATGTTTAAGCCTACCATCTTACTACTTTCTTTTCTCTAATATTTGATCCTCTTTTGCTAGTTTTCCTCATGTTCCCTGCTTTCTTTTAGATTGAGTATTTTAAGATTCTATATTCTATTGGCTTATCACTTGCATCTATCTGCTTTATTTTTTAATGGAGTAGAGTATAAGATTAACAGATTACTGTTAAGTATAAGAGTGCTTATCAGTCTACTGTCAAAATGTAGTATTCCTTTGACTATGTAAGCTAATTTTATAATAGCATACTTCCCTTTCTCCTCTTGGGCTCTCTGTGCTACTGTCACAAATTTCATTTCTACCAAATAAACTCCATGATACATTTTTGTTATTTTTTTACATAAAACTAAATTCTTTATCAATTCATAATTTAAATTAGAAAATATATTTACACACATATTCACCATTTACAGTGTTATTCTTTTCCTTTAGTACCTCAAAAAACTTCCTTTAGTGTTTTTCATGGGTGAAAGTCTTATTTTATATTCACTTTTGAAGGTTCTGTTTACTGAATGTATGTCTCAGTTCATTTTTCATGACTAAAACAAAATACTTAAGGTAGGTTAACCTTATGAAGAGAAGTTTATTTATCTTAAAGTTT
The DNA here is from genome assembly GCA_004027205.1 of Ctenodactylus gundi. Taxonomy (NCBI): domain Eukaryota; kingdom Metazoa; phylum Chordata; class Mammalia; order Rodentia; family Ctenodactylidae; genus Ctenodactylus; species Ctenodactylus gundi. The sequence goes on along the minus strand of PVKB01001135.1, from coordinate 224,668 downwards.
TGGAGGCTGACAGTAAAACATCAGGTGGTCCTATGTGTTTGACCACTGTATGCAAGGAGAGATCGCATGGCCAGATGGAAAGCCAGAGAGTGATTTAGGGTTTGGGCTTTCTTTTATAAGAACCAAGAGTCCCACAGAACTACCTTAATCCCTTCTAATGGTAGTGTTCTCAATGATCTAAGGGACCTTCCTCAGGTTCCACTATTTGAAGATCCACAATACATCTGAATATCACCACATATGGATCAAGACTCTAACACATGGAACCTTGGGGGAAACACTCAAATTATTTGCTTCGTAGCAATATAGATGGAACGCAACATTTCCTTTTTTTTTTAACTTCCAACACTCACTATGACAATTCATTTTCATTGCCTTTTGCTTGCATTGTTCCTGACCAGAAGTCCAGAAGTCTGTGAACACTCTGACCTCTGTTTCCTCTGTGTACTCCATCTATCTTTCTCTGGCTGCTTTTAAGAATTTTTCTTTTATTATTGCTTTTCAGCAATTTGATTTTGATGTACTGTGCTGTGTCTTGCTTGTGTTTGTTCTGCTTAGAATTCAATGAGCCTCTTGAATCCATATGTTGATAGTTTTCTTCAAATTTGGAGAAATTTTGGTCATTATTTCTTCAAATATATTTTCTGTCTTCTGTTTTTTTGTGCTCCTATTTTGTAAATTAGATCATTCACTGTTGTCTTGGGGTCCCTAAAACACTTTTATTTTTCCCCACTCTTTTCTCTGTGAGCTCTAGTCTATATTTCTGATTATTTCTTCAAGTTCTGTGACCTTTTCTTCAATAACACCCTATCTCTTATTAATGTTACCTAGAAGCCAGGTGTAGTGACACACACACCTGTAATCCCAGCACTCAGGAGGTTGAGGCAAGAGGATTACTGTGAGCTCAAGGCTAGTCTGGGCTACATAGTGAGTTCAGGACCAGCCTAGAGTACAGAGTAAGACCCGGTCTCAAAAAAAAAAAAATTGTTATCTAAGGAATTACTCATTTCCTTTAGTTCCTGCTAAATTCCACTTGTTTCTTTTTCCCCCCATTTTATTGATATGTATACTGAAAAATTTAAGGTTTACAATGGAGTTCAGCATTTCATGCACATATGTATCTTGTCAAAGTGACAAGGCTTTCCCATTCTCCTTTTGTCCCTCTCCTTCCCATCCCCTCCCTCCCACTTCCCCTACCCTACCCCCTTGTTTTTTATATAGCTTGCATTTTTTTTTCTCCTCACTATGGACATGTTTTTCTTTAAATTCTTGAGCTATTTGATAGTTCTTTTATTGTATTACTGCCATTTGGGGCCTGGTTATTTCATTGATTTTTTTTTTCTACTGGGTATGTGTCATATTTTCCTCCTTCTTTAAATAGGTAGTGATTTTTGATTGAGATTATAAGCATAGCATTGTTCCATTTGTTGCCATTCTTTAAGGAACATTATGGTTTATTTTGCAAGCATTAATTTCCTTCTGGACCTGAGCTTGTTTGTAAATTTCATTAGGTTAAGACTAGGATTACTTCATCATGACTAACATGTCATGACTTGTTATTTTAAAAACAATAAACGTTTTCCCATAAATGCCTCAATGAGTACAGCCCACTTGTGAAGCCCACAATCCCCAGAATCTGAGAATATGTTAGGTTATATGACAAAGAAATTAAAGTAGCTGCTGGAATTAATGTTGCTGCTAATCATCTGACCTTAAAATAGGGACTTGCTTCTGGGTGACCTTCCTGGGCCCATGGGCCTTTAGATGCAGAAGGAAGAGAGAAACAGAGAGAAAGCAGTGTGAGCTGAACTTGGCTCAGTGTTGTTGGCTTTGAGAATGGAGGAAGGAGGTCATTAGTCAAGGGAAGTAGGTGGACTCTTACCAGGTGAAAAGGACAAAGGAAGGGATTTTCCCTAGATTCTCCAATAAAATAAAATAAAATAAAATAAAATAAAATAAAATAAAATAAAACAAAACAAAGTGTACCATACCAATGCCTTGATCTTAGCCTGGTAAGTTTGTGTCAGATTTCGGATCTACAGACTTTAAAAATAAATTTATGCCATTTTAGGCTCCTACCTTTATAAAGTGATTGATTACAGCAACTACAGAGAAGTAATGTAGTGGTCAGTAAGTCTGCCTCACACTGACCAGGTGGACTTAGTTGTCTCCCAGGTCACTGTGGATTCTGGAAATCTTTCAGTGTATGTCCTTGGCAGTCCTTTTGCTCTGTTTTCTTTCCTTTCTCTTAGGGATGATAGTCCTGTCCAATGTGTGAAAACAATCGTGTTGCTTGTTTTTACCATTTGTCTAGTTGTTTAGAGCAGGAAGGAAGCAAATGGTACTGATTATTACCACCCTGCCAGAAGCAGAAGTATTGTGCTCACTTTTGCACATTGAGAAACAAATTTACATATTTGACTTAAAAAATACAACAATTATCCTTCAATATGCAGAGCTCAGTCCTACTTTGCCCAAATTACAGCACTGCCTTCCTTTGGTCTTGGCAGCCACTTCTGAAAATGAAAGACATTCCCACCTGCCCTTCCCTCCATGTGCATCTGAGTATTCTCTTCTCTTCTTTTAAGGTCACAAGTTACATTATTTTAGGGCCCATCCCAGGACCTCATTTGATTTTAATTACCTCTTTAAAGACTCACTCCCTGAATTAAAAGCCCTTCAAAAATAGGAAGTTTGAAATGATGCAATTCAGCCCATAACAATGTCTTCCCCTACTTGAAGTTACTGTTTCAAATAAGATTGGCAGGCTGGAGAAATGGCTTAACACCTAAAGCACTTAGCTCGAAGTCAAGTGGTAATTACCTGATTTTGAATCCCCAGCACCACATAAGCCAAGTGTGGTGGCAATCCTAGCACTTGGGAGGCTGAGGCAGGAGGAAAAGATTGGAAATCTCTTCTGTTTCTACAGCCCACTGGCTATTCTTGTCACTTAAGGTATTTAATGAGATAAACTTGATTTGCTAGATGGCACCAGGACATAGTTAGGATCATTCTTGTCTTTAGGGGGCTTATTTCTTGTGGAGTGATTTTGAAATATTAAAACCCTAACTAATTTGATTGCTTATTTTTGTCATCAGTATTTTCATTTACCCATGGACTCTTAGACAGATTCCCATACACTCCAGACTCTCACAGAAGTTTCCTGATCTTCCCTTATCTATAAAGGATGCAGAAGCAATTGAGTCCTGGATCAAGGGAAAGAGGCCTCAGAGTCAAGATTTAGTGAAAATTCCACAGTTATCTGTCAGTGAATACCAAAAAGAGTGAGCATCAGGCAATGACATGGAAGACCAGCTGCCTACCTCACAACTCCGAAATTAGGTTCAAATCCAAAAACATTACAAACCCTCTCCCCTCTTTCAAATTAGCTACAATTCTTGTTTTACTACTCTGGTGGCATAAGAACTCAAGACAAGAATTCAATAAAGAAATACATTTTTGCACTCTGAAATTGATACCCATGATATTATAAAACTAGGGAGGAAGGAGAGATCCACAAAAGGGAAGCATTGACACTGGCTTGTAGATACTGGAGGTCAATAAGCAACCCAGGGACACTTCCTGCAGGAGTTGAATGTCTCTGAAGCCTGTAGAGATGGAGAGGCCATCACCAATGGCCAATGACTTCCTTGCAATAAGATGATGCAATGTACCTAAGAAGGAAGGTGCTAGACTAAATAAGCCCCAAAGGTCAAAGGTTAACCATAATCAAATTTAACTTTTTGTTTAGGAAATTGTTGGATCAGGGTAATACTGATTGCCAGGCAACTTCCTCCATACAGATATTCAGGGACCTATGCCACCAAGACTTCCCAGAGCAAAGAAGAAGCTGGAAGAATAATACAGGTTAATTACCATTAAAAGATCTACCCTACTTCACCTTTATGGGTGAGTAGGAGACACTAAGCTGACTCCTCCTAGGCAGCCCACCCACATCCATAGCCATTTAGTCCTCATGATAATCCTATTTGAAGAAGCTAGGTCTCAGAAAGGCTCACACTCAATTCTGGCCAAACCCAACCACATTCTTAATCACTCTACTCTGCATCAGCCTCTGAATTTATGCTGATGTTATATTCCTGAGAGGTGCTAGTTAATTCAAAAGCATGTAGAGCAAAATGAATTTTCTCACAAGAAATGAAGGGAAAGCAAAGCCAGAGAAGTGCTCTAGTCAGTTGCAAAAGATTCTACTCATGTAAATTGTTCTGCCATATTGCATTAATATGAGCAGTAAATAAACAGTTTATGGGAAAAGTGGAATATATTAAAATTTATTCATGGGACACTAATGAAATAGCCCCTGACTGATGAAGCGCTGGCCACTGCAGCCTGCAAACACTAGTGCGCATGTCTCTGTGTGCCAGCCTGTAGGAATCCTAACGCATGAATCTCTCATCAAATGAGTGATGATCACAACCAACACTGCTGCTCCTCTTTGTGGTCCTGCTTGGACTTGTTCTTAGCATTTTCATCAGGGTGAAGCATCCAGCCAAAGCCTGTGATAATAATAGTAATCAGCGAATACTGTGTGCTATGTGCAGACACTGCCCTAAACACACACACTGACTCACTTAATCTTCATGCTTACCTGGGAGGATAGATTCTGTGATGATAATATCTTTACTTTATAGAGAAAGAATGAGGTACTAAAGATTGAGCAACTGCTTATAATGGCTACTCTTGCGTGTCAACTTGGCTGGCCCCGGTGTCCAAATAGTTCGGATATTTTGTGGTTTACTAGTAGACTGCCTTTGAACTTGGATTGTGATGCTTTCTTGAGTCTAAAGCCTACCAACATTGCCATCAGATTTTCAACTTGCCAAGCCTCTACAATTATGTGAGCCAACTATTTAAATTTCACGTCTCTTCTGTTTCTCTGGAGAACTATGATTAATACAGAATTGGTACCAAGAATGGGGTAGAGCCAATGATTTGCCTGGATGGAGAGGGATTGAAAAGACTATGACTGGAATATTGGTGACAAGGGAGTCTGAGGAAGAGGCAAGCAGATAGACATCTTGGAACAGGAAAGAAGCATGAGAGTATTTGTCTCACTTGAATGCTCATCAAAAGGGTATCCTCAGCAGGGCAGGATTTAATAATCATAACTAGGGCAACTTGTTTCATGGCTATCACTCAGCCACTTTGCCCAGCCATGCCTGCCTTTGCTCACTAGGCTCATAAACAAAGTAGCTATAGGGGCAGGATGGAGGTGATACATGGGCCCAACAGCATGGACTGGCCACAGCCTATGCTGAATGCCCAATCTGTCAGCAGCAGATTCCAACACTGATCTCCTGGTACAGAACCAATTCCCTAGGAGTGCAGGTATCAGGTGGCAGGTTAATCACATTGGAAATCTTCTACCATGGAAGGAGACATATTCTGCTCTTACAGGCACAGACACTTACTCTGAATACAGATCTGTCTTCCCTGTATGCCAGGGATGCTTCTGCAAAAACTACAATGTATGGACACTTCTTATGGAGTGTCTATCTATGATCATGGTATTTCTCCAAACCACAGTGCTTCTGATTAAGAACTCACTTCACAGCACATGATGCATGGCAGTGGGTCAATGTCATGGAAGTCACTGCTCATACTACGATTCCTGCTGTCCTACAGCAGTTGGCCTAACAGAACAGAAGAATGGAGCTTTGAAGACTCAGTCACAGCACTAGCTAGGTGCTTTGTAATTGTAGTTGCTGTTTTTCCCGCTGCCAGAATTCATAAGCACAGGAAAGTGAAAAGTCTAAAAAGTGGGAATTATCCAAGTGACTCATCAGTGAAATTTTTCTTTCTTGTTCCCACAACTTTATACTCTTCTGGCCTGGAAGTCTTAAAGGAAAAGGTGCTACCACCAAGAGACAGGGTAACAATTTCACTGAGCTGGAAGTTAGGACTCTTCTACAGCCACGTTGAGTCCCTCTTGCCTCTAATCCAGAAGTGAAGAAAGGAGTTGTGCTGGCTGGGGTTACTGATCCTGATTGTCAAGGAAATTGGAAATTGGAGGAAAGAATGAGTATGCTTGAAATACAGAAGTTTTTCTAGGGTATCTCACAGCATTTTCATGTATCACGCTTAAAGTCAATGGAAAACTACAACAACCTAATGCAGACAGAACTACCAATGGCCAGAACTTTCAGGAATGAAGGCTTGGGTCACTCCACCAAATAGACAGTCATAAACAGCTGGGGTACTTGCAGAGGGAAAAGGGACTATGGAATGTGTAGTGTAAGAAGGATGTTATAAATACCAGCTATGTGACCAGTTATAAAAAGTAAAGAATAGAATTGTCATGAGTATTGCCTTTCTTATTTTGTTATGAATGTATGTATGTATGTTTGCCTCCCCCTCGCTTTATCAATATACAATAAGATATGCTGACATTATATCATAATATCTGAGTATTGTTAGCTTTATATCATAGCATAGCATTTAAGTTATAAAAAACTAAGGAGAAGCATAAGGATCATTCAAGGACTTGTCTCCTCTCCTTTGGAAAGGGCTGATTTCTGTTGCACATAGGAGTTGAGGCACATTGGTGAAATTACGACTTTGTTACTGTCTTTACCTAGAGATTAAAGACGGTCAGGGAGATGTAGGTGGGATGCCAAGTTGACAAGGACTGAACTTGTGTTGGTTAATTTTACCTGTTCAACTTGGCTGGGTGACAGTGCTCAGGTATTTGTTTAGCGTACTTCTGTGAGAGTGTTTTCATATAAGATTTACATTACTTAATCTTCAACAAAGGGGCCAAATGCATACAATGGAAAAAGGACAGCCTGTTCATCAAATGGTGATGAGAAAACTGGGCATTCACATGCTGAAGAATGAATATAGTCACACACCTATCACCATGCACCAAAATCAAATCAAAGTGGATCAGAGACCTAGACATTAAAAGCGAAACACTGAACCTCCTAGAAGACAAATTAGGCAAATATCTAAAAGACATAGGGGTAGGCAAAGACTTCTTTGACAAGACACCAAGAGCAAAAGAAATTATTCCCATTATTAACAAATGGGATATTGTCAAATTAAAAAACTTCTGCACACCAAAGGAAACTATCAACAATGTAAAAAGAAAACCAACAGACTGCAAAAACATATTCACCACCAACAACTCAGAAAGGAAGCTCATAACTAGAATATACAAGGAGCTGAAGAAAAATAAACCAACCAAAATAAAGGATCCGATTGAAAAGTGGGCAAATGAAATGAAGAGGCAGTTCACTCACGAAGAAGTACAAAAGGCCAATAGATACATGAAAAGATGTTCAACATCTCTAGCCATAAGAGAGATGCAAATTAAAACAACGCTAAGATACCATCTCACCCCAGAGAGAATGGCCTTTATCAACAAGTCAAATAGTAATCAGTGCTGGTGAGGCTGTGGGGAAAAAGGAACTCTACTGCACTGCTGGTGGGAATGTAAATTCATACAACCACTCTGGAAAGCAGTATGGAAATCTCTCAAAAGACTAGAAATAAATATCCCCTTTGATCCAGTGACACCCCTCCTGGGAATATATCCAAAAGAGGCCAAAACAACACACAACAGAGACATATGTATACCCATGTTCATAGCAGCACAACTAACAACAGCTAAAATATGGAAGTCACCAAAATACCCATCAACAGACCAGTGGATACACAAACTGTGGTATTTATACACAATGGAATACTATGCATCTATAAAGTCCAACAGCGTGGAGGCTTTTGCAGGCAAATGGAAGAAACTTGAGACCATCATGCTTAGTGAAGTGAGTCAGGAGCAGAAGGTGAAACATCGAATGGTCTCTCTGATATAAGAGACCCAGAATATACAGGAAGCTGAAGAAAAGTAAACCAACCAAAATAAAGGAACTCTTATGGAACTTAAAAGGAAAAACAAAGTGAAACAGATGGGTAAGGTGTGGGAGTGACGGAGGGAGGGGAGCCTAGGGGGAGGGACAAAAGGAGAGTGGGAAAGTCTCTGTCATCTTGACGAGACACGTATGTGCACAAAATCCTCAACTTCATTGTAAACCTTAAATCTTGCACTAATACATATCAATAAAATGGGGAAAAACAAATAAAACAGACATTACACATTAAAAAAGATTTACATTTAAATCAGTAGACTTTTGAATAAAGCAGATTTTCCCCTGTTAATGGGGGGTGGGCCTCATCCAATCAGTTGAAGGTCCAAATTGTAACAGAACAAAAGGAAATTTAGCCAGCAGACTGCCCCTGGGTCTCATCTGCAGCACTGGCTCTTCCTGGCTCATCACAAGCCTGCCTTTGAATCCAAGATGCAATTTTTCCTGAGTCTCAAGCTGACCAGCTTTCCCCATCAGATTTTGGACTTGCCAAGCCTCTACAATTTTGTAAGCCAACTGTCTAAGAGGCTCTATCTATCTATCTATCTATAAATCCTATTGGTGCTGGGTCTCTACACAACTCTGCCTAATACACTTACCTAAGAGTATAATGCCACTGAATTGGAAAATTAGATTAAAATCTTGTAGCGTGGCGCAAGAATCCACAGACCTAAGGTACATTGTCCTGTCAGCTTTTATCAATGCAGTAAGTAGTGCCCATTTTGAGACCAATTCCCATTTCTTCATGTTATCTGACCACATTGGCTAAGGATACAAATCATGTATGAAGCCAGTTGTTATTATAAACTAATGCCAAAGGTCTAATTCAACCTTCTAAGCACACTGGAATCTTTCTTCTTGCATATGTAACAGTTTGACAGGGATAATACCGGTTGCCAGTCAGCTTTCTCCACACAGTTATTCAGGGACCCTGGTTGTTGGAGACCGCCACTTTGAACACGCAGCCCCTAAGATCACCCTGGGCCTTGACACCAGGCCAGCCAGTCAGCCAGGGTAAAGGAACCTGGTATATCATACACAGGAAACTTTTATATTCATGATTACTGAGGGATTTAAAAAAAGGATAAGCAGTTAAAAGTTGCTATCTTGAAAATATTTTGTAGGGATATATGTGTGGAATTTTAAATTTCTATTTCACTTTATTTCAAATCTCTTAATAGTGAGACCTTAACCTAATAAGATATCAGGTTCCCTTTTTCCTCTAAACCAACAGCCAAAAAAATAAAGGAACTACCTTAAAAATCTACCTGCCACACAATGAAATTAAGCAACAACGTGCTGTAGGTCACATCACCATGAGCAGCACAAATAGGACCTGGCCCCTGTAACAGTCTAGACACCTCCTTCTCAGTTACTACATTCTAGGGCTACTGCATGAGCATGTGAATTTTTTTTTTCAAACTAGCTGTAATTCTCACTTCACATTCACCTCTGTGTCCTCAGAAAAACATCAAGTCACTCTCCTGGCACTGACTGAATCCTGCCTCTAATCTGCGGCGCTCAACACCAGACTCTGACACATGGCGGCTCCATGCAGGTGATGCCATTCCCACCAACAAAGCTTACCTGGTGACATCCGCTCTGGTTATATCTTCGAGTCACGATAATATGCCTAATGCATTTGTTCAAGCAGAGAAAGAGCTTGTCGGAAGGCTAGATATGTTTTTAGAACGTCTGGGGCTGGAAGCACATGGGCAGGAACAAATGGGAAAAGATCAATGGAAAACAACTGGGAGAAAGCCTGGTAGTGCTGGGATGTCAGCCTTGGGAAGGTCCCTGGCAGCAGCTGACTTGCTACAATATAACGGGCTGAAAAAATACATCTCTGTAAAAATAAAGAAAAGCCTAATGCAGCACAGCTGCCATCCTCCCAATAATTAGATTTGGAGGGTTATTGCTGAGATGAATGGAAGATATCATATGGTCACTGCTAGAAATGTTTGCTGTCCCTGTCTAACGACACTGCTAGACACTGGAGTTCTTAACAGACCCACATATGTTTGTTTTTAATTAAAATGTGCTGAATGAACCGTTAGCTGCACTGAAATAATGAAGAAAAGCAACACAAGACAAATCGGCTAATTGACAACTCCGAACACTCCATTTTATACCCTTCAGTTATGTTAATGGAGATTTCCAATATGTTCTAGTTGAAATAATAATTGCATGAACACAGTTACATAACAACCTAAGAGGAAGATAAAAATATATTACAAATAACGACAGCAGCAGAAACCACAAATGGGTCAAAGGATTACAAATTCATTCTCAGCCATTCCAACACATATTTATGGCATGCTTACTGCTTATTCTGAGCCAGGCTCTCGTGGGCGAAGGCATCTGATGAGATCATTGCAGTGTTTGCCAACATACATTTTGGGGCAGAAGCCAGTGTTCTATGAGTATTGGGGTGCTATGCAGGGTGGGTCTCCAACCAAATGGAAAAACAGCAAACAACTCTTCAAAAGGAGAGACCGGGATTTTAAGTCACTTCAAAAGCTAGTTTATGGGAAAGCAGAAATCTGGCCAAGATCTTGACAAATGACATTTTATTCAGTGCACATGAAGCTAGTGCAGCTGCCTGAAGGAAGATGTGTCCGGGGACTGTGTACACAGTGCAAGGCCAAAGGGCAGCCATATTCCAAGTAGACTGTAAACAGAGGGGTTATTGGAAGCCTTTCCAAAGATCATGGCAGAATTTCAGCCATGAGATAACCAGAACTGGGGCCAAAATTGAGAGTAATGGCAATTGTCAAATGCCTTTGGCTGTTTTGTGGAAATTAATCCCTTGGTGGAAAAGTCTCTAGTGAATGAAGGAGAATAATTCAGAGTCACTGAACACCCCTGCTCTTAACCGGAGGGGCAAGATATCAATGGGGCGAATTAACTCCAATGCATTTAGAGTTTATTTACAATGAATCTGCTAAACCTCAGTCTCATCCATATTCAATCACAGAAAACTGTGGCTCATCCAAGACAAGACGGGAGCCAAATTTGGGGCAAGGCAAAGGGTGACATCATCTGAAAGGGCTGGAAATGAAGTGTAAATTTGAATATCATCTGTATATAAGCGATAATTAAAGCTGTGACTCTCAATATGTGCCAAGAGAGAAAGTCAATAAAAATGAGGAACAACAGAGTCCCAAGCCACGTGCTACTCAAGTGGAGAATTTTTTTCTTCAGTGGGGGGGTGGGGTGGGGGGTGGTGAGAGTTTCTTTCCTGCTGAATGATCTCAAAAACAGACACAGATCACGTGCAAGAAGCCTAGAACCCTTTGCAGATGGTTGCTGAATCATTTGAACATTGAGCAAAGTAGAAGGTGTCTTTTTTGAGTGCCAAGGAGAGAAGAAGTCATTTCATTTAGTTTGGGGAAGGCCCCTCTCCTCAATTAAGGTCTCATTGTGGTAAATAATGTCCCAGAAAATCACCAGTCCAAGCTGACCCTTGAGATGAATTCCCTTTTCAAGTCTGATGTTGGGGAGTGTCTAGGTTACTTTTTCATTGCTGTGACAGAATACCCAATGTCCACAACTTAAGGAAGGAAAGATTTATTTAGCTCACAGTTTCAGAAGGTCTCACACACTCAAGTTCATGGACAGCTGGCAATGGTGGAAATACATGGCAGAGGCCAGAGAGCTGCTCACAGCATTGCAGACAGAAATCAAATGAAGCAGAAGTGGGTTGATGTCTGAAGACTCAAGCAAAGGCTAGCACTTTTCCAGGAAGAAGCTGTAATAATGTTTCTTAGCCCTTCCTTTACTCAGTTCAAGCTGCCATTTGGGGCCCTCACACCCAGGGTAGGTGTCCCTCCCTCCCTCCTTCCCTTCCTAGTCCACAAATCAATACCACACACCTGAAAGCTCTGTCTCAGGCAAAAAGTAACCTCAACAAGTTAACACAATCCTTTAAAGTCAAGCCCCTATCAACCATCCCTTCCAGTCAGGCCCCACCTCCCAATCACACATGGTTCCAGTTATCCCACTACGTCCAAACACATGAGGCTTTTTGGGGGACACTCCAGATCCAAATCGTAACAGGAAGGAAACTCAATAGACCTACCCAATAGATTCATCTCGTGTGTCATCTTGACAGATAAATGAACACACACACACGTATACATATGTGCACACACAAAGGGTGATTCAAAAAATACTATACACATTTACATTAGAAAAAAAACTTGTTACAGTAAAACACACATTTCCAAAACCAGTGTGGAATGCGTGTTAAAAGTGATGGGGAGTGGTTTACATATTTTAAGGGACATGAGTGATAATGTGACTTCTTGTATGTTAAATTTTAAAATTTAAGCAGTCATCATACTTTACGGCCACTCTTCATTGATCAATGTTTATGGTAATTTTTGTCAAATAAAAACATGATGGTGTGTCCTCATCCATTTTATTCAGCTGATTTGGCACCATTTGACTTCTGGATTTTGCTCAAAGTCAAAATTTCCACAAAATGTAACCATTTGGGTCAATTCAGGACATGGAAACAGCCATGACAGCATAATAAAGAACACTCATAAAAGAGGACTTCCAGAAGGGCCTCAGAAGGTGGTGAGAACGATGGCATAAGTATACCATGAAACAAGTGGGATTACTTTGAGGGGGATTTAATGGCAATATGCCTTTTACTATAATAAACAATTTTAAATTTAAATATTCACCATATGTTTATAATCACACATATATATCTGGGCTTTTTCTTCCTGATTTCTAAATTAATATGAAAAACACTTGGTTCATAGTTTTGCTGCTCTGGAAGTAGATTCTCAATAACTTTCCTGAAACTTCTCTCCTTCCCTTTTCCATTTGCTGTACAATCATAAAATATTGTGATTTCCCACAATTTTCCCCCTCAAAATATTCTCGTATGATTTTGAAGTTAGCCCGGCAGGATCATTTACTACATAACTTTGGACAAGTTACTTAAAGTCATGGTTCCTCACAACCTGCTTCCTGAGGCTGTGAAGGTTGACTCAAATGACAGCTGTCTGGAGACCCTGGCAGAGGGCCTGGTACATGGTAGGAGATCAGCACAAGTCGCTTTCATCCTCCTACAGCTCCAGCCTGCTAGTCACTTGCAGAGAAATGTCTGTTGCTTTGGATTATAATACTCATTTATTTATTTATGCTCCTTCTCTTTCTAAAGGGATTTTAGGAAGCTCATAAAAAAACATTGCCTGAAGAAATCAGTCCTGATAAGGAAAAAGTAGTGTGAAGTGGTAGAAGTTACCAGTAATCTACTTCCCTATAATAAATTCAAAGGTGGGGGGATAGGGTTGATCCCAAAAGCATACTACAGTTGTGTAAGCCCAAGGTGCAGAGAGGAGTCACACTCTTTTAGGGAGGTCAAGGTGAAACAAGTCCCAGCACACAGTTCCTTCATGGTCTACCTTCCCCAAAAAGTCAATTTAAACTGTCTCTAAGTAGGGATGCATTTTAAAATCCTTTAAAAATTTAAGATATATAGCAAAAGACAATTATTATAACCGAGCTCCCATGCTTACTACTCAGAATTAGAAACCATTCATATTTCACTGTTTTCCCTTCCTTACTTTTAATATTTATTTATTTATTTAATTTTATTTTTTGAGACAGGGTCTTGTTCTGTGACCAAAGCCGTTCCTGAGCTCACTATGGAGTCCAGGCTGGCTTTGGATTCAAGGCAGTCCTCCTGTCTCAGTCTCCCACATGCTGGGATTACAGACATGCACCACCATGCCAGGCTTATGTGGTGCTGAGGAATCAAACTTGGGCACGTGGTGCTTGATGTAGTGCTATAGTTTCAGCCCATTTTTTAAAATCTTTATTTTTGAATCAGGATCTTTCTCAGTCACCAAATTGCCCAGGTTGTGCTTGAACTTGTAATCCTTTGTCTCAGCTTCCCAGAATGCTAAGATCACAAGTCTGTACTCAATATTATTTAAAGAAACAAAACTATAACTAAAGTTCTGTTGAACCAATCGACATGGAGGCAACCTCTAATGAGTCTGAGTTGATCTTCCTAGAGCATTTAAATGTTTATTTATGTGTGCTACAGGTATAGGTTGGTGTATTTCATCTCCATAAGTTGTATCTCATGGTCTGTACCATGATGAGGCATGGCTTACAATTCAACATTGCTTTCTGAGATGGAAGCCACTGTTACATGTGCATGTTACCCATTCTTTCTAGGGGCAGGGTTATGGGCTGTGTCTCCACCTCCATTCCAGTAGCTCCCAATGTGACTGTATTTGGAGATAAGAGGTTTAAAGAGGTAATTAGGTTAAAATGAGGTCACTAAGGTTGGTCCTAACTTAATATCACTGATATGCAACATGACAAGCCAAGGTGAGCCCTTAGAAGAAACCACCTCTGCTGACACATTGATCTTGAAATTCCAGCTTCCAGAATTGTGACAAAATAGATTTCCATTGTTTAAGCCATGCAGTCCATGATACTTTGTGATGGCAACCCCAGAAACCTAGTATAGGCAACAACAGTTTCCACAGAATACAAAGTCCACTGGATTCGCACCCATTCTCCTCATGGTGGACATTTAAGTTGAAACTTAGCACAAACACACAACAATGTTGCACAGGGCTTCTTATGCATGCATGTGAGTTATCCCTCGAGGAACTACCTAGGAATGTATGCTGTATTCTGGAGTATGCACATTTTCAAATTACAAGAGGTAGCCAAATCTGAAGTGTCTGTATTAATTTACACTCAACAACAGTGAATAAACTTAAACTTCCTGCCAGTGTGACTGAGGAACCAAATCTGACTGTGTTCTAACTGCATTTCCCTAATTGTGCATTAAGTTGAATGATTTTTAATACACACATTGCCCATTCTTATTTTCTCGTCTATAAATTCTCAGTTCGTATTTGTTGCCTCTTTTTCCTTTGGGTTTGCATATCTTTTTCTACCTGATTGGTAGGAATTATATATACTCAGTCAATAGGTAAGAATCCTCTTTCTGCCAGATGTTCTGCAAATACTTTCTCCCAGCCTAACATTTGTCTTTTAATCTTGTTCATGTGCTATTTTGACAAAAAGTTTTCAATTAGGTGTTATAAGACGTATCTCTACTTATAGTTTGTAGTTTTGTATTTTGCACTGTCTTAAAGCAAACTTTTTCTCCCCCAGAATTCACAAAGGTGTTTCCTTAATGCTTTTTCTAATGTTGTAGAGTACTTTAATACATCCTTACTTATAGCCATGATGGAGAGATGTAGGAATTTTCTTTCTCTTTTCTTTCCTTTCCCATCGAGAATAAATTGTCTCAATACCACTTACTGAAATATCAAATACTCTAATTATAAAATATTTAGAAAAATATCAAAAAACCGTTTCATTTTGAGTAGTATAACTTCCTGATAAATCCTTGGTAGTATATTAGGAGAAAAATGTTCCCCTAAGTAAGTAAATAAGCTGATCCAAATGGGTATTTGGATATGAGCCAAGCAAATGCTAGAGGTTGTCTGCCAAAACCTGGTTTTGATATTGGAAGAGTTGACATTAAACCCTTCTTCCTGACAGCCACTGGATAGCGAGGCCAGGTCTCTTTCCAGGCCACTATGAGCTTGTGATGATTAAATGCATCTGTGACACATAGGAGAAGACTTGTCTTCCATTGTCCCCATCAAGGAAATGTGCTCCCTGCCCCCCAGAGCAGCAGTCTCTGCATAGAAATCTCTGGAACCATATGCTGAAGCTGGCTGTAGTGCCATCTGTGGAAAACAGGGGACAGAGGTCTTTATGGGGAAGTTAATTTTTCACTAAATTTTCTTCCTGCCTCTCTTAAAATTTCTTTTGACCATGTACCTACACTACTGATTCAAAATAATACATTCATAAAAAAGTCATGGAAACCCTGATATGTCAGTAAACAAGGTAAATTGGGTGAGGAGGTGTCTTTCTATAGCATTTTGCTTAAAAAACAAAGTACACACATGAGTGCATGCACACACACATACACACACACCCCAGAGAGATAAGAACTTTGAAGGGAGAAGACTGGTAATTCACATCAAAATTACATTTTGCCATAATCATCTGGATAGTTATATCATTGCTTTTCTAATATTTCTTAGACAATAAACACTTTGTTAAAAATAGGTCTCTCTTAGAAGATCAACATTAAAAAATCAATGAAATAAAAAATGCTTCTATTTAAAATTCACCTCTTACCCTATGGACCTTCCAGGGGACTATGTGGGATCCCCTCAGGACTCTCTACTAAAAACCTTCCTTTAAAGTCAATGTATTTGAAGGTTAGAGATAAGTTATAATCATTTTTGCACTTTCTTTGTGTAGTAATATGATATGTCAGTCCAAAATCTTCAGCACTGTGGATTCAATCCTTCTGTAAACTTTGCTTGACCACCTGCTACTTACTAGGGCCTGGAATAAAGACCAAGGAGGTGGTGTTCAATCAGAGATGATAGGCTCTGAGCACAAGTTTGAAGTGTGAGTGAGAGACAATGGGAAGTCAAAGACAGAATTCTAGGCCCTGTGCACAGGGAAGGCAGGGGGAAGTGGGCTGGCAAGTTAGCAGTCTGGGGTAAGGGCAGGGAGGGGGTACTCAGTGTGGTGGGACTCAGGGACATCTGTGGCCACAGCAGGTGCTGAAACTGGAGAGGCAGGGAGGGGTGAGTTATTATTGCCCAGCGGACCTTTCTAAGTTTGGACGTGAAGTCCGTGGGGAAGCGATTGAAGGGTTTAAGCAGCAGACTGACACAGTTGTGTTTGTGCTTTGGCACAAGCACCCTGGCTGAATGAAGCATTGAGATGGGACATGATTAAGTCAGGAGGGTTGTGTAGGAGATTGTCACAGTCATTCGGGGAAGAGATGACGAAAAGAAAACCCCAAGCCAGGTGGCAGAGATGAAGCAGCTAGGGGCTAAGATAGAATTATGTGGATGGTGAGAAGAAGAAAAGGAAGTGCCTGGGGGTTCCTGGAGTCTTGGGTTGTGGAACTGAGCAGAGTTAGATAACCAGTGCCATTAAATGAATCAAGGAGGGTAGGGTAAGAGGTCTGGGGCAACAGATGATAACATCCACTTGGGAAAGGTTTTATTTGAAGTATGTGTAAAACATCAAGATGAAAATGCCCAGTAAGCAATTGCGCATTCGGTTGATGGAGCTCAGGAAAGAGATCTGGCATAAAGGCACAGATGTGGAAGCCCTCCTTGGTGAGAGATAGATGTTGGTCATGATGGTGCTTGAGATTCCAAAAGTTAAGGTAAAGTTAAAAACTGTCTGTTCAACTTATCTAGGGGTGGGAGGAGAGCTCCAAGAATTGAAAGGAGGCCACTGGAAGGTTAGAAGCCCCATAGATGCATCAGAAGCCAAGAACATGCAAACCCAGGAAGCTGCCCCTAGGCTACCTGGGAAAGGCCACAGGCCATCAGCAGCCCCAGACCAAAGTAAGTCCAGATTCAGGAGCTATGAGAATTGACAGTATCCTTCAGCCTCAGACCAAAATAAGCCTGGATCCTGTACCTGGGACCCATAGGAACTGACAGCACCTGGTAGCCCCAGTCACTAGAATCAAGTCTGCAAGGAGTGCAAACTGCAATCACACTGTAAGCTTCCCCTTGTAAAGGCCTTCCAGAGCTTTGCAGACCAGCTTGGGAAAGGCAGAGCTTGGTAGCCACACAAGGAAGTGATGTAGACAGGAACCATCTTGAAAAGAACTTGAGTACAAACTGTTTAGGCTAAAAGAAGCCACATATCAGGGAATTTATGGACATTCTTAAAAAGTGCCTAGGAAGGAACTGGCATAAGAGGTATTTGCAGAAGTGAGAAAGGCTGTAGACCACCTGAATGGATCTGATGATAGTGAGAACAGGTTGCAGAGGGCAGAAAGCTCCACCCTCAGGGGGAGTAAACCAGGATGGACGGGAGAGCTTTGCTGAGGGGACTGGGTGTGAACAAGACACCATACAAGCCCTCAGACTGTTAGATTCCCTCTCATTGCCTACTCCCAGCATAGAACACAGTGTGATTCTCATCTCCTCCACACACCCTGACACATGTTCAATGAAATCTTTCAGGCTGCTAAAGAGAAGCCCCTCAGCAGTAAAATCATGGAAATACAAGGCAACAGGACACACACACAGAGATGGCTCACTCCCCAGAAACTGATGTAAAAAAGCACACAGGCAACTTGGGTTTTGCAAACAGCCAATTCAAACAAGATATTCTTAAAGAAATGCAAGCAACGATCAGTGGGCTTAAAGAGAAACTTAATAAATAGTGGTCCTAATGAATACAAAGCTTACTGAGCATACAGAAGACACAAATAAAAAGTTGGCTGAGATGAAAAAGGAAATGCAAGATATGAAGAAACATATCTTTCCCACAGGAATAGGCCCTGAAACTGGAGGAACAGCAACGAGGTGCTCTACATTGACAGGGAAGGAAACATCATTGAGCTGTTCCAAAATGCAACAGAACTGTCCCCAAGTTCTTCTGAATCTCTCCTCACCAGACATCTTTCTGACTGACTATTAAGCTTTGGGGACTTTTGAAGTTATACATATTCTTCAAAAATTGAGAGGAAGTCTGCTTAAAACAGAAAATTAAAACAGTACAGAGTTAACATACTCCCCTCTAAACCACCTCCACCTGTAGCCAGATCCCCAAGCAATTCCCTGACCACTTTTTCTTCCCTCTGTAACCTCAAACAATACACTGAAGAAACATGGGGTGAGCTGAGGCCTCTTTCGCAACTGCTTTGAAGTTCAATGCTTCCTCTGCCTGATACTTTTTCTTCCTTTTTCTCTTTTGGGCGTTGTTCCCAAAGACATATGTCTCAAAGTATATTTCCTGAAGAAGCATTCCTCCAACAACACTTTTATTTCATATCCAGAATGGTAATGGTAATATAAACAGAGAGACAGACAGAGAGAGAGAGAGAGAGAGAGAGAGAGAGAGAGAGAGAGAGAGAGAGAGAGAGAGAGAGAGATCCGATGCTGACAGGGAGGGCCCTAATTTCAGGGCAGGAGTTGGATAAGGAGTGAGATTCAGTCTCAGGGATGCTGGAAGGGCTGGGATCCAGGACACAGGGATGCAAGCAGGAACTGAGCCCAGTCAGAGGTAACAGGAGGACAGAGTGATGGACAGACAGTGACGGTATCTATTGGACCAGGGTAGGAGATGGAAGAAGTGGTGATGATGGACGTGACTCTGAATTCAGTTGGGAGAAGAGACCTCTATTCATGAACCCACTTCTTCCTTCTGTTGTGCGTGTTCCAAGAGCCCCCAGTCAGGGCTGAGGCCTGGGGACCAGAAAAGAACCCACGCTGGGAGCAAGAGTGGCAATAACAACGTGTTACGGAATGATCAGGCTGGTTAATGCATTTGTTCTAATTTGCTTAGTTTTCAGCTCCTACTCATTTAAACTAGAGTCAGTTCATGCAGAATCTGTGCTGTAGGGAAGAGGTTGGGAGGAACAGCTGGCTTCCTAGGGCAGCCTTACCGATGCCATTCCATGCCAAGTTAGTTAAATTTTAACTTCAGCTTCATTTGAAGTGACATAAAATATCAAATAAAAATAAATCAAATAAGATAGGAATTAATCTGTCTGATATAAATCCAGGCTGGCCATGAGCAGAGAGAAGCTGTTCTGGTTGTTGGCATCCTCGGGAACCCAGTCTCCACCCATCTCGATAAGGGTGTGTACCTCGTGTACTTACACAGCTGCTGGAGTTTCAGTCTTTGTGCTTTCAGTGGAGGAAGGAGTGGGTGGGAAGAAGGGCAAGGCCACAGCGAGGTGCAAAGGAGGCTGGTGACTGTGTGTCCAACTAAAACTCAGGAGTTCTAGTGTCGAGACAGAACGGAAGAACAGGCATTTGGGGCCACCAGTGGCTTCTGCTGCACCTGTCTTGCTCTGCCCCTGACACCTGAATCCCCTGTGCCCTCTATCCGCCCTCTCAGCCTAACTATGGTGCTGACCTATAACCATGCACCCAGGTACAGACATGCCAACCATCAGTGAACCTACTAGATTGCTGGTTGGCATGTCTGTACCTGCCTCTGCTGAAGAACTGGATCCTTGGTTGTTCCCTGACTATCTCTCCCATCCCAAAGATGGTCTGTCTAGATCTTGCCAGTGCCTTCTCTCCATATCCTGGTTTCTCCTTGTGCTAGGTCTTAGTCTCTCAGATGCAGGGGAGGGATCTCTTCAGATGGGCCAGATCCCAGGGTCAGGGAACAGGGCTTTCTGGCTGGCTTCCTGTCTGGAGCTTTGCCTTTCCTCCTTTCCCAATGGATGCTCAAATTCCATGTGACGTTGATGTGTTTATCAGCATCTTACCAATGACAAAGGTGAGCAAAATATTTTTTTTTCTCTTGGCAATGACTAATTTTAAAAAACTCCAAGATTTTAGAAGCTATATTTTTAATTTAAAAAATCACAGGAAAATGTAAACTCATTGCTATGGTTGGATCTTGAGTGTTCCCCAAAAGCCATATTGATTTGGAAGTGTATGTTACTGGGAAGTAGGGCTTGGCTGGGAGGTGCAGATGCTTGGGGGTTTGATCTGGAAAGATTATGTCAAGTTGTTGCCATTGGGGTACCCAGGGCAGAGCTTTTGGGTGCTTTTTATTAACTTGGGAACCAGAAAATAAGAGAGAGGCACTCACTCCATGTGTGTACAGGTGGGTGGGTCGGGGGCACTAGCATCTCCAGCTAGGTAAAGGAAGGAAGAAGAAACATTATTAGTTTCTTCCTGGTGAAGCTCCAGCCTAGTCAGTCCGCTAGCCAGTCTACTTCCCTCCGCTTCGCTTGGCTTCTCTCTGCAATGGGGTGAGCAGCTCTCCAGCCTCTGCCATGTGCCTCCACCACTGCCAGCTGCCTCATGATTGCACTGTGTGAAACTGTGAGCTAAATAAATCTTTCCTCCCTTAAATTGTGGATGTTGAGTATTTGGTCACCGCAATGAGAAAGTAACTAAGACACTGTATTGTCTAGATCACCAGCTTTGAGAAGGGTTTGCCATCCCAACTTGGAGTGTGGACTGCGGTCATAATTCCGTTTTGCTCACTGTGCAATTTAGGCATCTAACTTATTAGTGCGTCTCTGCCACTTGTCCTCCACGACTCTGAAACTGTCCTCAGATAGTCTGACCCTTGATGGAAGGTTAAGCAAAGCAGTCCTGTAAACAACTGGCACATGGTAAGTGAGAAATAAATATTTCCTGTGATAATAACTTTTAATGTTATTAATGATTATTATGGCATTTTAAATATCAGTAAATTGACACTGATTTTTTTTTTAGTTGTTAAATTACTGCTTGGTGGACCTTTGTGAGAAGTAGTTACACGTAGCCACACTCCTAATTCAATGCTTTACTCTCAACTTTTACCTCAACCCCTTCTTTCCTCCGTTTCCTTCTAGATTCCAGTTGTAGAGGGCCTAGTGTGTCTTACATCCTAGTCTATATTGTATATAACCAAAACCAAGTTGACTTCCTTTTGGTAAATATGGTTTTTTTCCCCCTAGAGACTGAACCCAAGACCTTCACACTGAGCTACCTCCCCAGATCTTTTTTTTTTATTTTTGAAATACGTTCTCACTAATTCACTATGTTGTCCAGGCTACACCTTGACTCGTGATCCTCTTGCCTCAGCATCTCAAGTACTAGGATTACAGGCATATGTCGCCACACATGGCCTTTTTGGTAAATACTTATAACACACTAGGTAAATGACTGCTTATTTCAGTGTAACAGATGCAGTTTTCTAAATTCATCAACTCACAGATCAGTTTAGCAGCCTACCCTACAGCCACTGCTTGTGACTTGACATCTTAGTGGTACCTGGGATTCTGACGAGAGATGAAACTTGTTATTTGAGAATGAAGTTGCATTCTTCCCCAACCGCCCTTTCTCCCTTACATATAGATTTCTGTCATCTCTTCTTTCTTTGTCCTTTTAGCTTTTTCTGCACAGGTGTTCTTTTAAATAATAGCAAGTAGCATATTCTCAATTTAGAAAATACGGAAAAGTAGAAAGGTAGAAACAAACATACTCTCCCCCCATCTCGATGTGGCTCCTTCAAGAACACCTACAACGCACACACAGGTTTGTTTTTATGGAAATAAAAACCACACAGAATAGACCAGTGGTTCTCAATCAAAGTAATTTTTGTACCCCCTGCCCCTATAGGACGGATGGCAACGTGTGCAGACATTTTGGGTCATGAAAACTGGGACAGGTGATGCTACTGGCATCTACTGGTAGAGAAAGGAGACACTGCCAAGTGTCTAGTAGTACACAGGACAGCCCCACACAACAACAAATTATCTAGCCCCAAATACCAAAAGAGCCAATGTTAAGAAACTCTAGTCTAAAATTGGGTTCAGCAAACTATACCCATCACCCTCACCACTGGCTACCTCTTTTTTAAAATAAAGTTTTATTGGAACACAGTGATATCCATTCAATTACCTTTTGTATGTGGCAGTTTTGCCTTACAAGACCGGTGTACATGTGGTAACAAGAAACTATGTGACCACAACGCCTAAAATAAATATGAGCCACATTGGAAATCTTACTTTTTCTACTTGCCACATTTTTTAAAAATACAAAGAAACAGACAATATTAATTTTCATGTGCCCTAAATATTATTATTTCTTTCAATACTATTAAAATTGTTAGGGAGAAATTTTCCATTATTTTGTCTTCCCACAGTTAGCTGTGGCTTCTAGGGCATCTCTTTCTGGGCTAGCCACCTTCCAAGTTCTACCAGACAGGGTAGATCTGTGCAATCATAAGCTCCTTTCCTCGTGTAGCATATCTAAGTCTTTTCATGGTCTCTCTTACTGACATTACTGTGTCATTTTTAATGGCTCAGTTTATTTAAAAGATCCTTCTTTCCAGGCACTTATTGTTTCTGAGTTTCATAATTATGAACTGTGCTGTGGTGAACATTCATATGCAAAATTATGTCTTGACTATAATTATGTCATTAGGATAAATTTCCAGATGTGGGTCACCCAGCATACATATTTCTAAGCCTTTAGAAATTGTTTAATAATATCTCCCCTATAGGATTGATAAGAATTAAGTGAGCAAGTATACATAAATACAATTACCAAGTCAAGTTAGTAAAACCTAACATGGTAGTGCCTGCACGCAAGCATCACCTGCTGTTAATCACGTTAGTCCTGAGTTGGTCGTGAGCAACCTGGCTCTAATTCCAATGCCCACTGACAACATCAACCATTCCTGATCCCAGTGTGCTCTCTTCAATACAATGACTTTTTATTTGCCCTTGCACATTTCATATGCAATACTGGCTTCTCGTTACTGGTTGTTTCATCTGATTGCAGATCACTAGTTTTCTTATATTGAAGATAGGTTTCTTTGGGTAGATTCATGACCAACTCAGTGAATATCCACATGCACACAGAGTTAGACCATTTTTCACTGACATGTTCAGGACAATAAGTGACCACTTGTCCCAGTCAGCTTTCCCCAGGTAACGCCACTGCAACGAATGATCCTAACATCTCAGTGGCTTACAAGAAACACGATGTATTTCTCCTTCACATTACATATGAGAACAGAGGCACGCAACAATACGACAGAAAGAGACCAATGAGCAGCGTGTGAGGGAGCCTCCCACAGCTGTTGCTCTTACCTGCACATCTCCTTGGCCACCAGTATCAGTGGGTTGGGAAGTATCTTCCTCCCAGAAGAAACGCAGCAGTCACAAGTCCTACATGGCAAGTAGGAAGCAAATATGCGGGAACATAACATATTCTATTCCACTAGTCAAGTCAACTCAATTACCTTAAATAGTTCCTATGCATTCATATGCATCTAGTCACCTGAAGTTAGGATTCCCCCTTCAGGTGTGTACAACCTGCAGGCCACCATTCTTTTTGTTTATTCATTTGCTTGATTTGCGCTTGTTTTTTGAGTGAATAGGCACTGTCTTGGGCCACACACAAAATATATAGTACAGTTAATGTACATATATTGACTTAATATACTTAATTAAGGTACATATAAGTACTAACACTTTTAAAAAACTCACTGTAACATAAAAAAAATCAATGGCACCCCCCACCACCACCTAATAAACAAAAAAGCAGGCCCCAGATTGGACACACGTGCCACTGTAGTCCCTGTGGAAATTTTATAATCCATGCCTCTAAGGGAACAAATAACAGATGCTGGGCTGACCCGCTTCCACCTGTACTCCAGGGGCAAGCCAGCCCAGAGCGACTCAGGAAACTCACTTTAAAGCAAACAAAGGTACATCTCCCACTTCTTGCATGAAGATGCAAATAAAAAGAACTTAGTGCCCAAAGAAATGATTTCCTTATCAAGCAACTAGAAAAGAGTAAAATTCAGAACGTTCTTCTAGTCACCAAACACCCCAGATTCTTTATCATGGTTCCCTTAAAACAAGAGCTGAGAATTTTTTTTCTGTCAAGAGCCATTTGAATATTTATGATATCATACATGGACTATACAAAATTATCGAGTTAAACCTTAGCCTGCTGTATTTGGTAAAGCACTTAATTAACTTCCTAATAGAATGGCTAAAACTGCTCCTCTTTGGTGAGGCTTTGGCAGGGCAGGGCAAAATGATTTCACAAGCCATGTTCAGCAGATGTTCCCCACCCCTCCCTCAAAAGAAGAGAGGATGGGGCTTATGTCCCAGTCACATCACTGGAGGATCAATTGTTGCTGTCACCACCATCATAAACAACAGCAGCTAGGACATGGTCACCATTCTCATTCCCACTTCCTTAGAGGTCAAGACAACTATACTGTTAATATCTTTTATGGGGGGTTACTGAGAATAGTTTTTGTTGTTTTGTTTGTTTTGATTTTAAGACAGAGTCTTGCTAAAAGTTGCCCAGGTTGAGCTTGGATTTGTGATCCTCCTGCCTCCATCTCCTAGAGTGCTGGGATCATAGGCCTATGCCACCAGGACTAGCTCAGCTACCATTTTCTTAAATGCAGTGACCAGCTCCTAGCTTGGCAGAGGGAACAATCAAATACTCAGGTACTGAGCCTTGTAGTGGAAAACTGAGCTACAGCTTCCAGTAGCCTGACTTGTGCAGAAATTATTAAACTATTTTCACCCTCATAAAAATGTATTCCTAAAATCCTCATGCTAGGCAGTTTTAGAATTAATAAGTGTGTATTAAAGTTACAAGTGATTCCACCCCAAACCTGAAAGAAACCATTCCTAGGAACATGAAAAACGCAAAAGAGCAATGCACGTTTCCTAAGGTAAGTCACTTCCTATTTGAATCATTTATTTATATAACAGGCTTTCTGGACTTATTAAGGGAACTGCCAGTTACACTTACCAGCCTCTCTGCAGGTGGAAGACAGGCACAAGGCTTTCTTCTTGCTTTATGTGGGAGAGTCAGTGCCAGAGACTTTTGTCCCCATGTCCATCTTCTCCTTGTCTCTGTCAGTCTCTGGAAGGACATGGTGCTCAAAGGGAAACCCTTCTCATCCCAGACTGACAGCAGAGAAAAACAAGCCAGTATTTCACATCCCACTGGGCTGCTGAGCTTGCCTGAGCCTCCACAAATGGCCAGGAATGAAAGTAGAATACTTTATTCTTCATCTATTTTTAAACTTTAAGTCTTTCAATGCCTGAGCTCAAATCCTCCATCTGCTGTGCAGCGTTCCCTCACTCCTGCAGGTGAGGGGAGTTTTCCTTTCACTGTTCTCTGCTGTGACCCAAGGCAATGTCCCTGACCCAGGGCACTGCGAGCAGGCTCCCTGCTCGTGGGCGGCTTCCAGGCTGGCTACTCCTCAGCAGTGCCCAGTCTCCTTTTTCTTTGTCTCCAGATCCTCTTTGACACAAGTCAAGCTCCATTGCAAAGGCTATCACCTCTTTCTTCAGGTCACCCTGTCCTTGAAGATGGAGGTATCGAGGGCAAACATAGGCTTGAGCTACTCTCACAGGCTGCAGCCTTTTTTCCCTTGAGGTTTTCTTGACTTTGTGGAAATTTTGGGCCAGACCGTTTTTTTGTGGTGGAGCTGTCCCATGAATGGTAAGATCTATGGCAACATTCTTGGTCCCCACTAGACACCAGGAGCAGCTCTCACCCAGGCTGTGACAAATTCCAATCCAATGTTGTCTCCAGGTATTGGCAAATAGCTTCTGGGGAGACAAAATTACCTAATCTCAAAACCAGTCTTCACATCTGGCATTTCTCCACCACTGCTGACCCTGGGACCCCTGGCAACTTCAGGCTTATCTCTACCAACTCCCACAGTCACAGAAAATCAGAACCCTAGAATCAATCCCTTGTCCTGTGTTACTCAGAGTGGTTCTGCTTGTGGATGAATCACAAGGTCTGTGGGCTATTAGGACTGCATGAACCATTAACATTTTAAAAAGTTATTATTTTATGACTACAGTATAAAAATAAATACTATCTAGGCTGGATAAATCATTACATATTCATTATTATAACTATTAAAACATTTTTTCTGGACCCACAAAGTACCATGAGCCTGTGCACTTAGTGGACACGTCAGCCCTGGGTCTGCTTCTATCCTGAAAGCTGAATAAGTATTCACCATATTCATTATCAGTGAAGGATTCATTTCATTTATCTTCTTTGTAACCAGAATAAAACACACATGACAATAATTTGCTTCTTTCAAGACTAACTTGAGTTTAAGGGAATAACTCCAAGAACTCGATGTGACACTCAATGGCTAAGCAGAGACAAAAGAGGTGAAGACCACAGGTGTGTAAGTCAGTTCTTAACCTGCCAGTGGGGTCAATCAGAGTGCAAGCTGCTGCCGTCTTTTGAATGCCCCCTCCAAAACTCATGTTGAAATTGAATTGCTACTGTGACAGTATTAAGAGGTGAGACATTTAGGAGGTGATTATGGCAAGAGAGGTCTGCGTTCCTGAATGGATTAGTGTGGTCATCACAGAAGTGAGTTACTTATCATGGGAGCAGGCTCCCATACAAAGGGAAAGTTCAGCACCCCCTTGCCAGATGAAGCCTTCTGCCGTGTTAGCAAGAAGGCCTTCACCACCTGCAGCTTCTCAGTCTCGCACTTTCCAGCCTCCAGCACTGTGAGCCAAATAAACTTTTAGTGTTTATAATTCACCCAGCTTGTGATACTCTGTGACCACTGCAGAAAATGGACTAAGAGAGTTGTGATACAGAAAATTGAGAGGCAAAGATGAGTGTGAACTAAAACTCCCTTTAAAGACATATCAAAGAAAAAGAGTGTCTTGAAGCAAAATTGCACACATGTGTTTTCTACATGTTTTCCATTAGATTGTTAATAATATGGTGTAAATCATTTGGTAGAGTCAGATGGACCAATTCCAGGCCAGGTTCCTTACCCATGGCCAGCTGTTTCTGATCAGCCTGGAGCCCATCACCATGAAGAATAAGGTGTGCTGCGCAGGGACTACGGGGGACAGGAAATTAGCCACCAGGCATCTTGCCTATCATTCCCACACTTCCCTTGAGCTATAAATCCATGAAATATGAAAGGCAGCGACATAAATTGGCCAAAGTGAGGAAGCGGGAGATGCATTTTTCTTCCATCCCCGCCCCCAACAGGTTGTCACAAATGTTGTAGATCCAATCCAAAATTAAAACATTTGCTTTCTACAAGATGTTTAACAGATGAGTGTCACCATGGCTGGTAGAAAGTTTGTAGCAAAGCACCAATTCTTTTTTAACAAGAACTCGGCTTTCTTTACATGGAAATATCAGGAAACCATTTTGCAGTTGAACAACTGAACCAAAGGCAGTAGAGTTGGAGATAAATGTTATGAAAATTGCATAAAACATTATATCAAAACCCTTGGCAGTGTCGAAAAGCAAGATGTCTGAATCCAGTGAGTAGCTGAAGAAGAAAATTCAATTTCATTTTTTCACTTTGTCTGCCAATTTTTATAGCATTTCATTTAAAATGGAATCTCTAAAGAATCAATTCAAATTAGCTTTACAGTTTTCCCCAAAGAATCTGCTTTAAAATAAATTGAATTGGAGCATGTGACATAATAAGTGAGCATAAAATTCACGTTAACTAGTCCGAAGGAAAAACGTCTCATAATCAGGAAACAAATAATCTCACATGGCTAGGCTAAAAATAGTCTTTGGATTGTCAGTTTCAAAATTGAACAAAAATAAGGGGGCTTGTTATAATAATGATATGGCGCATTTCTGCCTAATGAAATGGCCTTGAATTTTGTAATAAATTACAGGAGGGAAATCTTTTGGGGCAGAAAGAAGATATCAGACACGAGTTGTTTCCTTATGCAGAGTGGCAGCGGGGGCCGAGCAGCTTTGGAAGTCCTATGAGGCGGCTTCATTGTGGAAGGCACAGTGGGGCTGGGGTAGAATGAGGGTCACCCTGGGTCAGCTGCCCCTGCTTGGAAAAGCTTTTACTTCTTTATTTGCTTCACTTTGGGCAGGGAACGCTATCGTATTTATTGAAAGCCTGTTTATGTTATTTAGACTCTCACACTGCTCGAGGGCCATAGCAGTATCTTGTTCAGCTTTGTAACCACCCATACCTACCTATCCCAGTGCCTGACATAGAGCTGAAATTTCATAAATGTTTGAAGGACAAAAGAATGAATAAGTCAATGAATCATACATGCATTGTTTAAATCAGATCTGGCTTGGTTGTGTTACTTTATTGTTTTATGGCATCAGAAATTGAGCCCTTCATGCTCAGCTACATCCCAGCCCTTTAATTTTTTTTTTTTTTTAATGTGGAGACAGGGTCTTGCTAAGTTTTTCACATAGAGCTTAAACTGAGGATCCTCCTCCTTCAGCCTCCCAAAGTGCTGGGATTATAGGTGTGAGCCGCTATGCCTAGCTCTACTTATTCCCTCCGCCCCAAAAGTTAAATTGGGAAATATCCATTTTAATTAAGAAGAGGTTGGCTGTGTAGGGGGGGATTTTGTTTGTTTTCTATAGAAGAAACAAGCAGCTTGGCTTGTCACTGAAGAAAACCTCGATGGAGAATTTTTTAGGTCCTGACTAAAAGTAATTATAGGATTACTAAAGGTAACAATGAGAGAATTTTATTTTATGCATATACACACTTTTGTGATGCTGGGGACAGAGCCCAGGACCTTCACATTCAGCTATAAATCAACCCATTTGTTATTCTTGATTTTGAGACACGGTCCTACTAAATCGCTAAGTTATCCAGGCTAGGATTAAATTTGGGATCTTGCTGCCTCAGCCTCCCAGAATCCTGAGATTACAGGCCTGCACCACTGGGCCTTGCTAAGAAGTTTACCATAGAAGAATTCAACTTCTTGGAATTTAGCTATGTCATTTAAAACAGCCCATCTCCTCTTGTCACAAAAGCCCACTTGATCTTCTTTGCTGTCCCACTGTGCTCTTCAACAAAGCTTAGTACGCACTAGGTTTTATTTTCTGCCACTTTCATTCTTCCATTTTTCAAACCATCCATCTATCTGATCAGTTATCCATCATACAGTTTGGGGAGATACAATAATAAAGAGTAATACCTATCATCATTATTAAATGCATATTATAATACAACCACTGTTATAAACACTTAGGCTAATAAATTCATTCCTCCAAATTTTATGAAGCACATACTATTATAATTTAAATTTTGCCTACAAGGCAACTGAGTTACAGCAAGATTGAATCCATGTCTGAGATGATATCACTTGCAAAGTGGTAAGGATGTCACGATTTTAATCCAGAGACTTTGGGTCTAGAACGACCACCTGGTATATTAATTAGACATGGTCACAGGCTTTCTAGCCCCTACATTCCAGTGGGAAAAATGGAATTTAAACAACCATAACACACTGTGATTATGTAATTTTAACATTAACAACTGCATTGAAGGCAAAGTGCAGGGCGTCATAAGGGTCCATGAAAGGTACACTGAGCCTAGCCTAAGGAATTAGAAAGCGCCACTTTGAGAAAGGTGACTCTTGGGCTGGGATTTGGAAGACAAGCCAGCCCCGAAGGATAGGCAGGAAAGAAAGTTCAAGCAGAAGGGCACACAGAGGTGAAGAGGTATCTGTGTTGTGTGGTAGCAATCTTAGTATCTTCTTATGTCAATATAATCAAAACTCAGGAAAGCACGAGCCTGCACTGGTGTCCTTGATTCCACTGACTGCCATTTCGTTTCCCCAGTTACAGAAGCCAAAAATCTAGGAAGCGGCCTTATCATTTCCTCCCTCGTTCAGTGTCCAACCAACCTACCTAATGTGTCACCAACCCCCTATCTCCCACCAAGTCCAATCAGTTGCCCCCACAGATCTAGCAACTACACCCCAGTCTTCCTGATCCTCCTTAACTCCTGAATTCAAGCCATTGTGTGTCTGGCTCAGATGCTCGCTCCATGTTCTTGCGCCGATTCTCTGCCAGATCTGCCAGAGTGATGAATCTTCCAACAGATGAACCTGGTCACACACCTCTGACTTTATTTAAAAACCTCTGACAGGCTGCATTGCTCTTGAGAAAAACACAAAACTCCTTGCCATGGTCCATAAAGCCCTGTGTAGCCTGATCCCCATCTATAAGGTCAGCTTCATCCTCAGCTGTGTGCTAGACCTCACTGCCCCTCAGAACCAGGACTGACTCCCTTGGTCTCTCCTATGTGCCTTTTCCCCCGAACTAGGGGACTTCAGGCCTATGCTCTTCCCTGTTCCTAGAAAGCCTCTTCCTCCTCTTTGCTTAATTAATTAGCTCTTTGCTGTGTTGCAGAGCCCAACCAAACCCTCAAGGAGGTCACTTGATATCCTGCTTGGGCATCTGGCTCATTCCCATTAAAATTTCTGTCTAGATGACTACTATCAGCTGAAATATGCTCCTCCCAGATTCCCACGTGAAGGTCCCAACCTTCAGTCCCTCAGAAGGTAACTGTGTTTGGAGACAGGACCTTTAAAGAGGTGAGGAAGATATACGACATTAGCCTTGAGGATGAATTTGGACATAAAAAAGAAATGCTAGCTGTGGATGGGCACAGAGGAAAGGCCATGTGACAAGATGACCACTTGAAGCCAAAGAGTGAGGTCTCAAAAGAGACCAGCCTTGCCAACATCTGAATCTTGGTCTGCGAATCCCTAGCACTGTGAGAAGGTAAGCTTATGTCTCATAGGCCACTCAGCCTGTGGTATTTCATTACAGCAGCCCAAGCGGACGAATACATTCTCCTTCACGATTGCAGTCTGTTCCATTAGCTGACTGCCATCTCTCTGATAAGAACAGAACTGAGGGGTCTGGTTTCACTTGGCAGGGGGCCCGAAGAGCCTAGTACAAATATCTAGCTTATAGTAGATGCTCAATAAATATTTGCTGAGTAAATGAATGAATGGATAAGTAGGTAAAAATGATTGAGTGGAAGAACAAGCATACAAAACCAGTGATAATTGTGCAAGTGGGTTTCATCCCCAGGTTGACTTACTTAGAGTCTGGGTTTCATCCAGGAGCAAGAGCACATTGTATTGGCTGATTTGAGTATTAATGTGCATTCATATAATTTCACTAGCTACCACAAATTCTTGCAACTTCTAGTTTTTAGTCCTTCAGAGGAATACTATTCAGTAAGATTTTAATCTCATGGATTTTAAAGAGGCAAATATATCTCTCTAGGGTTATAAAGAAAAAGAGATCATTCTTAGAAGTATAAATCCATTGTTGTTGCAATTGGAAGAAAACACACAAGCAAAAAAAGTTCGCTTTTGATTAGTGGCATGCTTGATGTGAACCTGGTAGACGTCCTTGCTGGTTTCCACAGGTGCAGTGACAGGGAGCACCGCGGAATTGCCACGTGGGAGGCAGCCTGGGCCACACGTGAGGGTTTCTGACAAAGTCTTCAGAGGAATCCTCTTTTCTGGGAAACTCATTATTCACTTAATTATTCATTCTGTTTATTTACTGTATAGTTATTACACATAAATATGGTGCAAATCCCCAGAATCCTCAAACACCAGATGCCAGTTTCCCTTCGCAGTCCCAAAAGACATAGCCAAGCCATCACTGTGAGAATTAAAACAACAACAACTAAAACCCAATTAAAATTGTGCCAGCATGTTCATTTCTAAAAGAAAAACCCTGCGAATGAATAAGCTCCGACTCAGTCTCCTGACTGCTTCTGCACAGAAAGAAGCAAACAAAAATCCCTTAAAATGAAAATGAAAATGCCATTAGTATTTAAATCACAGTTTTGTAGAATTTTGTCTCAGCATGGAAAGGGCACTAGCTAAGTCAACTAACTTTACATCTCTCCTGGCTACGTCACCTTCATTTTTTTTGGTCATTTCTACCATTTTCTAAATCAAATGACAAATGATTGAAGTAAATGGTACCGATGCTTTTCAAACTTTTGATGTGCCAGGCAAAGACCAGTGATAGGAAAGACACAGGTAGTGACATGTCATTGTTGGAGTCTCGGAACTCTGGGAACTCTCCTCCAATTGATCTGAAAGGGAATGAAGTCCTGTGTAACTTGTCCACTTGTAAGCTTGATTGGGCATCTACAGGTGAATATGCCACCAAAGCTCTATGAACAGGGTGCCAGCTGACAAAAGGCCAGCCTCCTGAGAATGGAGTATGCAGAATGGTCCTAACACCTCAAGGTAGGGTAGGGCTGACCACTGGGACATGGGGTGCATGTAGGTGTGTTCCGGGGAGGGCAGGCAACAAGTGCGACATTGTTTACAGGTCCCAATCTGCTGGCAGCATGAACCTCCTGAAGAACAAAGTGACCTTGTAGAAGAGTATGTGACTGGCTGGCTCTCCGAGAGGGCCACAGTGTGACTGGAAAGTGTGTCTTCTGGATCATTATTCTTGTACCAATATGTAATCCTGGGAGGCCAGTGACTCAGAGTCATAGGCAATTGACTGCATTAGTTAATATACTTGAACCTCAGATCTGCCTCTAGTGCCCCCCCCAAACCCCGACCTGAGAAGCCAGGTGGGTCTCCATTCCAGTGCTGAGGGAGGAAGATGGGCCCAGGGACCAGACTATCCAGGTCCAAGGCCCCAGCGTGGCCCCTTCCCACTTAAGGCCCTTATTACATCCCTCCCCCTGCCCCAGAGAATACAGGTTGTGCCTCCTTCTTCCTATGGCCACCAGACTCAAATGCAATAATGCAAGTGAAGTGTGAGAAAAAATGCTGTTCAAGGCATGCACGCAAAGCCTTCTGGGTTTTAACATCAGTGAAGTAAGTTCTAGTGTGTGTGGCAATTTAGTACAGAGCAGAACTAAGCTTTGAGATAACTCTAGTTTTTCTTTTTATTTCCCAAGCAGCCAGCAGAATTCTTTAGCCATGGAAATGTTGCTATTCCTGGTGTCTGAGATTAACATTAAGTTCATTACTTCCCATCCCTCAATGCCTTTTGACTATTTTTGTAACCTGTTGCAAGTATTTTCCAGCCACATGGCCTAGTTTGGGGGCTTTTGGTTGAGAAGGCAAAAACATTTTCTAATCTATTCAGCAATCACATTGTAAAGTATCAGATGCACCCAAACACAAAAGGTCTTCATTAATAATATATGAAGTGGAACTCTGGATAAGCTCATTATTTCTTTCTTATTAACATAATGTTAATAATCTGTTGCTGCCTTAAGGATTCATTTGTATGAATATCTGGGATATTGAGTTATGGCCCAAATAAGATATGTTAAACAGTGATACCCAGGGTATCATGAAAGAAACACGGTAGAGCTGGAAAAAAAAATCAATTTTAAATTAAAGTAAAATCATTCTGCTTTATGCTTCGATTTTCAAAGTGGCTGTTCTTTTAGATTAGCATTGACATTACTTCATTATCAGAGGTCAAAGTTAAATGTGCATGCAACCCCACCCTGACTGGCATTTTAAGTAGTTGTTCCAATTTCTACCTTGGGTGGGACGGAGAAGGGAGGTGGAGATGAAGCAGGGGTTGAGCGGTGGAAGCTTACAAGTGTGAGCAGCCTTGCATGCAGTGCGATCTTAAAAGCTTATTACAATAGAAGATACCTTGCCATCGTTCCTTTCAGAACACTGCCCCTCCTTGTGGACACACTTGTCCCATCACTCTTGCCACTTTCTGAAGTACCTCTGGAAGTTTTCTTTCATGATTGTCTTTATGAAGTGTGAACAAACATATGGGGAATGTGACTGCTGAGTGCCATCCCCCCCCCCCCCCAAAAGGAGAAAAAAAAAAAAAAGGCAGGCTCACAAGCACCCGGTGTGGCCTTGTCCACCATATTGACTGGATTTGACACCGTTTGACTTCTGGCTCTTCCACAAAGTCAAAATGACCATGAGAGATAAACATTTGAATTGATTCATCTCATTCACCCTAACAATGCATTGAAGACATGAAAGAGGAGCTTGAGGACTGCTTCAGGAAGTGGCAAGAGGCATGGGTAAGTGTGTTCAAAGACAGGGAGGCAATCTTGAGAGGATTAGTGGCAATAGACTCCAATACATTTTGAAAAAAATATTTAACATGTGCTGACATTTTTTGTGATACTTCATAAATGTGTAACTCTAAGAATCCAGAGTTACAGCATCACCCAAGTAAGACTCTGGGAAGCAAATTCATGAAAGCCATAAAAAGCCAAAAAGTTCTGGAGAGACCAGCAAACTCACCATTTCTCCAGGTATGATCTATGAATCATCAGTTCTTAGCCAATGACTCTCTCTCTTTCTACACATACACAAACAAAAACACACATAGACATACCAGTTTCATGGTCCACCCAATTTGAAAAAATGCATCTTTTTTTGGAGTTCCATATGAACTTCAGTATTTTAAAGGTTCTACGAACGCCTACATCTTAAAAATACCCATTTATCTACCATTTTTAAAGTATTTCACCAACTTCCCTGACCATGTCATCATTTATTCATATAATAATAACTCACATATAATGGTGAAACAAATAAAAATATTTGTGTTCCCCTAATACCCCAAAATTATATAGTGAAATTCTACTACCTAATATGGTAACATCAGGAGGTGGGTCCATTGGGGGATAAGTTGGTGTGAGGATAGAGCTCTTGTGAGTGGGATAAGTACACTGTAAAAACTACCTCAGAGAGCAGTCTTGTCCATTCTACCATTTGAAGGCATGGCAAGAACTTCACCTATAAGCAAGGAAGCAGGCTCTCCTCAGAGAGCAAATTTGAGGTGCTTTGATTTTTGATTTCCCAGCCTTCATAATGGTGAAAATGTGTTGTATAAACCACTCAATCTATTTTCTTCAGCAGTATGAATGCACTAAAATAAACAGATAATGAGCAATCCCATCTAAGTCAAGCTCCTCACTGAAATTGATGAGAAAAGGGAAGTTGGGGCCCAAGAAAAGCACAAGAGGTAGGGAATGAGTCAAGAGTAGAATTCAGTTCTTCAAATTCTTAGCACTATACCACACTATCTCACAGAGAAAATTTCCCTCTAATTCCTCAGTGTTCCAGGACTTGTCATTCATCAGGCACTGTGTCTGACCTGGACACAAAGGCACATAATCCTGTGCTGTGGGAAGCTCATTACCCAAGAGCTAGACACAGATATGGAACTATATCAGTCATACTATAAAAAGGGGAGAGTCTGTGTGAGTTCAGAAGACAGTGTGACTATCCTCTAAAGGAGTGAGGCGAGTTGTCTCAGAGGAGTGATGCAGACATGCGTCCTTCAGGGGCTCTATGGTTTGAATATTCGTTCTCCGTAAAACTCATTTCAAATTAAGTTGCTATTAATATTATCAAGAGGCAGAATATTTAAGAGGTGATTAGGCCTGAGTCACCTATGTCTTCCTCCCTTTCATTAATAACACTAAGTAGAAGTGGGTTTATAGAAGTTATGAAAGTCCTTTGTTCTTGGACTTCCCACCCTCTAGGCCTATAACAAAGATATTTCCATTCTTTAAAGATTATGTAGTCTCAGGTATTTTGTGGTAGTGGCCTATAACAAAGATATTTCCATTCTTTAAATATTATGTAGTCTCAGGTATTTTGTGGTAGTGGCATAAGAGTACTTAAGAAAAAAAAAGTAATTAGGCAGCTTAAAACAGAACGTTAGTCTCTTTCTTCAATTCTTTTCTAAGGAGTTCCTACAAGAGCTCCTTTGTGTGTAGTACTACTTGTGCTACATCATGCTAGCAGGATAAGACTCTGTGAGATGAATGGACCAGGATGGGCAACTGACCCTAAAGCTACCAATTTAAGGCCAGCACCATTGGAGCATTTAGGGTGTGCTGCCCAGTGGGAGTTGCTGCAGCGTTGGGACTCCTCCAATTCTGCACTGTTCAACACGGCAGCCACTGACCTCATGTAGCTAAGGGATACTTAAGTGTGGCCACTGAGTATAAGTATGTAATGATGAGCAAAATTTAAAATTTTCTCTTAATTTGTTAAAAATATAAGTTTGCTTAGAGTCATGATTTTAAGTTGAAATCCAAGTTTGTAAATAGTATTGGAATATTCCAGAGAATAAGACTTAACAGTTTATATGGTGTAATGTATTATTCTTTTTTATTTACCTATCACCTCCCTTGTGTTAGTCTTAAATTAAAAAAATACACAAGAAGATATATTTGTATACTGGAGAATCTAGACATTTAAAAGAGAATTAGGGATTTGGAGAGCTTCAGAGTAAATCCTCTGAACTCAGTAAAATTAGCTAGAAATCAATAAGCAAACTAATAACCACACAACTTTTGAAAATTTATCAGTGAATTTACGAAAATCCATCTGTGAAGGAAGAAATCACAATAGAAATTAAAAATTGTACTGAGTGGGATAGGCACAGCTCAGTGGTAAAGTACTTGCCCAGTGGACATGAAGCCTTGAGTTCAAACTCAGTACCTTGAAGAAAAAAAATGTTTTTAAGAGCAGGACAATGAAGACAAGGCATACTGAACCTTACAAGATGCAGCTAAGGCAGCTATTAGAAGACTTACTTGTATGTATTAGAAAAGAAGCCTGGAAATCAAGAAACTAACTTCACAAGAATTTAGAAAGAACAAAAGAACAAAAGAACAAGAGAACAAAAGAACAAAACAGATAACAAACATAAGGAAACCAACAGGGAACTGGGGACTCAGCTCAGTGGTAGAGTACTTGCCTATCATGCACAAGGACCTGGGTTCTGTACTAGCACAGAAAAAAACCAGCCACAAGCCTGGAGGTCAATGTTTTAGGAAGATTAATTGATATCCCCTAGAAATACCAACCGAGAAAAGATAACTGAATATAGTATTTTGCACATGCAGCTAAAACTTAAGAAAATAATAACACATTTGTAAAAGCCACCTAACAGTCATTAACAAAATGTTCTGGATGTATAAATAGAATAATATGATCTATATAGGAAATAACAGCTTGAGGACGAATCAGGCTCTGTGTCACTGTAATTTTCATGAATAAAATGTTGACTTTGTAAACCCCAACCAGTCTTGAGTCACCTCGTGGTGATCAGGCTGGTTTTCTGAGGCTACAGCTCAGGGCCAAGCTGAGGAAGGAAGTCAGCACTGCAGGAAGAACAGCCACCAGTCGGTCAAGGTCTGCTAGTGCTCCAGTTGGAGCAGCCCTCCTGTTACCTGCCACAGGGACAATCCATGAACTGTCCCTTAGGGCCATATGGCTGGTAATGGTTTCCTCAGCACTGTGAGGCATTACCAGATTTGAAAGAAATCTAAAGCACTTTCTTTTCAATAGGTTCAAGGCTAAGGGTTTTCTTTCCTTGAAATGTATATTGAAAGCATATAATAATAAAGAGCTGGTGATTTCTCTTGTGTTTTTTTAAACATTCTTAAAATGTAATTCAAAAGCAGGTACTTTAAGCTATATGAGGTCTCTGTGTCAGAAAGCAATTCAAATCATATAACAGGCTATGAACATATTTCTCTACACCAATGACCTGACTCCAGTAGGGCACCCTTCAGAGCTCAGATAGAGAAGCCTATAAAGGTACCATGAAGTGGTGGCATGCAAAGGATTTTTGCTAATATATCCCATAACAGTATTTTGAAAAGTTATGTGCTCCTTTGGCATATTTTTGTCAATTTATTTTAAAAATATTATATAGTATAAATTATCATAGATTTAAACAGTGGCAAGGGATGTAATTTGTGCCATAGAGTAAGATACGAAATTTTTAAAAATGAATTTTTAACTTAAGAATGGCTTTAGATATGCAGGAAAAAATGAGAAGACAGTATAGGGAATTTCTATATTCTAGGTATTGCATTTCCTGATTACTAACATATTGGTAGCGTACATTTGCTATGGTCAGTAATACTGACTAATACTGACATTATTATAAACAGCAGTCCAGACCTCCTGGGGTTTTACCCAATGTCTCGTCCTCCTTCAGGGTTTCCGTTTCCCCCAAGCTCTCTGGGCAGTGGTCGCCATGGTTCCTTAGGCTCCTCCTGGAGTTTCTTGGGCCTTTCTTGCCTCTGATGACCTTGACGATTCTGAGGAGTACTGCTTGGTTATTTAAATTTAAAGAATAACCATCCACTTCTCTATCTTGGTCACTTTCAGGTTTTGACTATTACAAATAAAGCTGCAATAAACACTCATGTGCATGTTTTCATGTGGACCTAAGTTTCCAACCAGTTGGGTAAAATACGGAGGAGCTTTATTGCTGGAACTTGGATAAGACAAAGTTTAGCTTTGTAAGAAGCTGCCAAACTGTCTTTCAAAACTGCTGGACCATTCTCCTGGCCCCACACGCAAGCACGAAGTAACAGAGAGGGAAAGGAGGAAGGCGGCGAAGAGAAGAATCGAGAATGGGAGACACGTCGGCCAGTGTCACTGATGTAAAATACGTGCACGTGAAGCCTAATAAGAACACTTCGCTCTAAGAACATGATAGAAATATTTGAAGAGCTGATGGCCAATTAGTTTTCAAATGTGATGAAAGACGTGAAGTGTCCTGGAACTTGGTGTCCATCTATAGTGAACAGAGGGGGAAATTCTACTGAATACAGGTTTGAGTAACAGTCAAGGGGGTTATCAGGCTGCACCTTACATGGTCCAGTGTATGTAACTCTGTTTGTGGATATGATAGAGAGGAAAGGAGGAAGAGAGGAAGGAAGGGAAGAAGAAGGAGGAAGGAAAAAATGAATAAATTATATTCATGAGTAGATCAATACCAGGAGCAATAAAAAGCTTGGTAAAGAAACTGATTTAAGCACTATCTCTGATAAATTTGACCTTAGAAAAGTCATTTAAAATCACACTTGGCTTCCTTATTTAAAATAAGAAAGATGCCCAAACCTGACTTCTACCTTACAATGACTGTTGCTATGACAATAAACGTAATATATTTCCAGCCCCTTGGTCAAATTCTTTTTCTATAAATTCAGTGTTATTGGAATTGCTCTTTCTGAAATGGGAACACACTTTAGCCAACTTAACTGTTTCGCTCTCCTTTGAGTTTTTTAAGGATCAGTAAACCGTAAAATAGGGCATGTATTGGAACTTCAGTCTGTTTTCAGTTGGATAAATCCACATTTTCTGTGAAGTTAGGACATCTATGTCCTTTGTTAGCCACATTTCTGACTATGTTATTAACTTAATCTAAGAGATATTAAACTAGATACTTTATATGTTATTGTGTTAAGTTGTTTGGGCTACTTTTCAACCCGTGCAGATAATCCAATTTATACTGTTTTGTAGGGAAGGTCACTTTTTGAGCTGCTACCCCTAGTGCTACTGAATTTCAATCTGTGTGTGAGAATTTTTTTTAAACTGCTTAATTCTGCAGTTATAAACAAATTTCTCAAAAGTTATAAGCTAATAAACAGAAGAAAAATAAGCAGTTTGTTTTTATAAATCTTAAATTACAAGTCTATAAGTATATTTATTGGTAAAATATGCTGTTTAGAATTTACATGCATAAGTGAATATTGCTCCATAAAAATGCACACCTATTTAAAGATGCTTCATTGTTCAAAGCATTTCTAGGACTTACTATCTTTGGATAATATCTTTAGAACTTGCAGCAAATTTAATCTCTTTTGAATCTGAGTTTGATTAACAATCCAGTGTAATTTTGGTTAATTTTTGATGATGCATAAGATAGGTATTATTATCGTTATTAGTTTTGGTACTGGAGTTTAAGCCAGGGCCCAGTGTATGCTAAGCAAGAACTCTATCAATGAGCTACATCTGCAGCCCTGGAACTAGTTTTTAATATCTCTTATAAGCTAGATTTAAACTAGGTTAATAAAGTGAAACTCTAAACTCTGGACCAGTGTCCTGGATGAGTCAGAAAAGCCTGTGCTGTCAGCTGACAGGACTGAATTATCACCTTGACACTCATTGTGGCAAAGCCAGGATTTTTAGACTCGTTCAGACTGTTTACTCACTTATATAAAAAAAGGATAGCTAATATTTCTTTCTATAGTTTCTAGAATAAAATAAAGTGTACAGAATATCTAAGACGATGAGTAAAGGCAAAAACACTCTTAAGGACAAAGGTAGTCCACTGTGTTTTAAAAGATGATTTTTAAATGATGGTGTTTCCCTATTAACCAATATTAATTCCAAAAATTATTTGTTACTTGTTTATTTTGGGTGAGGTATCATGGTGGTTTTAGGCACAGGGTTTGTGTATGTGTGAGCTGCCCTGGTTGTAGGGTGGCACAATAGAGAAAGTTGTGAACAATGAAGCTGAAAATTTAAATTGCTACCATATTATAGAAGGCTTTGAATGGCAGATTACAGATTAAGACATTACCCAACAGGAAAGGTAGCCACTGAAGGCTTTTGAGCTGAGAAAAAGTAATTTTGTCTGTACTTTGGGAAGATCACTGACACGCTAGGCTAAAATGTCTTGACAGCAGGGCAAGATTTCTACTTGCATATCTTTTACACATCTTTACATGAAGAACAAATGACGGATAGAAGGGCTAGATGGTGAATAAGGACATGGGTAGAGCTCAGGATGGAATGGAAGAAAATGTCATGGATGTTTTACAGAGACAGGCTCAAAAGGATTCAGTGACTGGCTGGATGTCAGAGTGACGGAAGCTGGGGAGATAGGAAACGATTCAGAGGCAGCTGGCCTGATGACAGCCTGAGGTGGGGGCTGGACAGGGAGGCTGCTGTTCACAGAAATAGAATACAGAGTAGGAAACCAATTTTGAAAATTAGGGGAACAATGAGTCTGATTTTAGTTCAATGAGTTTGCACTGAGGTGGAAAGGTCCAATGAGCAAACAAAAATACAGGCCTGATCTTCAACAGAGGTCAAAGATAAAGACTTGTTTGTAGAGTCATATCCATAAAGGCGAGAGCTGGAATCTTGGCAGAGGTTGAAGTCAACCTTGGAGAACATGGTGATTAAGAAGATGGGTCAATGACAGGACCTTGGAAAACACTACCACTTGAGGGATGGGTGTAGGGCAGTTAACCACAAAAGATGATGGGGCAACAGTGGGCACAGAAATACCATGAGAGACTCATGTCATGGAGGCAACGAGGGGTTCCCAAGGCACAGACATCAGTTCAGACCCAGGAGAAGGGACAGTGTAATGAGATCTGAGAGGGGCTGGCAGATTGGGCCATTCGTAGCACCATGGGGATCTCAGAGCTGCCGCAATGGAGACAGGAGCTGGGTTGAAGTGAGAGGTCAAATAAGGTAGGGGCTGGAGAGGGAAGTAGCTACAGCTTCCTTGGCCACCTTCAGCTGCTGCTTCTTAGTCTCTTCAGAAGACTTTTCTCTGGGGCCCCAGTAAATGTTAATGTTACCTAGGACTCCATCCTTGGCTTTCTGCACCCAACAGTAAGGCTTCTTGGGGTTTCAAATAACAGAAAGCAACTCCAGCTGGCTTGATCAGAAAGATTTATTGGAAGGAGAGACGGTTACCTCACAGGACCCAAAGCATTGTGACTGGGCCTTGCACACAAGCTTTAACTAGATCCAGGCACCACAGGGCTTCTCGGGTCTTCTTCTGCTCCCTTTTTTGGGTCTATTTTCTTTCTCTGCTCTTACATCAAACCAGTTGCCTCAGTTTTCCATTTCTACCATGTGGTAGAAAACATGTCTGCCACTGCTCCTGAGTCATATTCCCTTGCTCAGTTGACAGAGGAGCACGTCTATGTCTCACTTACTGTCCTCCAGGGGCAGAGGCTGAGCTGGGCAGTTGGATTTGCTGCCCCCTCTCCCCCTTGGGCCATGCAACTGAGGTGATACCAACAAGGTCACACTGCATAGACAGCAGCACGTGCTCTGGGAACAAAATTGGGAATGGGAACTGGACATAAGAGGCTGGGGAAGAGATTCCAGGAAAAGGAGGTAGACTGGGCCTTGGGAAAGTGAAAAGAAGGGCAGGTGACATGAGCACATTCTCATTCTTTCTTTCTTCATGACTTTGCTCTGAGAACCTGGATTCTCCTGAGCAGGAAACCTAGGGGCACTGTCCCATCTAGATGAGGTCCTGGTGCCCAGTGTTTTCTTCTAGGAAAGAAAACGAAACGGCTACCCAGATCTTGTGAATGTCCCCTCTCTACAACCAGCCCTGGGTGCACCTGAGTGAGTCTCCAGGGACCATGTTCACATTCCCTGGGGTGAACTGTAGTTGACTAACCCAAGGGACAACAGAGCCTCTCTGGGATCTTTGGACTCAGAACAGGATTGCATGTGGAATACTTATTTTAGGACAGTATTGGCTATTAGGTGGCATTAGGAAAGAGCCAAAGGCTAGAGCTGCCGGTGACATTGGTATGGCTCTTCTGGTGACCAGCTGTACTCCTGGCTTCTCTGTTAGCTTCCATAAGCTAACCCAGTGTTTTCTAGTAAATTCTTTCACAGTCCAAACTAGTGTGAGTAGTTTTCTTTCTCTGGAACCAAAGAGTCTTGATTACCCAGGGTCAAGGAGTTGCCTGTTCCCAGCCTCATCTCTTGACCCCTACACCACTGGAGGAAGTCACCCCTTCTCTTCCCTTGTGTTTCCTAGGAGAAATGAAGTCCAAATAGTGACTGCAATATGAGGGGCTAAAATTCGGGCAATTATTTTTTTTTAAAGCGCATTACTTTGTTAGTGTATCTGATTTTGTTTTGACATTTTAAAACCTAAAATCTGGTTCACTTATATTTTATGATCAGGATTAATGACTCAGTTATTCAATTTATGATAAAGATACTT
This sequence comes from Ctenodactylus gundi, assembly GCA_004027205.1. Taxonomy (NCBI): domain Eukaryota; kingdom Metazoa; phylum Chordata; class Mammalia; order Rodentia; family Ctenodactylidae; genus Ctenodactylus; species Ctenodactylus gundi. The sequence goes on along the minus strand of PVKB01001135.1, from coordinate 181,641 downwards.
ACTGAGCAAAACTCTACCCAAAGTTAGAAAGAACTGTCATCAAGTGGAACAATTAGCTCCAGAACAGCTGGAACACACACTACTCAATGATCCTGTTGATCCATTCTGGTTTTGAAATATTTCATTTGTACCTCTTCATGGTTTTAATGGTTTCTTCACTTCAGATAAAGTTTAGTTTATTAATTTCTGTGTCAGAATTTAGCAAACTTTTAATTCCGTGTAATTGTAGATTCATAGAAAACTGAAAATAGTACAGCCACTTCCCTATCTGAGGCATTATACCTGACACCCACAACTCAGGGGAGGAGAGGTTAACTGTGGACTCATGGTTTTAAGAAGAGTCTGGCCATGGTTGGGTGGCTCCAAGGCAGGACGGAATACTGGAGAAGACTGGCAGAGGAGAGCCATCCACCCCACGGTGGCCAGAGAGCAGAGAGAGAAGGGAGGATCTGGGGACTAAAATCCAGGTCAATCCCAGTTACACACTCCCCAGGACCAGGCCAACCTCTGAAAAGAAGACTTCTTGGGGTGTATTTAAGAACTAAATTATAACAACCCCTTACCCAATTTTCCTTATTATAGACACTTTTTTTGCGAGTTTGATACATTTGTTGCAACTAATGAACCAATATCAATGCATTACCAGTAGCTAAAGTCCACACTTAATATGACCTTCAAATAATTACGATCTATAGATCTCCCCAGAATTGCTGAAAGTGGATCACAATACTTAGGCTTCACTCTGTCCATGGGTCATGGCGTACTCGAAGTCTCTGAAGCTCACATGACCATCTGAGTCTCGATCCACTTCCCTGGAAAATGAAACAAAGTGATTCACACATTATTCTCCTCGGCACCTGCACATGAAGACTCCACTGGATCTTTCTTGCTTTGCACATCTTAAAACTTGAAGACTAAGATCGAGGTTTATATTTTTTATTCTTACACTGATAATATTTAAGGTGGGGGAGAGAAGAAGGGATATTTATTAAAATCTACAAAAATAATACAATGAACCGACTTATATGAAGCCAAATGCAGAGTTCACAGAGGGGAACAATGGCTGCCTTTCTAGTTGTCCTAAATATCTTTCTGTGATATATAACAATACGAAAGCACTGCACAATAGCAATGTGAGATAAATAAGAGATAAAGAAAATGCTTTGGGAACAAACAATGCCAGGACAGAGAAGGACTCCCACACAGTACTGCCCCTGAGTCCTCTGGCTCACTGCATCTCAGTGAGTAGAAGGGGAACACTTTACAGATGGACATACTAAGCCTCCCAGAGGCTCCCAGTTTTCTTATGATCATGTCTGCAGAGTGCAGAACTCAAACAAGGCTAATCTCTTAGCCCATGACTCCCTTACTATCCCACATCATCTATCTACAGCATTAAAACATCCCAGAGGGAAGGTGTATGCTGACATTGCCACACAGTTAACTCGTCCTAGAAGTTTTCACAGGCTTCCTTTACAGCCTCAGAAAATCTGCTAAGGCCTCACAAACACCCACTAAACTTTTCTGACACTTGTGAAGAGTGATGAAGATGTGAACCTCTGGCTGATTGGTGGAGGGGCTGGGTTCCCTCAGTGGGTTGTCCTTGTGTCTTTGTTTGTTTACTTAGTACTACCAGGGAATGAGCCCAGAGCCTTCCCTCTGAGCTGCATCTCCAGCTCCTTTTTTTTTTTTTTTTTTTTTTTAGCTTCTATTTTCAGACAATGTCTCCCTAAGTAGTTAAGTTGCCCCAGCTGGGCTTGAATTTGCTATTTTCCTGTCTCAGCCTCCCAGAGTGCAGGGATTACAGGACTGCACCACTGGGCCCAACTCCTGTGTATCCTTAAACCCCTGCCACAAGCCCATCACTTTGAACAGGCTGCAGAGAATGGTGTCCATCTCCCATGGCTAAGATAACATGTTGGACAGACAAAAGCCTAGTATAAACAACCCATTGGAACCATCACCAATAAAAGCAGTATTCCTGAAAGAGTGTTTGAGAGGATGACACATGAACAGTGGCCCATTCCTCTTTGTCTAAAACAATGCATGACACGCCTGGCACATGGCTTGTGTGGTTGATGAAAATGACTGTTAAGAGAACAAACAGTATGAAGCAGGACACACGGCTGTTCAAAGCAAAGATGGGCCCAAGCAAAAGGGTCACTAATCATTGTAATAGTTTTAAAGCAGGCTTTTAAAATATTGAATTCTAAAATAAACTTTCTGAATATTTCATGCCAAAGTCTCTGAAGTCTGTAATGGTTCTGGATAGAGTAATGATAATTTTTCATTCTTTTGAAGTAGAGAAAAATCCCTACTTCTCTGCCCTGGGGCAGAATCATGTTGCAGAGTGTGAGTATAACATGACTGCAGACCGCAGGGGCCATTCTTCTTGTCACTCCCTTTGGTGAGACGTACATGACAATTTCATGCTACATAGCACCAAAAGCACAATGTCAGATCTCCTCTAAGGGATTAGAAATAATCAGTATTGCACATTACTGACTACAGGATATAAATCAACCCTTTTATAAAATTAGATAATTGAAGATTCTTAATATTGCTTAAGCATTTCTTCCCAAGGAATTGGATTAGATAAATGGCCTTTTTCCTTTTCACTCTGAACTGGTATGGTTGAACTATAAATCTCAGAGGGTGAGTAAAGCGACTAACTTGCAGAAGTAATGCTTAAAATAAACTGCTTCGAGTAACACTTTTCTTTATGTTTTTATTCACTTATTGAGATTCTGGGTGTTTATAGACAAGGGGATCTCTTTAAGTGTTTTTCTCACTAACTAACCTTCATCGTCACTGTATTGACTTTTAATTTTTCTTGCTGTCTTTGCCAAAGTTACCTATCATAAGATGGACAGAGTATAACCAAGGAACATTAATGGGAAAAAGATTAATGCATCTGGTTTGGAATGGCATTTTATTCACATAATGAATGGAGAGTGTCCTGTTTATATGTAGAATGACACATGGTGACATATTTTATACATCTGACTTTACATATATGAGCAGATCTGATCATCAAAGCTAGAGTGAAGAAGAAATTCAAGTTCCTGCGCTACAAATGTAAAACATAAATATACAGCATTTTAAAAATTACAGACAGAATTATCCTGAAGAAGAGTGAGTTCACAGCAACCATGTGCAAACTGCCATATGAGGGAAAAGAAGAGGTGGCTGATGGGTAGAGCTGGCATATTGGGAGTACAGGAAGGAAGTATCACTAGGCAAAAAGGAAGACATTCTATCGTCTCTGTTTTCAGTATTCCATCATAGTTCTGCAGTCACAATGTGTTGTCTTGGCATCACCAATGTATATTCACCATTGAAACAGTTCGCCACCCAACAACCCACTTAGAAATAACCTCCAGGAAGACAAGAACTTTTGTTCCCTGCCATGTACCCACCTTCTAGCCCACAGGATAGGCAATGAAAGTGTGCTGAAAGAATGCATTTATGGTATAAGCAAATTTAAGGAGTTAAAAATTTTATGGAAAATGTAATTCTCCCACTCCAAAGCACTGACAATTAAAGAAAGAGGCTAGCTACACTGTCACTGTCATGAGCATGTCCAACCTAGGGCATGTAGGGTTATTTTTCGCTCTCAAATTTCTTTTCATGTTACAATAATTTTTTTTAAAGGTTGTGACTTACATTAACTATATCATATGTTATATATGGTCCAAGACAACTCTCTAGTCAAAACAATGAGCACCAAAGGGGGAAAAAAACTGGCATGGCACAGGCTGGTGTTTCTGGTTTACAGTCTAAGCACGAGCCAGTGAAATAAAACATATGGGATGAGCTGCCTTAGCACCAGCACTCAGCGACCCATAAGTGTCAATGACAGTCTCTATCCTTAACATTTGGCAAACACAAACTAGGTACAAGACAGACCATAGAGATGTACTTTGGGAAGTAGGGCAATGTACGGAACAGGAGCCCCTTGATGGCAGGCTGAATAGTATAGAGCTGAAAGGCAGGAAGCTAGGAGCTGAAGCCAGTCACTGGATATGCTCGGTCCAGCCTGCTCTGGAGTCGAGGACTAAACACTTCATCCAGTTAAGTAGCTACTCTTTGACTAGACACACAAAGAAAAATCCAGATGTATTCAGGCTCGTAATTCAGGGCTGGCTCTTCAAAGGAATGAAAAGTTATGTAGATATTTAGATGTTAAATTAAAGGCTGTTTTTTGGTTTCTTGCTTTGTTTGTTTTGTTTTGTGGTACTGCCAATTAAATATAGTGACTCGCTACAACTGAACTACATTCTCAGCTCTTTTTTTTTTAAATTTTGAAACAAGGTCTTATTAGGTTGCCCAGCTGGTCTTAAACTTGCAGTCACTCTGCCTCAGCTGCCTGAGCAGCTGGGATTACAGCTGTGTACCAGTGTGCCTAGCTTGCTTTGTTTTTGAGATGCAAAAGGAAGACCTGGAGTTGATTTTGAGAGTAGGAACTCCATAGAGCTGACCTGCTCTGTATGAGGAGGACCCTCTAGAAGGCTGGGGATGAGATGCAGATTAACAGTGGTACAGGCAGAGAAAGATGCTGAATAAGGAGAAGTGCCATGCAGGGGGGCAGCGGTCACAAGCTTCTAATCACTAGGGCTGAAGACTAAGTTAGGAGATGAGCTCTGTCTGAGCAGCTGCAGTGGAGAGCGAGAGAAGCAGATGGGTAGGGGTAAACGATCCATCAACTGAATCAATTCACAGAAATGAGTGCTCCGAGCCGTGAACTCATTAGAAACTTCCAAGAATCATGGGAAATACTTCATTCCTTTATGGTGTGGACTGGAGGTTCCAGGCAGTACTATGTGGCCTCTGAAGAGCAGGAAGACCTAGGCTGACGCTGGGATGCACCGTGAGAATTTTGGGCAGGACGAGACAGTCCATTCTGCTGAATTCCAAGAGGTTTCATGTAGGTAAAATACAAGCACTGCCTGATTCACTATATTAAAATGTGGCTCTTGCTATTTTACCAGCATGAGCTTTAACATTTTTCTCTTTTGCATCCTGGTTGTTGAGCACGACTGTTCTCTCATCTTTGTGCAGATGTCTGGTCTTTGCCAGCCCAGACTAGGCATGTCCTTGACAAGAGGCTCCGAGGCCTGACCTTGACCAAGCAGGTTACACACTGTGAATCTCTCATGAAGCTAGGCCATAGTGTAACCCTACTACCTTTTGAGGGGAACCTCAGGATGTTTCAAATTTGAAAAATATGCAAATAGTGAGTGCTTCTCCCAAGTAGTAACAGTTTCTTTTACAAAAACATTTACATTGGAATAATTTCCATAGAGTTGTGTAAGTACAATATTAATTTCTTGAAATTTTTTTTTTTTGTAAATCTTTTAAGAATAACCTCTCGCTAGTTAGCTGACGGCAGATTTCAGACTGAAGTACTAGTTTTTACCCAAGTTTAAAAAGAAATGAAGAAAAGGAACAAAGAGGGAAAGGTTTATAGATTTTAGGGCCCCAAGACAATGGAGTATCCTCTATTACAATGATATAAAGACTGTGGAAGTGATATTTGTAAGAGGAAATGAGGATACAAGCTGGCAGCTACATCATAATCGCAATCTGGGCAAAAGTTGAAGGTTACATGCTAAAAGAATGAAGATGGTGGAGCTACATATAATTCTGTCTTATTCTTTAATATTAAAAATTTCTTTCTTTTCTGTCTAAATTCCCTAAGCCAGCGGCCTTATTTCACACTGCATAAATCCTCAACAGCTAGAGACAGGCTTCTCAACCTCAGCACCACTGATTATTTGGACCAAACAATGCTCTGCTCCAGAAAAGTGGGGGCCGTTCTGGGCACTGTGGGACTTTTAGCAGCATCCCTGGCCTCTACTCACTAGGTGCCAGTAGCACCCTTCCCCCCCCAGCCCCCCCTAACCCTACTGTTTTGACAGCAAAAAAATGTTTCCAGAAATTGACAGAAGTTCCCTTGGGAACCAAATCATCCCTGATTGAGAACCACTGAGCCAAGGGAACCATAGTTTAAAGGAATCCTTGGAACTACTCCAGCTAAATCTACAGCTACTTAAATAACTGCTTTAAAGATTTAAAAGAGAGAGATTTTAAGGTCATCTGAGGAACATACATTTCTTGATCCTGATCACTACTGATCATTACTATCCTATCTGGCCAACACTAAGGTTCTGAGTTGATCCCAGAGAAGACCCCACTTGAGGCAAGCTCCTGCTTGCGATAAGGCCAGTGCCAGACATTTCTGTGTTCCCAGCAAACGCACTGGCAGACAGTAATTATTGTGAGTCACTGAGATAGTCACACGGGATTTTGAAAAGTTGACACTGTGTTTGATTTCTCCCGAAACATGAATGAGAAATTTAGTGTGGAGGGAAAGATTTAAATAAGAAAAGTTTTTTTTTTAGTAGAATTTTTGAAGTGGGGAAAAGGGAGACAGAATCTCTTTCTCATTGGTTCTATATGGAATAATTTAAACTAAAGTCAACACTGCCATTATATTAGGGACAAAGCTGTCATACTGACTGAAGAGGGAGAGTAAAAATTACCCTACAAGCAAGGAGCTCCTGCTGGGGATGAGAGGACCCGCCAATTGAAGACGCCATAATGACAGCTTTTCCCCCAAGCAGCCTTCTCTTCTGAGGACCCCGCTGCTTCTCTTCGCTGGCAGGCTCGCCTCTTTGTTGATGAGAGTCCTGCAGGGCTCTACAGCAATTCAGTTGGTAATGTGTTTATTAATTTTACTTTTTAAGGACACGTGTTAAGAAAAACTATTCAGATACACAGGAGAGACTAAAAAAGATATGCAGATAATTTCTGGTTTCTTCTGGGCTTCTCCGTGACTGTGGCTGAGATAGTCCCTTTGTTGTGTAGTGGAATTACTTTGCGCCCACCTTCCATGCCCCGCACCCATCTAATTCTCCCACCAAAATGGCACCTTGACTCTGCTGCACCCTGCATCAAGCATCTTTTATTGTTTCCTGGGCCTGTTCCACACCTGGGTGTGGCTCACTCACTGCAGGCAGACAACTCTGAGGTCATTCTTTGTGGTATCCTGGAGGTTCTGGTGAGATTGAGTGTAACTTGCTCACAACAGTGATGAACAGCAAGTTAGCAAAACAGACAGTCGGTTGGCTTTTCCCTCATTCTGTTTCACAACTACCTGCACACAGCTCTCACTGCAGAAGAACCCAGGTTAAGACACAGTGGAAAGTTTATTTTGAAAGATGAAGTTTGCACATAGCATTTAAACTGCCATCAGCAAAAACCTGTCACATCAAATTCTCATTCAGGTAAAAAGGATCTCACTACTTGAAATAGACAAGGGTTCAGCAGCTCACAAAATGCTTTTTAGAGCAAATTAAATATTGCCTTTAACAAGAGTGCTGAAGTTTGAAGTTCCAGGCAATTGAAATGCCAGAGTTAGCCAGAAAACTCAGTAGCAGTCTTCTCTTACTATCTGATATATATGTCTTATTTAATAATATTTAGTCTGTCAGCTATATGGCAATATTAGACTTTCTGTGTTCCTTCAGTGTGAGAACAATATATTCCTGCACATGAGATTCTTCTAAGATCTTTTTAAATGCAGAAGTACAGCTAAGAGCTAACTATGAGCCTGTGGTAGCATTACCTATGTAGGATGAACTGTGAATGATAAAAGATGTCCAGACCAGGCCAAGAATAAGTAATGACATTAGCCAGGCAAAATTCCGGCCTCATTAGCACCAGTTCAGCCTTCAGACTAACGACACAGTGGACACTGCTCAGCCTGCTTCCTGCACACTGTGCTATGTGACAGCTGTGTGACTTGAGTGGGACAGACTTTGCCTCTCCCTCACTCAAGCTCCAGAAAAGGGATCTGAACAGCCTACCTCAATCACTGCACTCTAATCTTCCTCTCCACACAGCCTGGTTCAGGATGGATTGGCTGATGCCATCAATTGGCTGATGGCATCACATTCCTCCCCTGGCCATGACTGATTGGTAGAGCTGGTCCAAACATACTGAAGCCTTGGGATTCAGTTTGCAAGTTGACAAAGAAGCTCTCTCGATATAACATCTGGGATGCAAAGGAGAGGCCTGGTCTCATGACAGTTTTTTCCTGATTCCTAAAGGTGTAATCATTCCAACAGTCCAATCATCCATGGGAGCATTGATCCAATAGTTTGTACCAAGGCTTTTAGGTATTAATTATCAGTCTGAAGAAGTAGAGCTGTGTACATGGAAGGAATGAGAACAGCTGAATAAGCTAAAGTTTAATCAAAGCAGGCTGAAGCCTGTCCTATGTCAAGAGTCATAGTCACTGACCCAACAAATTCCCCATGTTATTTAAGGCAGTCTGAAATGGATTTCCTGCTACTTGCAAGTGAAAACCTCCTAACATACAAGGTGTCCCATCAGAAGTCTTGTGTAAAGGTTGTAGTATCTGGGACTTGAGAGACAGTAGACAGTCAATGTATACTAGTCTCGCTTGTGCCTGGGGAGTATGTTCCCAGACATCCCATGGATGCCTAAAACCATAATACTGAACCCTATATATACTATTTTTTCATATACATTATATATATATGTGTATATATATACATATATGATCACGATAAAGTTTAATTTATAAATTAGGTACTATAAGAGATTAACAATATAGCAGGTAACAAATTGAACAACTATAACAATGGTCTGTAATCAAATTGCCAGCATCATTACTGTCCCACTTTGGGGCCATTATTAAGTAAATAAGTGTTACCTGCACACAACAAACACTGCAATAACACAGAAGTAAGTCTGATAACTGGGAAGGCCACTGAATGACTACCAGTGTGTATGGTGTGGACATGGTGGACAAAAGACCATGCAGGACAGAGTCAAGACGGCAAGCTACTCACAAAGGCATGCAATTTAGAACTGATGAATGATTTATTTCTGGAATTTCCATTTAGTATATTTGGACTGAGGCTGACTGTGGGTAACTAAAACTGAGGAAAGTGAAACTACAGATAAGGAAGAACTACTGTAATATTTAGAAATTATTCTATTTTGAGGGAAAACCTAAACTTAGATTTCTCTTTAGTTGCTCACTCTCTCCATGATTCTGGCCTATTTCTCTCAGTTCTGTACTCTAAAGAAGTAACTTGCTTATTGTGTTCATCAAAACTTTCTGTTTATGGCATTTTAACCAGGATTCTTGATATGCTAAATAGATCAGTATGTTTTATCCCATAGAGAGTGACAGAATAGATTGCCCAGCTCAAAAAAAAAAAAAAAAAAGGAAAAAAGGACATAAAATGAAATCATAGCTGGTAAGAGTGATTATCCATAAATAATGACTCACATTTTCCTGTTTACTAAGTTTTAAGAATGAAAAATATTATTTAAAGCTAGACATACTTTGAAAGGAGGAAAGAATGTGACTCCAGTGTGCCTAATTATTGACTACTTGTGAGGAGGAAAGAATGTCATTTCAGTATGCCTATTTATTGAACTTGTGGACATGGGATAAACTGAATCAACACATAATCTAAAGTCTCATTTCTAGCAAACAGTCTGATATTTCTTCTGTATTAAATGTTTCAGCAGAGCTGCCAATAAACAGCAATGTGATCTTGTTTCTCAGTTTGATTCTCTGGAAGAGAAATTGCGATGTCAGAAAATAGCACAGATCAGACAGCTTTAAGGATGGGGAATACAAGTCCATGTGTACATCTCTGAACTAGCCATAGAAAATCTGTTTCCTGAGCTTTTGTGCCACTAGATCTTCCATTCTTTTTCCATGCCACATCTGGGTGAGCACTGAAGGCCTCTTCTGAGTGTGGGAGGGGTCAGGGTATTCCAGCACAAACTGCACAGGAGGGAGCTTCTGTCTCAGCCAGACAGCAATTGGGCTCCGTGACCTTGCGCAAGGTTTTGTGTCCCTGGGCAAGTCTCTAAGTGCTATGAATTTCCAGTTCTTCACTTGTTAAAGTTGAATGGCTGGGCTACATGTCTGCTAAAATTTGGTCTAGTTGTAAATTTTTATGACTCTAAGCCAAATTTTAGTTATATCCTTAGTGTCTTTGTACACAGGAAAATTAAAAATGGGATCCAATTCCTATTAGCCATTTTTAGCTCTTAAAAAAGCAGTTTGAGTCTCTGGCCCTGTGGACAGTTATAAAGGACCAAAAACATATATAAATACAAATGGAAAAAAAAATTCTAGCATTCCACACCATAAAATATGAATAGAGATAAAGTCATTTCTATTTCAAATAATCACTTCAGCTGAGATATCCAGTATCATCTTGAACTTGATTATGAGATAAAAGCAATGGGACAGAGATGGCAATCATTTAATCTCTTAAGAACAGCTATTCTGAAGAGCTTTTCACTCCACGCTCAGTGGATTTCTAGCCAGTTGTGATCTGGCTAGAAAGAAAGCATAATGCTGAGGAAATTATGTTTTCAATAACACCCACTTTTACAGTACAAGCCCATCACAAAGGAGGCAATTAAACGAACTCTGACCACTTTAACAGATGGCGTAATGCTCAGTGCACAGATGCGGCCTCTCTGAAAGCAACAAGTTCATATCCTTGACTGGAAGTTTAGGAATGAGCTGAACTTCCAGATGTAATGTCGGATAGATGACATACTTTTAGATACGAAAGCTGAGTGTCAGTGGGATCAAATGCTTGGAGTGATGGACCACAAGAATAAGGTGTAACGAGCTTCATTTTGCTAGTGCTACAGATAGAGTTAAAGTTGAAATGTGTGCTATAAACTCAAGCCATTCATAAATACCCTCTTAATAACACCGCTAGCCACTGTTCGGTAGGAAGTTTGTTTTTTTGTTTGTTTTTAAAGCATACTGCCTTGGAATCAGAAAATAATACTTGTCAAATAACGCTTATTTTCTCTCATATGCATAATGTCTTTATGTAGAATATTTTTTATAATATATGTTAGAATTGTAAGGTTTTTCTTATTCTTTTTAAAGGTAACTTGAAAATTAAATTTCATCTGAAAAATAAATATGTCATAAGTATTAGGATTAAAAATCATAATGTCAAAACAAAATATAAATCCTCGGTAATTAGAACTGTGCGATTATGACTCAGGAATCAATGAATAAACGTAGTGTCCAGAAATATGTATATAGGAATTCAGGGAAAGCAAATGAGGCATTTCAAACCTGTGGGGATGAAATCGGTAGGAACAGAAGCCTAGATACTATCAATTTGGGGATAGGGAAGTTAAGCCTGGCACAGCCTGGTACAGGTTCAACCAAATTTTATTTTTTTTCTCTCTTCTGCAGCTAGACTACAGTCCCATTCTCCTTTACAATTAGTGCAACTAGGAATTCCTGCAATGAAATGGAACTAATACAATGATACAGAAACAAAGAGAGGCTGGAGGAATGGCACAACCGTTAAAGCGCTTGCCCTGCAAGTGCAAAGCTCTCAGTTCAATTCCCCAGCACCACATAAAGCTTGGCATGGTGGCACATGCCTGTAACGCCAATACTCGGAAGGCTGAGGCAGGCAATTGTACTGAGTCCCAGGACAGCCTGGGGTACACAGTGAGTTCAGGACCAACCTGAACGGAGCAAGACCCTGTCTCAAAAAAAAAACAAAATAAAACAAAACAAAAACCCCGAAACAAAGAATATACACAGCTCTAATTGAAAGGACATTTCAAAGGCGCCATCCCAGGAATTCTGAGGTGGCCAAACTATGAAAGTTATTTTCACCTGAGGTAAGTTCATCCAAGATTCACCAGAAATCCATGTGTCTTGATTTTAAAAGTTTTATTTTAGAATTCTGTGAAGTCAAGTTTTGATTAAATGAGAATGCAAAAACTTATAAAATCAAGATTTTTAATGGTTGTACCTTAGTTTTCAATACTCCATTTGAGAAAACAGATTTTTACATCTTAGCCCATTTCTCACTGATGTGCTCTGTTAGGCCAATAGAAAATTTGGCTTTAGTTCAGCATAATTATAATAAATTATTTATGTTTCACTTATAACATGCTCCTAGCATTTAAAACTTCTGGGCTTGTTGACAATAATAAACAACAGAAAAACAATAATATTTCATAATGAAACAATCTGCTCAAACTATCAGAAGGATTCTATTAATAAAGACTACCTATAATCATAGTCACACCAAATGGAATGACCCTTAGGCTTTTAACAGAAAAATTTCAGTTCGAAGAGACAAAGGTTCAGAGGGTGTAAGAAGTGTTACAAAACGATGAAATACACAGGGAAATGTGGACACGGCCAAGCCAATCACATCTCAGGATAAACCCAAGAGCCCCCAAGCAAAAATACACAGTGAATATTTGTACATTGTGCTTGTGCTTCTTTATTTAATAGGTAAAAGAGAGGACTTGTTTTCTATTTCTGCAATAATTCTCACGTGCGGTATGGAGATGTGGGAAGAAGGTACAGCGGATTGCATAGGACATCCCTGTACCTCCACCCTGACTGGCCTCCTCCCTGCTGCCTAACTCCTGAGGCGTGCCACTGTGAGCTGGGGCTGCAAGACAGTTGTCTTAGCAGGCAAGTCCTCAGAGGCTTCAGGCCAAGAACAGACCCTGTCTCACCAGGGTTTGGATTCAATAACATATAAATCATGATGGAACATTAGAGATGTTGGGGGCTCCTCCTAGCCTGGGGAAGAAACTGCTCTCCCATAAATCGCCACACTAATACTGATTTCAGGGATTCAAATTACTGGCCCCGTTCAGCATGACATTTTCTGCCCATTATCTACTTTCTCCTGCCTCCAGGCAGGGCCACATCATTGATTACAGAGCATTTCAGCCACTAAAAAAGATCACGCTCATCATTAAAGACATTAAGTGTTGATCTGTGCCAGCTAAGTGACTTAAAAGGTTCATGCCCTTCGAGTAACAACTCAAAAAGGCTATTTTAGGATATTTATTAAAGAAATTGAGTATTTACATTATGTTCAAGCACAGAGGCACAGTAGGTGAGTGCATGAGTATATGACAAAACCAAAGAGAATTTATGTGGGAGAAAATTCTTTTTGCAGTTTCCCAGAAGACGGGGTGGAGGAACCTCCCAGTGTTTGGGAGAGTCTGAATCGGGCAGGAAGGAATTCTAACTCCCACCTTCAATATTTCCTTCAGCACTGGTACATTTGTGGTAAAGGAGCCGGTTTCTCTACTACAGTGACAGTACATGGATGTTGAGTATCTCCTATGATTATTTATCAGTGTTCCCTCTCATCTACCAATTGAACCTACAAGGTTATATAGTCTCGTTCACATCCCGGGACTTGGCCAGATGTCTGGCACACATGGTGTTCATGTTAAATACATGTTAAACATACAATCATACGGGATAATTTGGACATGAAAGGAAAGAACCAACTGAAACTTAAACAACTGCTAGGATTGTTTTGTCACTCTTCCTTCTGATCAGTGGAAGAACACTTAGATCCTGCTACTTTAAATATTATACAATTACTTGCACCTATTGTTAGTCTTTATAATTCTATTTTTAATGGCTGTACATAATATTTTGATATATTATATATTATTAGTTTTAGAATATTTTTATGATTGCCCCAATCTTATTCATTAGTACAATTTTATATGTGTAAATGAACATATTAATTAATAAAATACTTTTTCTTAGAAATGGATTACTGAGTTCCCTTATTCATTCACCAGAAATATTCTAAGAGCCCACTAGGGACAGGTGTATTAGATCCTACAGAGACAGGGACAAGCAAAAGAGACACAGAATTCCTTCCAGCTTTTAGTCCAGCAGGGCAATAATTAAATAATTCTACGAGTAAAATAAAATTTCCAGTGTGCTAGAAGCCCTGAAGAAGCAAGGAGAGGTGCAGAAAGAGAGCGGCACAAAGGGCAGATCCGGGCAGGTCCGTGGCGACCTAAAGAGGGGAGGCTGAGCAGAAATCTGAGACAGGGGCCTTCAGCTAGGTAGGAAGGTGCAGATGAGGAAGGGCTTTCCGGAAGGAGGGAACAGCAAGGGCCAGGGGCCTCGTGGCAGGACAAAATGAGGTTTATGCATGGACCCGAGAGAGAGCAAATGTGGCCAGAGCACAGAGAGGCTGAGCCCCGAGCAATGAGGCTGGACAGGGAGTGGAAGGAAGCTGCCCAGGGCTGGTGCTCCTTCTAGGGGCCCAGGGGCCAGCCACCGCCACCAGAGTGCTTCAAAGAATGGCTTAAAGTGCTTAGATACGAATTCCGAAAGTTCGCCTGTGCTGTGGCCAGAGACAAATGCCCCTCGCAAAGCTATCCACGCGCCGGAAGAGGGAATTTGACTTGCCGATGAAATTAAGGTTGCTGACCTTAAAAGTGATGAACTTAAACTATGTGAGTGGGCCAATTGCAATTCAGAGTCCTGAAAAGCAAAGAGGGAGATAAGAGTCAAAGTCAGAAAGAGACGTGATGATGCCAAACTGCCGATTTAGACGTGATGATGCCAAACTGCCGATTTCCAGACGGAGGAAGCGGCCTCGAGCCCAGGACGGCAGGGGGCCTTGGAAAGCTGAAAGAGGTGAGGCAGTGGAGAGTTCAGAGGAAGTGCAGCCCGCTGACTGGCACCTTGATGCTAGGGTCCTGAGGCCCGCTGTGGATTTCCGGCCCCCCAGAACTGTTACATGGTAAACAGGTAGCTGCAAGCAAGGAGGAACATCACGAATTTGGCTTTGGATACTTTAAGTTTTATAAGTCCTTGTCACAAAGAATATGGACATTTGGAAATGTTCACTTCTAGCCACTCTCCTAACAAGTTATACGATCTTTTAAAAACCTACTTCATCTTTCATGACCTTATTTTTATTATATATAAAAGAAAAGATTTTTAAGGTTGGTTCCATGCTAATTCCACAGTTTAAAAGTCTGAAAAGGAACAAATAAGGTTCTCACTTAAATTCCTATGGACCACAGATGTACTGGAGCTGAAGAAAATACTGAAGGTGGGGTTAGAATTCTCTCCTGCCCAATTCAGACTCTCCCAAACATTGGGAAGTTCCTCCACTTTGTCGTCTAAGAAACTGAAAAAGAATTTTCCCCCACATAAATTCTCTTGGTTTTGTCATATACTCATGCACTCACTAACTGTGCCTCTGTGCTTGAACATAATGTAAATACTCAATTTGTTTAATAAATACCTTAAAATAGCCTTTTTGAATTGTTACTCGATAGAACCTTTTAAGTAACTTAGTATTATACTTGGCAACCAATGGGGAAAAAGAGATATTAAAAATAGTGATCTAAATGAAAGGGGCAGGACCCAAAATATAAAATAATCTGAAAGGTACTGAATTTATATAAAGAAAACTACAAAGTTCCATTGAGGCATATAAAAAGACACTTGAGAATGTAGGGGACATGCCATATGTGTATTCCTGGACAGGAAGATTGAACATTGTAAAGATGCCAAATTCTTCCCAATTAATTTATAGGTTGAATGCAATTTTCATCAAAACCCCAAAGGGAGCTTTTGGAACTTCACAAAAAATGATTCTGTCATTCATCCGGAAAATAAACAAGCAAAAAGAACTGAGAGCAATCTGAAAATAAGAAATATCCGGTTTTAGAATATATTATAACAATTGAAAGGGGAGAGATAAATCTTGAGTAGGAATGAGGAGATGAAGGGAACACAACACACAGCCTGACAAGGGACCCTCATATGTAAAAGAGTTCAACACAGCCGATTATAATAATGACATTTTACATATATATGTTAATATTAATGGAGAGTATTTACTTAATGGCCATGGAAAAGCTGACAAACTGGCTAGCTACTTGAAACAAAAATGTTTATCATCTTCCCATGTTATACACCAAAACAAATTCCAAATACATTTAAGTGCTGAATAGTCTTAAAATTAAAACCAACCACGGCAATGCAAGTGAATATTAACTCAGTCTCAAGATAAGAAAATTTTTTTTCATGTAAAAGTAATGGAAGAAATCATGAATGAAAGATCACAGATTTGAACACATGAAAATTAAAATGTCTGTACTCCCAAAAGTCAACATGAAAATAAAAGAAAAACAAGAAACTGGAAACACTGTTGTAACACAAATAGAAATAGGTAAATGTTCTAAGAGAAAATGGGCAAATGTCATGAATAGGTATTTACAGAAAAGGAAATAGAGCTAATAAACATGTGAACATGTTCAATGTTACCAGTAATCGGCAAAATAAAACACAAAGGGGAGATAGTATTTTTCCCCAACTATATTAGCGAAGATTTGAAAAATAAATAACATTTGATCATTAGTGAAAACATGGGTGAGAGGGTATATGCTGCTAGAGGAGAGTGATCTATGAATTAGTTGAACACTCAGGAACCATAAAAATGATAAAATAATTTAATATTCTCTAATATGGTATCCCAACATGCAGGAGCCTCTTCTAAGGAAATAATTTGAAAGTGCTTATTATAGGGTTATTTATAAACTAAAAATGACCAAATGATTGAAAAACACAGGATATAAAACTCCTAAACAACAAAATACTAAATATCAAAATATTAAACAATGGTTATCTTTGGTTTGATAGGTATATGGTTGGTTTTATTTTCTTCAGACCTTTATTTCCAGAATATCCTATAAGAGTATTTGTTACTTTAACCAGATCTCGCCATCACCTCAGACACCCCCCCCCCCACACACACACACACAGGCAGAATGCCCACATCTTCAGCATTCAGGCCAAGCAACCATCTTCTCCCTATTGTGTCAGCTTCCTAGTATTTGCAGTTGACTGTAGAGGGAAATTTTATATTTGACAAAATCATCTTGGCCAACAAAGGAAAAACATTTAGCACTTAAAGGGCTTATATAATATGAGTTTATAAGAAAGGAATGAGAAAAAAGATGTTAAGGGTAGAACTTTTACAGCAAGCCCGGTGCTGGACTACAGGGGAGGAATGCCGACTGGAACCGCGTCTGTGCACATTCCTTGGTGGCAGTTTCCTTCAGTGACCGCATGGTCTGACTATTTGACTCATTTGACTCTCTTCCATAATAATACAGCCCCATATGGAAGTCTTACTGAAAACAGCTCCCAGAGGGAGGACACAAATAAAAACAATTTTTAAGTTTGAATCAAACCACAGGTATAAAACAACCCTCAACATGTTTAGGGCTACAATCTCTGGCACCGTGCAGAACAAATATCCAGACACGAGACCGTCCCATGTTTTCTTTCTTCCTCCGTTGCTTCTCTGCACCCTCCCAACCCTGCTAAGGGAGCTGTGTGAAGTATGGCACAATGGGAGCAAGACCATCACTATTGTCACCATGCTTCTAAATTCCACCCTTCTGAGAACAACTGTGAATTGTCATTTTCTTCTTTCAAGGGATTTGAGAACTTACCTAGGCCCTTGGGTGAGGACACTGGGATTCAAAAGCATCAAGCGACTTTCCTAACCAGGACAGAAAGCTAAGTCTCTTGATTCATAGCACCCTCTATGCCCAGGGAATAAGAAATAAGAAATAATTCTGGGTTTCTGGAGATCTCGAGGTCTTTTTTTGAAAACTCATATTGCCCCTGTTTTACACAGACAGGGGAGCCAAGTTGTATGATGCTGCCATCATTTTTGTTTTGGTATAAAAAGTTCACATAACATAAAATTTAACATTTTTTGTAAATATACATATTCCAAATTCTGTAACACATTAGAACCATGGGGTTTGAGGAATTAGCGAGTGTCACTCCTTTTCTATCTGACCTTTGCCTCTCTTTCTATGCTACCATTCATGTGTGTACCTTTTTATGTTACTATTTTTGTGCATTTCATATGAGGGACACCCATCTATAGTCAGTCTTTTGTGCTTGGTCCATTTCATTCAGCACTATTGACTCTATGTGGCCCCATTTTGTCTCATATGATGCTGCCATCCTGAAGTTTCATCATGTACAGATGCAGATGAGAGGAACAGGACACAGGGAGTCCCTGCTTCCAAGATGTTGGTTATTATCAGCTTAGGTGGAAACATGAAGTAAGATGGGTTAGGGTCACACTGCTGTTCAATCAGCCTCAAGTTTTTTAGGGTCATGCAGAATCCCAGGCTGAATGAATTGTGAAGACCTGAACCAGGCATGTGGCCATCGCTGACATCACATGTCCCTCCCGGTCCCTCCTTCCACCCCTACCCAGAGCTCCACAGGACAGCACAGGAGAACACACCAATAATCCAGCGGTAGGAAAACACAGCTCAAAAACATTTCAAAATAGCTGTGCTTCAAAAAGTATGGGTAAGCATACATTTGAAAAATTTCCATTAAAGTTCTTAATTATGTTTCTCCCCCAAAGATGCTGGGTTGTGCTTTAGAAAAGAGCCCTTAGCAAAACTTGAGTTTAATAGAAGCACTGGTATCATAATTATAAGAATTTCATTATGAAATGTTTTTTAATTAATACTGCACAAATAGCTGTAAATTTGAGTTTTGAGCAATGGTGAGAACATAAACCATTAGAAGATACTGAATGCTTTCTGAACAGCCTGAAGGTCAGGCTTTTGACTGATAGTTTAACTGGAGAAATAGAAAGCAAGAAAGTATAAAAAAGAAACTAGAATAAGCAGTTAGAGATGGAGTCAAGACAATGGGAGGAACTGTAGGAATAAGGCATGGGGCGCTAAGGTCTTCTCAAAAAGAAACTTCTCTAAAACTCCAGCTCAAAAGATAAAAAAAGAAATTGTGGGCCAAAATGAATGTAATTAAAAACAATGGTCTTTTTTGTAATACAGTTCATTTACCCAGAGTAGGCACTGATGTTTGTAATAATTTATATGTTTAAAACATTAAAGGAATAATTTTGTAAAATAAAACACATATTCTAGAGTTTTAATTTCTAAAAAAAATCAAGAACTATGACAAAACATTCAAGATAAAAAGTTAATATTACTGTTAATAAAGACACAGATAGTGAGGCATGTTTCCTAAAATAAAAGTCAAAACAAAGATACTTCCTATCTCATATTTTATTTGATAAATTCTGAAAAATATCTTCTATGGTGATAAGGCAGGGAAAACAAATAAAATTAATAGAGCAATGAGGAAGAACTTGCCTTAGGAGATACTAGAACGTGTGTCATAAAGCAACCAACATTAAAAGTATGTACCTGATTTCAGAACGCTACGTATGCCAGGCATGGTGGAATATGCCTAAGTCCTAGCACTCTGAAGCAGGAGGATCACAAGTTCCAGGCCAGCCTAGGCTACATAACAAGTTCAAGGCCAGCCTGGACTACATGGCAAATCATTGTCTCATGGAAAAACAAAGCAACAAAAAATCCAAACAGCAACAACTCTAGATCTGTGGAACAAGATAAGACATGGGCTACATGAAAATTTAATGTGTGAGGAGTACATTTATATTAGGAAACAAAAACTTAGATTTTTATACCACAGCCATAACACTGGAGTAAAGAAATATTGAACATATGATTCCTAAAAGAAGAAAATAGAATAATGTATGTATAACAAATGGGCATTTAGATTTACTATCTAAAATATAGAAGATGTTGTAAATAAGTTGCAGATGGAGAAGAGAAACTACAGAGGTAAATATTAACATGAACATACTTTTGATGAATACTGTACATATATTGTGCCATCTGAAATATAAAGAAAGTTCTTCTAAACATATGAAGATAAGTCAAATTTCTAATGACAAGTCACAAAAAGTTACAAAAGAAGTATTTTGAAAACATATTAAATTTAAAAAAACGTGCAACTTCCCAGCTAAGATAAGTGAAATAATGCTGTAAAGTGACCCCTCACATTCACCAACATAGCAAACAAAGACAAGTGACAAAGTCCAGAGTGATCAAACTTCCTGACTTGATGACAGTATTGCAAACTCTTTGGAAGACAATTAGACTATAGTTTGGGAGGACCACACACACACACACACACACACACACACACACACACGGGGCGGGGGGGCACAGAGAGATAGAAATTCATGTATTTGATCTGTTAACTATTTATAAAAATGTATCTAAAGAAAATTCATTTTAAAAACTTCTCTTCAAGAGACACTGAAGAGACTGAAAAAACAAGGCAAAGACTAGAAATAAAAACATTACAAAATGTCTATTTGCTAAAGCAACATTTAAAAGACTCAAAACTTAAAGTGAGCACCACAGTAAAAAAGAAAAAAGCAAAAGATAGGCATTTCTTTAAAGAAGACATAGACGGAGAATAAGCACACGAAAGGACGGTCAACACTTTATGTCAGTAGGAAAATACTGACCAAAACCACAATGAGAGACCACTACCTGTGTGTAAGGATGGCTATCTTTACAAAGACCAAGTGTTGGTAGGAACATACAGTAATTGGAATTCTCATTTCCCACTGGTAGATAGGGAAAAAGGTACAGTCACTTTGGAAAGCTTGGCAGTTTCTTTAAAAAGTAAACACATGTCTATTATATGGTCCTGGAATCCCATTCTTCGATTTGTCCAAAGGAAAAGCAAGCATATATCCATCCAGACTTGCACCTGAATATTCACGGCTGCTTTTTTTTTTTTTTTTTTTTTTTGCAATAACCCAAAACTAGAAACAAATCAAATACCCATCAACAAGTAAATGAGAAAATAAAATGCAGTGGTCGATATAATGGAATACTATTCAGTAAATTAAAAGGAAAGAATTACTAATCCATGTCATCACATTGATGTGGAATCACAGAAACCAGATATAAAAAGAGTATCCCAGTACTCTTGTATGACTCCAGTTATATAATATTGAAAAACGAAAACTAATTGATAGTATCCGAAAGCAGTTTGAAGGTTACAATGAAAGAGCAGCAGGTAGGTAGGAGAACCTGCAAAGGGGCACAAAGAAAGTTTTGGTAGGAATGAATTTGCTAGATTTTGGCTCCCCGAGGTTCACATGAGAGAAATTTAGTCCCTAGCATATTAGTATTGAAATGATGGAAGTTTAAAGAAGAGAGGCCTTGATTTTCCTAGTTGTGGCCAATTATGCTATGAACAGGCAGATGAGGGCCCAAAGACCTTGGGAAATGACCCACAGGTACAGGTCAGCTAAGTAACCATGAGAGCTCCATAGGGATGGTGTGCACATGTCCTGTGGTGACCAGTGAGAGTAGAGACCTCCCTGAACATCTTCCAGAGACACCAGAGAGGCCATACCTCAAAAATAAGGCAGAATCAGTCACAGAGTAAAGGTAGAATTGTCCTATTACAGCTTATAAGCAAGTCTTGAAAATATCAAGGTGATCTGCAAGGCTGTTTAGAAGACCCATTAAAAGAAGACATCAAAATCCTGAAACTTGAAACTGTAACATTTGTAACTGTGGTAGGTAGAATTTCTAGGAATGTTCCTTGAACATTGTTGAAAACAAGAAATAAAAATAAGGACTCAAAAATAGTCAAAGAAAAAGACACATGTGATTAGAAAAATATACCACTGACCTTTTACCAGAAACAATGGGAATCAGTTATAACTTCAGAATGCTGAAAGGAACAAAAAGTCAAGACATTGCCAGACAAACAAAACCAAAAATTTGTCACCAGCAGACCCAAGAGTTAAAGAAGTTCTTTAAGACTATGGAAAGCAGTACAAAATGGAGAAGTGAATCTACACCAAGGAAAGAAAATGGTTAAGGAAAAAACTAGGAAAAGAGGAAAAAGAGAAAACAAATGACAAAAAGAGAAACAGGAAAGCAAAGATGGCAGATATAAACCAGTCATAGCAACAATTACACTAAATGTGAAGATGCTAAACAGTAACTAAATCAGAGATTGTTGGAAAGAAGCATAAACTCAACTCTATGTTATCCTCAAAAAACCCACTAAGAGTAAAAGAAATATATAACAACAGAGGGACGGGCATACCAACATTACTGCAGAACAAGGAATGCTGTCAAAGATAAGGAGAGATATTTTATTAGGGCTACAGGGTCAATTAATCAAGAAGACATAATAGACATAAGGGTATATGTGTCAAATAACAGAATTTTGACACACATGAAGCAAAACTATGAGAGAGCTCAAAGGAGAAAACAGAGCCATCCATTATTATTGCTGGCTCCTTTGATACTCCTTTCATGGTAAATGGTGGAATGTAGAGAAAGAAAGTCAGCAAGGAAAATATGACCAAGCAATAAATATCACCAAGCAACCTGACGCCTGCAGGATCCACCAGTGACGCCACAGTAAATGCTCACGAAACACTCATCAAGACAGATACAGAGACATTTTAAAACATCACAATAAACTTAAAATGATTTAAGCAATAGAATTAAATCAGAAATAAACATAAAAACTGGAGAACATCTAAATATTTGGAAACTTTTGGAACATCACCTTTCTTAATGACCTATGAGCAGGGAAAAAACACAAGAAAATTAAAAAGTATTTTGAACTGAATGACAATGAAAACATAACATCAAAATCTGGGCACTTAAAGCAGGGCTTTGGAAACACAGGGCTCTAAATATAGAAAACAAGGAGGAAAGAGAAAAAGAGTAAAATCAATTTTTAAAAGCTGAAACACCCACCTGAAGAAGAAAGAAAAACTAAGTTTACATTAGCAAGTAAATAAAATAAGAACAAAGAAATAATAAATATAAAAGAAAAATCAATGAAGTAGATAATGAAAAAATAAACAAAATAAAATGATGCTTCTTTAAAAAGAGCAATACGATCGATAAAATTTCTAGTTAGACTGATTGGGGGAAAAGCTCACAAATTATCTGTATCAAGACTGAAAATAAGATCTTAGAATCAGAGAGAATATCTTAAGGGAATATTACACATAATTTATCCCAGTAATTTCTGTTAACTTTTTTTCCCTTAGGAGACAGGGTCTATGTTTGGCTGGTCTCAAACTTTCCATTCTCCTGCCTCAGCCTCCCGAGCAGCTGCAATTACAGACTTACACCACTCCATTCAGCTTATGCTAATAATTTGGATGAAATGGTAAATTTTCTTTTACATTTCATTTCTCACAAAGTTCAAGGAGAAAGTCAGTTTGACACAAGTAGAACAAAATGTCAGAATCTGTTAAGTTTCGTAGGCAAATTTGGTTGGGTGCGTGTTATATTTTCTGCATGCTTCAAATGTTTTATAACTAAAATTGTGAATTAACAGAGGTAAAATTATTTCCCAAGATTATTCATTCAACAAATACTTATTGGCCACGTACCATGTGTAGGTATTAATACAGGGTGCTAGGAACACAGCAGCCAACAAACCAGACAAGTCCATCCAAGTTTGGTAGGAGATACATGAATAAAAAGCCAAGGTAATATATGTTATGGCAAGTATTACCAAAAAAACCAAGTCCGTAACTAGTTTAGCTCTAGTCTAGGTCACTCTACAAGAGAGGGGCTTTGGAAATTAGGGCATACAGGACAGAAAAGAGGAGAAGAACTGGATTCTAAAGAGGGGACTATGGCTGCAGAGCCCCAAGGCCAAGGAAAGCTACAGAGGCTAGGACACAGAAAGGAGGAAAACGGCTGGAAATGAGTTGAAGGGGTTACGCTTCATTTCAGAGGCAGAGAGATGTCACTGGAGGTTTTAAGCAGGGTAACTGGTTTTTACTTGGTCACTTCATAAAAAATAGACTCTAAGAAGGGAAGGCTGGGAACAACTGGGCAGATGTCGCAAACTTCAGGTGAGAAAGAGTATGGCCTGGGATAGGATGGAGGCTATGGACGGAGGCTGAGGCAAGTGAAGTAATTTGAGATTTGCCATATGGGACTTGAGCCGTATATTGAACAGTGGGAGTTTGTCTTTTTTTTTTATTTATTTTTTATTTTTTATTTTTTATTTTTTTTTGGTAAGCAAGGCAGTAAAGGTGGAACTGGCCATTTCATCCTCCACTCCAAATCCCCATTGCTAACCATTAACAGCTAAGGTCAGCAGCCACTTGGTCCTTTGCGTTACTGACTTTAGGCACTTCATCACAGTCAGTCACAGGGGACAGCTTAATTAATCATGATGTCACTGCATGGCGTGGCTTGCAACATTCCGTGTTGTATCGGCATGCTGCTCAGCATGGTATCTGAAGCACACAGCCACACCATTCCCAGGCCACACAGGGCTACTCTTGGGATCCGGTCAGAAAATCAAATCATAGTGGTTATTTTAAAATAGAGAATTTCATATAAAAATGGGTTAGACAGATACTGGAGGACAAAATGGCAAAAAAAAATTCTAATTCTGTAATTAACTTTTTGAGATAGGGTCTCACTCTGTAGACCAGGATGCTCTTGAACTCATAACCTAGCCCAGGGTGGCCTCAAACTCAAAGCAATTCTTCTGACTCAGCCTCCTGAGTGCTGGGATTACAGGCATGCACCACTATACCCAGCTTATGTGGTGCTGGGGAAGTGGATTCAGGGCCTACCACTGTGCTGGTCCTCCAGTCCCTATAGTTAATTTAAAAGAGACAGTAACTATCAATATATGAAGCTTCTACATTCCTTAGGGCTGAAGGAAACACAGGGAAGAAGCTGAGGTAATGAGGTCCTAGCTAGTGACAGGCGGGTCCTGGGAAGCTGAACCAGATGCTGACACTGGTGTCTTCAGCGGAACAGAATTCGGGGAGAGGGAGAAACTAGACCCAGCTGCATGGAACCGCATTAAAGAACTAATACCAAGGTGACCTCACAGGAACTGCAAATAGACAGGGAGGAGCCACGGCTCCCCCTGCCCCCCACGCCCAGTTGTCCTGTATCCTCTGGCCCTGGGGAAGAAAGAACCTAACACTGGTAAAGGAGACATGTTCTGAAAGCATGGTCCCAGCCTCACCAGGCAGAGTATGGAGGGATGGCATGACACAGACAGACAGCAATTTGGTGACCGAAACATAGTGCTTTTTCTGTGACCTTGTTTCACAGAATAATTTTATTGGCTCTTGTCATATGCACCTTCATATAATCGCTTCTCTTATCACATAATGAGGAATGAACTGTGTTTTCCAGAGCACATCACCTTTACATCTGTTAAAGTTGTCCGGAATCCATGACACAGTTTCATGCTTGGTACTGACTCTACAAATATTTAGGTAAAGCCACACTATGGTTTGGATGTGGTCTGCCTAACTCCAAAGGCTGATGTACTAGAAATGGTGGTCCCCAAGGTGATGGTATTAAAAAGCGGGAGCCAGTGGGAGATAACTAGGTCAGGGGAACTGCCCTCAACAGAGATTAATGACCATCTTGAGAGAGCTGGTCATGTTGCATGTAACTGGCCTAGTTATCATGGGAGCAGGTTATTATGAAGTGAGGCCATTCTACACGTTTGGCCTTTACTGCATACATTAGTTGCAACTCCCACGAATCCCGACCATGTTATGCCATCCTGCCACACTGTGACATGGTAGGAGTTCCTGGACCAATGTGGTCATTTGGGAGTGGGCTTTTCAGGCTCCAAACGATACCCAAAATAAGCCTCTTTTACTTACATAGTATTCAGCCTCAGGCATTTTGTTATGGCAATGCAAAATGAACTAAGACAACCAGTTAGTAGCTTCTGCATAATATGTGAGGATTTTTCATGAAACTTGAGATATATACTTGTGATCTCCAGAACACAACCAATTAGTGTTTTGCTTTTACAAGTGATATTTAAAGGCTGCAGTGAATATCTGGAATAATGAGTTTGTTATACTAGAAATAAAACCTAGATACACATTAATTTTTTTCTACACTTTTTTTTCCTAATTTGATTAGATGACCTCTGTAAACATCAAAACTTAGTATTGAGATCCCTTCAGGCTCAGTTATTTTATTGTTCAAAGTTAAGTAACTGAAAGTGTGTCTAGTAGTACAAGATACTTTATAAGATAGCTAGCTAATTCTTTTTTAAGAGGATATGTTTTGAAGAAAACCCTCACTTTATATTAAATCCTATTTCTTAAACTCCTGTTTCTTAAACTCTGCGTGGAAAAGGACCACTTTTTAGAAATTTCAAGCCCACTACAAATTGATATTCAGTAAAAAATAATTAAAGAAAATTACTAAAAAATGAAGCAAAATGAGACAAGAAGTTCTGTTTTTGTATTACTATTCCAACAAAAGGGAAATTATATTATAGTTAAACATTCCCAGTATAAGTATTATATAAGGAAAGAAAGAAAAAGTATGAACATTGTACAAGTTGTTTGTTCGTGGAAAGTATGGATGGAGGCAACTAACATATAAACTATTGAACTTGTCATTTCTTTTTTTCATTTTGAGGGGAAAAATACTAAACACCATACTAAACACCTCTTTGTACACTTTGAGTGAACACAATGTATATAAGTATTTAACATTTTTAATGTGACAAGTTGACTTGCTTCTGGTTGACAATTTATCTGATCTAGGTAAAATTTCCAGGAGGACTACTTTTAGAGGAAATGTATATTGAACTATTTCTATGCTTTATTTTAAAAGTAATAAGAAAAAAGATAACAGTCTTGCAAAACTGAAAGATGGAAGAGATTTTAGAGAAATTCTAGTGAGCTCGGTTTTTTCCTCAATTTTATCTGAAATGAAGCAAGTGTTAACTGTGCTCTCAACATCTTTCAATCCTTCAATAGAAGTCAGTTTAGCAATATATCTCCTAAGTTACAGGTAAATTTAAATTATCTTTTGATGAAAGAAACAGATTTTGAATCCATGAATTTTTAGGCATAGCTCTTCTTTTGATGAAAAATAAAATTTAAAATGCTTCATCAAATCTTAAGGTGTTTGTCTGGTGATAGCTCTTCACAGATGTGTAATATCAAAATCACCACCTAGGCCATAGGTAATTGTTAAGTTTTAAAGCATGTGTCATAACAACCTGTAGAAACTATTCTTCTGTGCGTCAGGTTCTGGCTTTGCCCTTTGATCACATCTGCCATTCAAAAACTTGTTGTATTTCTTCCTTGCATGAAGTAAAAGGATCATTAAAAATTCTGAAGATACCAGATGAATAAACAATACAGCTTGTCAATTTATATCTTCAACAAGTTGATGCCGAACTGTCTTGTCATTCCATAGAAACATGAAGAGTTATTCTGTAGTTCAAACCTTTTTCAGACACTTTTGCTTCTTGAGTATTACCAGATCTCATCATGCAACAACAGCAGTTTATGATTTGCTTCATTAGGACCACATGACACAAGAGAATAGCCCAGAATTTAACACACGAGTTTTTACCTAACTCATGACTTCCGTGAAAGCACTAAGCCCATTATATGTTTCTACTACCATTTCTTTGCAGCAGAACTTTCTCCAGAGTGACACAGGACACTGATTTATACTCTGAGATGAGCTCCTTAGTCAGGGGAACACTTCACAATGTTTCCTGCACCATCAGAGTACAGCATGCTCTTACCCAACACTGACACTCTGAACCACATCTGTTAACAATGTAAGCTGCCAGTTCTATACAGTTCAAATGTAGCTGTTTGTCAGAAACAAAGTTGAAAAAAATTCCTCTTCCTTCATATCCCCATCATGTTCAAATTGCATGTAACAGGAATAGGAGCAAAATCTTTAGGCTGAAATTAAAAAATATATATGTTGCTAGTTTTAACTAGTTCATGAGTCAGTCTTCCACTTCATTAACCAGTCGCTGAATATGCTGAGTTATGGAGGCACTGGAAAGTAGTACTTAAGCCACCTACTTTGATGCAAATTCACCCAGCATTTCCAAGCAAGTATTTTTAATACAGTGTTCCATTAATGTCTCAGCAACTGTGTATGGATTTTAGTCTTGGCAAGCTGAAATGCTACTTATTAAACCTGTAAAACTCTAAATGTTTAAATGTGAAATATTGAATATCTGCTTCAATCAGCTTTTCAATCCAATATTCTTTCTTTCAAAAAGTTTCTGTGGCTTTTAACTTAAATTTTGTAAATAAACAGCCCAGAGTTTTGATGGTTTTATTGTTTCATAGTCCAAATTAGTGAACACTGTTTCTACCATATCAAAACCAATTATAGATAGAAACTGAACCCAGTGTGTTAGGGATCATAGTTCTGAGGAAAACAGTATAAATTCTTTGTGTTTTTATTTCTCCAGGATACTTCCATTAGCACCACTTGGCTTATAGTCCTATCACACTCAGAAAAGCATTCTCTCATCAGAAAAAGGACAGCAAAGTTCACTTCATGTTCCAGTAAATTGAAGATGAAAAAAATATATAAATGTCACTGCCCTAATAAGCCAATAATGTTAAACTCTAATAGGAATAAATCAGATTAAAACTTAAAACTATAAAAATGTTACAAATACACATGATCACATTTTCACAGATTTCCATACATTTAGGATATAGCTGACAAACCAATTATAAAATATGTAACATGCTCCCGTGGTACATGGCTACTTTTCATATAACTGGCAATACATAGGATTCATAGGAGTCACCAATCGAGCTTGCTAATACTGAAAAATCCACACTCTCATTTGCGATGAGTCCACCTTGGTGAACTTGTTTATCGTGAACTTGGTCTTCATGATGATGCCACATGGCTATAAAAGCTTCTAACCATTCCCCATCCTCAGCAGTTAGATGTCATTTGTCAAAAATTTTAAACAAAGACCATGTATCACATGTGTAATGCAAAAACTATCAAAAGATTGAGATGCTTTAAAAAGTGTTTAAAATGAGTGGTTCATATGCAAACTCTCTCAAACACAAGCATTTTTATTAAAGTGTTTTAAGTGGTAATTTTTATTGCAACCTTGTCAGAGGCAGCAAGCAGTCTCAGACGAGGTGGCTGACAGGGCTCAGCAGAGAGAGGTGTGGAGCATGTAGGAGGGGAAGAAGGCAAGGAGCAGGTACAACTCAGAAATCTAGACCTCAAGCAAGGGCAGCACTGGATGACCAGCCATGTTTTTGTATGACTAGTGCAGTGGTTTTCATGTTTTTAAAAATGAGGATGCTTTCAGGCATCTTGGGAGCTCTCCCATTTTCCACAAGCCTCAGCATTCCTGTGACCTCATACCCAGCCCAAGTACACGTTTTTGTTTCTGTACACAATGATGTTTACACCCTCAACATCCTGAGCTCTTTCTCTGAGTGAGGCACCATATTGGATTCTTCCTCACACTGTGGTTGGCATGCAGGTCACACCAGAAGACTAAGAATGCTACCACAATTTTCCTCATACAACTTATGTGTCTCTCTTTTACTCATGTCATTTTCTTGGACATCAGTAAAAACTTAACTGGCTATAGCATCATTTTTCAAGTTCCCAATTCTGCTTTTAAAAATATGAACTATACAAATAGCAAGCAGTGGGAACTTGACTTTTATTTTTGATCATTACTTCTTCTCCTGGACTAATAAGAGCTTTCTGTTTAAGTACAGAACAGAAGAAAAAGGTAATGAAGACTGTTACTAAGGTGACAGTAGTGAGGATAGATGAAATCACAGCAACATGATCCTTGAATCTTGTGACTGTGCTGCCTAGGAAATTCTAACAGAGTCCAAAAGGCAAAAAAAAAAAAAAAAAAAGGAGAGAAACCTTAGCAGGTAAAGACCAAACAAAGCAGCAAACAATTTCAACTTCTTTTTTTAGTAGGCGCCTTCCTACACATCAAATAATATCTACTCCAACATTATGTTAAATGGTTATTACTAATACAGTTATTTGTTGGGTGCAGGAGGGAGAATAAACAACTGAATATGCTATATGTGGCATTTTGTTTTCATAATGAAAAAGCAAGCCTTAAATAACTTTCTTTTGAATTCCTTTTTCAAAGTAGACTTCAGGATCTAATATTGTTGAGGCATTTGGTGTTGAAGTTGTGAGTAGGAAACATGGAGCTAAGGAAAACCTTATCACGGGGTATGGAGGGAAGTCTGTAAAGTTTAATCAAAAGACTCAAAAGGAGAAAAACCCTAAAATGTTCTCTTTTTAATAATCATAGAGCACACATTGCCTCTTAAGATTTGTTTCTCCACAACAGCAGACACCATTTAATCTAGGAGAATGTGGTGTGGCTTAATGACGTACTTTTTCTTTTCTCGATTCTCTGCCAAGCACTATGGAGCAAAATTAGATGACAGTGCAGAGAGACAGCTGCTAAATAATCTCTTAATTTCATTTCTAATAAGTTAGCTACATCATTTCTGCTGTTAACATAGAGCCATATTAGATCTGAAATAAGCTCTCATGGTTTTCCCC
Organism: Ctenodactylus gundi; assembly: GCA_004027205.1. Lineage (NCBI taxonomy): Eukaryota > Metazoa > Chordata > Mammalia > Rodentia > Ctenodactylidae > Ctenodactylus > Ctenodactylus gundi. Next base: position 151,497 of record PVKB01001135.1, on the reverse strand, counting down.
CTCAGTGGACTCCAATAGCAGTAAGGAACACATCATTTATAACTGGAAACGTGTATCCTTCAAAAAAAGTTTGCTCCTTCTTGCTTAAACTTTTAAAGATTTTTGAGACTATTGTTTGAATGGGAAACCAACAATTGGATTTGCATGTATAATTTGATACTGATGGAGCATCTACAGGGAGTACACTGAGAGTTTAATGAGCAAGAAGAGAAGCAGCCTAGGACAGAACTTTGAGGAAGACAATATGTAAGGAAAAGAAACTTGGAAATCTGGTCAGGTACACAAGATGGACAGATATCACATTTAGAAGGTGGGTTCATAATGGCAAATACTATGGGGAAGGAAAGACCAAGGAATCTGTTGGATTCAGCAGCAGCAGAGAGGTCACTGTCAAGCCTGTCCCGGGCAGTTCTACAGAGTTATTAGGGCAGAAATAAGAACACAGTAATTTGAGAAGAATATGGATTAAGTAGAGAAGTGAGTACAACTTAAATGCAAAGCATCAGACAGAGAAGATAATCGATATTAGGTCCAGGCAAAGCAGAAAGGGGCAGTACACAAGGCTCTGGTGGATTTGCACGAGACTAGGGAGCAGGGGAGACAGCATCTTTGCCATGGCCAAAAGAGGAAATTGGCTGCTGATCAAGAGTTACTGTTCCTAGGAAGATTGCCATCAACCCCCATCCCCCTCATCCTCATCAATATGAGAGGTGCAGTAAAACTTCAGAGGGAAGCAGGAAGTCCAGACATTTGTTTTAATGACTTCAACTAGAGAAATAGGAGGCAAGATCACTTGGTGAACGCAACAGGGACGGTGAGGAGCAGAAGCCTGAGAAAAGTCACAAAGGGTTGAAAATACTTCTGTGGAAACAGTTGCCTGGGAGAAGAGAGATGGTGCAGAGTACAGCTGTGAGGCCATGTCGTCTGCCATCTGTATTGCAGACATTTGCACCCAGGTGGCGAGCAAAAAGATGGGCAGCAGGACTGATTCAAGATTGAGGCGAAGGGAGTGTCCCCTGGCTAGGAAGTCCAGGGCAGTGCTAAGAGTGTGAGAGCCCATGGGCTCTTGGCTAAGTACCATGGAGGTTTACAGTCTGAGAAAAGCACAGAGGAGTCAAGGCACTGGAAGTCTTGTTGAAATTGAAGATCAACAGTTACAGATCGGCACTGAACTCAAGCCAGAGGGGACCCTGCCCCAGGCCCAGAATTTTCACAGGTTTCACTTTGGCCCTAGGTTGATTGTATTCCTCTTCAGAAATCAATGAGTGTACAGGACCCAGGAGTACACCCCCAAACAGCCCATATTCCCCATCTTTTATATGACATTCCAGGTGCCTGGAGCCTTAGATTTATCTTCTCAAACAGCCTGGTGTCCCCACTTTTAGTGTCTATGCAGGCCTCTTTGTAAAGTATGGCCATTTGAAAGGGATACGATTAACTTGGATTTGGATTGGGGTCCACACAGCAAGTGAGAGGCTCCTTGGACGGGAAGACTGGGGTCTACACGACATGCTGAGCACAGCTAGGGACCAGAGGCCAACCCTCCCCAGGCCATGATGTTCCATGTGTACCTCCATGAAATCAATGCATTCTAAATCAATTCATTGTCCTTCAGTTCATTATCAACATTTGTCAAAGTGGGAAGATAAATCAAAATTTCATAGTTTACATTGATTTATAACTTTTAAATATGCAGGTGTTATGGCTTGGATCTGGAGTGTCCCCCAAAAACCTCATGTTCCTATGGATACTGTGTACTGCTGGGACGGGGCCCTGGCTGGAAGGGGCAGATGCTTGGGGCTTGAACTGGAAGTGTGTGTGCTGGTTCCACTCTTCCTCCCACACTGCTCTCAGTTCTGCCATGCTGCTGTAAAGATCTCTGTCTCCCAGAGCACCTGGCTCTGGCTCTAGCTGCAGCCCTATCATGTGATTCCACCATTTTCCAGCTGCCCACCTGTGAATGGACTGTGTGAATTTCTGAAACTGTAAGCTAACGTAAATCTTTCCTCCCTAAAGTTGTGCCTGTTGGGTACTGAGTCTCAGTGACAAAAAAGTAACTAAGACAGTAGTCATCAACTGTGGGAGTTTCTATTCACACATCTGCCTAGGCTCTCAAAGGTTTGGGGATGTATCTGAACCAGAGTGTCAGCAGGCTAAAAGGCTGGAGTTGGGATTATTAGACTATGATCAACACAGCAGAAAGACTCCCTGTAAATTCTTAGTCCTCTGCAACATATGGAAACAAGAGGTAAACAAAAAGAATTTAAATCTCATCTGCCTTGTTTTATTTACTGGTAATTCCATGTGAACATCTGCCATATTTTCTAGGAGCCTGCCTGCTTTCCATTCGTGTATGGGCAATAGGAGGCATAGTTCAAGAGGTAGGAGTGTGGGGAAAAGGATGGATAATTTCTTCTCTGCTCCCTGCCTAGATCAAGAGGAATTTGGCACTGGCTACACTTCCTTCCGAACCCAGCTCCTCCCAGGTAGTCTCCTTCCACAGCCCCAACTCTCCCTGGGCGCCAGTAATAATATCTCTTCTTCATTGTAGCAATAGAGGTGGTAAGTCTCCTGTTCTTAGTCTCTAGATTCATCAAATGACCTCATGGGATTCTTTATTCATGCTCATACATCTATAAATATTCATTAAAATCTCTGAATGTAAGCATTTAAATAATATTCTATTTTGTGCTGGAGCCCTAATTAATAGAACCACTTTTAAAAAACAAGAAAGAAAAATTTTCATGAATAGGAAAGGGTAACAAAACCCATGCTAACGGTGATGACTATGACTCTGTGGCCCCTGTAAGATTGGAGGAATGGGGCAGGTGAAAGACTTGGGGCCTGAGGCTTCTTCATCTGCAAAGACAAAAGGCTATGAATCTAGGATATAAATACTGAGACTGCCCCATGAATACTCGGGGTGAAAAAGATGAAGATGTTATTAGTGGGGTATTAGTTGTTGTTTTCTGTTTGTGTCAAAGCTCCCAAATACCTATAATTAGAATGGTGACAAAATTATTATATATAATGAGTTTGCACTGCATATTTCTGGGTACAGAAATTACTTCTATGTACTGGGATTCCCAAGACATGCCTCATGCCTTATGAGTTATTTCAGAGCCAAGGAACTCATGGGCCTAGAGTTGAGTCAATCTCAAAACTCATCTAAGAATTCTTACATGGTAAATTCATCAGGAAGTAAAGCTCTTGGTAAAAATGAAAAAATATACAAAAATATGCTAAAATGAATAAGAGCAGCCTGATGTATGAAACCAGTTATATCTGAGGAAGTAGGTATGACAGAACACTTGTGAAAAAGGTTATAAAAGTCCTTATAATCATAATGGATGGATTTCTAGCTATCAAGCAAGATTGTAAACCAGAAGGCTTATGAAAATATGAAATGGACTACCTTGAAAACCTTGTAATGGAAAACCTTGAAATATAATTAGATCTGACAGAGCTGGAAAGAAAATTAATGAACTAGAAGGCAAAACTGAAGAAATTTCTCAAGGTACAGCAGAGAAATAAAAAAATAGGCAAAAAAGTTTGAAAGAAAAAATTAAGTAGGCAAGAAGATACAGGGGAAAGTGCTGACACTAAAAAACCTTGCAAAAGAAGAGAAAGGAGGAAAGAAAAAATTTAATCAGATCAATGGAAAAAACAACATGAACATCTCATATATGTAGAAAAAATGAGAGAAGTCCAACACCTCTGTTTTTATTGTTTTATATTCATTATTTATGTCTTTTTTCCTGCCTGCGAGCACTTTTTGTAACAGACATATTTAGCAGATTGGAAATATATGAAGCTTTCCCTTTCATTAAAACCATATAGCAACATCATACTAGCAGCACACATAAACTGATGCTGACCTGCATCTCTATTACCCACTATTTTATCAGAGCCACTGACTCATTAAAAAGAATTGCTTGAATTTGAGATTTTACAGATGCTGATTTCTGGATAACAGTCCAAGGTTCAGCCTAGAGAACAGCTAGCTGAAGTGATGGATTTGAAGGTACGAGGAGTTGAGAAAGTCAAGTAACTAAAAATCTAAAGTACTGGGTGTCTTTGATGATGGCACAGCTTATAGCTGGAGGGAGGCAGTAAGTGACATAAGTGACCAGAAGGCTGGGAGATTATAGGTAGATGTAGAAGCCAAATCAGCCAGAGAGGAGAAGGATCAGAAGTATGAGGTAGACATAGGGTGTGTGCAAATTATAGTCTCTGAACAGCATAGTGCTTGTAGAGGAGGGTTCTCTAGGAAAACTTCACAGGGAAGAGCCAAATTTCAATTAAAGTAATAAAGCCATTGTAATGTTTTCCCATACCATTATAAGGCAAAAAATTTGTTTAATATGGAAATGGAATAAAGGGATATCCCCAGAAAGTATGAGAGACAGAAACAGTGGAGGTTGGATCAGAACAAGTAAGGATCAAAGTGGAGTGGGAAGGAAAGAACCAGAAAGGACTGTGTGCGTGGGAGGACAACAGAGACGACAGGACTGTGAGCCCAGTGGGATTCACTGGTACTGAGGATGAATGTCTTTCTATTAGGCCATCCAACCTAGATACATTTAGGAGAATCCATTATATGTGTTAAGAAACAGAACACCAGGCCTCTTTGAGATTGTGACGGGAAGAACACAAACCAGAGATGTGAGCTACTGAGGGGACAAGGAGTAAGGTGGCTCAGCAAGCAGGTCAGACGGCCTGATCACTCCAAAGGCAGCTAAGTCATGGCTGACCTCCAGATTAGAACCACTAAGCTTGACCTACCGGCGATCCTTGCTCATGCCCTTGTACCATATTGTGTCTACACTTACACATACTAATCACAGGATTATTAAAATTTACCAATATTAGAAATGACATGTCAGCAAAGCATGTACCTGAAGCAAACACCAACATTTTAAATGCAGTAAATATTTCGTAGAGGTTGTAACCTTGGGATCCAGAAGTACTTAACGGATGAATCTTTTATGAAGGCTACTTGAGAGAGTTCACAATTTCAATGAAGTTTTTTTATACTCTGCACAGTTTAACCTCAGATAAGTACATTTTTGGTAATCACTTAGTTGCTCTCCCCACCCCGCAAGGCAACTGTCTCCCCTGCATCACCTTGCCATGTCTCCAGACACAGACATGCATGTTAAAGTCTTAGGAGGCGTCCCTTCCAATAATGACCAGTAAGGAACAAATATCAAAACAAGCAAGGACTGGCATCTGCTAGCCTATGAATGCAGACTGTTAATTATGTAAGACAAACAGGCTGTATTCAAGAAAATGGTACCCATTCATCTGCTTTTTTCAAAGTGGAAAGGCACTACATTTAATTTGTGGTTCTCTGCATTTTAAACAGGCAACTCAATGAAGCAATAAATGTGTTCCTAATGAATAGATTTTTCTACATAGGGAACTCTTAATGGCAGTGGCACAACTGAAGATTTAACCTGGTGAATGTAAAAGTAAACAACAGAAACATATAAGGATAAATTGAATTGGCCAGAAAATGATGTTTTGGTTTTTGAAAAGAAAAAAGAATTGCTATTGTTGAGGATAAATTTTAGGTTATGGTGTAAAAGCATCATTGTGTAAAGAGGTAAGATTGCTGTAATTAAATTACCAGTACACAAAATAAGGATGTGGCTTTCCATGCATCCCCATCTCCTCATGAAATGCCATGCCTGGTCCCTCTGGTGACCCCTCTGGCCTTCAGTTCTCCGTGTCCTCTTCATCCCACACTCTGTGCTTTTCTCCTTTGACCCAGACTCCCTCTACTCTCCTCCTAAATGCTTGCACTGAGCACCGTGGAACTTCTCTTTCTTCTCAAGCCATCTTTCGTCCTCAACATAGGCGAACATTCACTGCCCCTCAGCCTCGACTGGAACTGGTTCTCTGTGCACGGCACAGAGCTCCTCTGTGTGTTCCCCACCTCTGTGCCCCACCTGTCTCTTCTGAAACACCGTATCCTTATGATTTCTCCTTCTCTCATGTGCTTCCAGCCTCTCTCTCCACTGGTGCCTGCCCACAGGGTCACAGGAGTTCCGAAGCCACCGCTGAGCCTTTCCTTCTGTCCCACCATACCTCCCTCTTCTGCCATCCTATCCTCTCTCCCCTTCATCCTTACTTTTTTGTCCTAACAGACTGGAGCCTACACTCACCTGATACTGTGCCAAGAACAGTTAATGATTCAACAACTGCTTCCATGTTCCTAAAAAAAAAAACCCAATCACCCAATCTCCATTTTACTAACTTCTTCACAGACCTCACCACTGCTGGTCACTTCCCTCCTTCCTTCCGGAGACACTATTCCCTTGGCCTTGATGGCCACATAGCCTCTGACTCTCCTGTGAGCACTATTTTCAGCTGCCCTTGTGCACTCTACTTCCTTCACCTAATCTTAAATGCTGGTACTCCCAGGATTCTCTCCTACGTGGTCCACTCTTCCTGTTTAGATCCACTCTCTGAGAGCTCAATTTATATTCCCAGGACTCTCAAATTGATGTCCCTAGTTCAGATTGTCCACTTAGCTTTAGAAGCAAATATCCAAATATCCAAATGCTGACTGGGCATTTCCCCTGGGGAGTCTCATAGGAGGTGACCAAATCAATTACTCCTCCTGTCTTTAAACCTCCTGTGTCCCCCTGCCAATGAATATTATCATTAATCCCAGGTGTTAAACCTCAAAACTAGATTAAACTTTCATGCCTCCTTTCCTTCTTTAACCAATATACTCAGTCTATTGACCTGGATTTATAAACGTCTTCAAATAAATGTCCCTTAAATCTATTTACATCTGGCCATCCCCTCAGCCACACTCTAGTCCAGATTCCACTGTCCCTGAATTAGGTTGCCACAATTCCTAACAGGACTCCTACTATCCACTGAGGGATCTGCCTGGAATGCAAGTAACATCACTTCCCACATTCCGACTTCCCCCAAGAAGAGGCTCTAACTCGCAACCTCATGTGGCCATTCATGGTAAAACTGCTGTCATCTGGTCTAGCATGCTGTCTGTCACATTTTCCTCCATTCTGTGCCATTACATTGCACTTCTTTTGTTTCTGCAATGAAATATTTTAAAGAGATATTTGTACTTATTTTCCCATATACCCGGAATACTAATTCTCTCCTCTAATTCTCATCCCTCCTTCAGAAATCAGCAGAGACATTAATTCCACTCAGAGTCAAGTGCCTGGCCATGGCTCCCATATGACCTTTGGCTTCCCCTATCACCGTACCTACCACACTCTGTGGGAATTATCTGTTTAGTTGTAGGGAGCCACTTGCTCCTTGAGGAAGGCATACATCGCTCCGCCCTCAAGGCACCCCAGCACCATCTTCTTTATATCCTAGACCAGAGGTTCATGCAATTCTGCTTCAGGATTCCTTTACACTCTTAAAAACTGAGAACTTCAATAAGCTTTTGTTGATGTGGATTATATCTAGCAACAGCTACCATACTTTGACATGAGTATTAAAATAGAAAAATTAAACATTAGTTCATTTAAAAATAAGCCCATGGTATTTTAATGAAAACTAATTTTCCAAAACAAAACAAAGACTATCAAGATTTTACATTTTTGCAAGGTTTTTTAAATATGTTGCTTAATGCATTATAGTTAGATTTGTATATTTGCTTCTGAATTCCCTTTGTAGAGATATTATTATTATGTATATACACATATACACCTCCTACGAATATGTAGATGACAGGGGGAGAGTATTCTAATATTCCTTTCAGATGATTGTAGATTTTTTAAATACAACTGCACATTATAACTCACTATATGGCATTTTTTCTAAGGCTAGCTGCACTACTGAATTTGAAGTAATATCAACTAACCATTCATACAATATTACGTTAAAATACATTAGTACATCTTATATTTCTAAGGGATCTTTAAGCCAAGAATGATGCATGCTGCTTATAACATTACACACTGGTCATCAAAAAAAAAAAAACATTACTTCACTGACTTATACAAAACTTCTAAATGTTAACATATTTCATTATACAAAACAAAAAAAAAATTGTATTTGTTAATATCACCCTGAACTCATCACAAAAGTCTTTACTGAAAAACTGTCAAGCTCACAGACCTGGACATAAGTTTCCCAGATTCTAATTTTCACTTGAAAGCTCAAATTTTATCACTGCAAAAAAATACTGTCAGTTGTTTCTCTAGAAATGACAGGATTACTTCATTCATTTTGGGGAAAATGTTGGCCAAATACCACAGTACAGAAGAATCATAGTTTGTATGACAGTCATTCTTTGAAATAAAAATGGTGTTCCATTAAAAGAGTGGCCAGCTCAGATCTCACTTAAACAATCGTACAAACGCTTCTCCTTCAGGCTTTGGCATGTAATGGGAAGGGTATAAGGACACCACCCAGAATATTAAAAATATGTGAATTTGAGGACTGAGATTTAATAAAATAATTTGTGTTGTCTCATGAAAGATATTCTTACATAAAACAGTCAGGCATTTTGTTTTAATTGTGCAGGCAAGGTGGCCTACGCAATGACTACTACTGAAGCTTGGTGCTCCTGTACTGACTGGGCTAAACTGGGCTAAAATAATCCACACCATCTTACCTGTCACCACTTTTGCACCATCAATATAAATGTCAACAGAAGGAAACGAGACAAACCGCATGTTGAGATTGTGAAAACATGTTTGATCTTCACAGACGACCTTGGGGCTGCAGATCACACAGAGAAAGCTTTTGCGAGATGAACGACTGCAAGGCAGGCCATCACAACCCGACTTGGATGCCTGCGATGAAGCTGCCTGGGACCTGGACCCACCCAATCTGAAACCCACCCTCAGTATCTTCTGCTTGGCCAAGCCCATCCTTGTACTTCCTTCTACCCACACCCTATACCCAGCATGTGGTTCTGGTACAACTTCTGGGTGTTACCACCTGGACTTAACAAGGATCTGGGTGGAACTCAATTTCCTGGTTTCATTTCTGTTATTACTTTTGGGACTGGTCCTTGCGTACCAATTCTCTGGCCTCAAGACTCAAAATAAGAAGTAACGTAAAAGTTCTTGGTATTTTTTTCTAGATTACTATGAAATGACCATCAGGTGGACCTCCCACTAGTTGTGTGTCTTGCTTGCATTGGGTATGGGTTGGAGGAGACAATTGGGGAGGAAGTTTATAGGGATTAGGGATTGGTATGGATTACTACTGTTTAGAAACAAAACTTTAGAAGTAAAGCCAAAGTGTTGTTTTCAATCTTGCAAGATAAGGTGAATCAGCCTTTTGAAGAGAAAGACAAAAACAGGTTTTCAACTGGTCAATGAGCACCAGCTGAGAGACACAGTGAACATATTGCAGATTTTAAATGTGTGCTCATCCATTTCCCTTCTACCAGCACTTTCTGAATATGCATCAGGGGTTCAAGTATGAGGCTTCAGAAAGCATATTGTTTAATTATGAAATGTGGAGTTCGGTATGCACAGGACAAGTTAAAGTATCATGTTCTGAAAATAGCTGTCAGCAAATCACAAATTAATTTAGAATATAATTAATATGATTTTGAGTTACTTATTAACTCATTTTTATCACTGTAAAACAAAATGCTTTCTTCTCTTTGCATGCCTCCTCTAATACTTTACTAGCATCTAGAACTAAGCTTTCCACATTAGAACAAGAACCCTGACGTGTCCTCACCAGTCAAGCTCCATTAAGGGAACTAGTCTGCATGAAATTGCCCTCGATGTATGCAAAAATCAGTGACAGAATGAAATACCTTGTACACCTCTCCTTTAATATCTGATGGGCTTTTGGAAGACGCATCATGCCAACCCTGGCAGTAAGAGGCACTGTCCTGGAAAACAAGAACTGAATGGGATCCTGGAAAACTCAGGGGATACCAGGAGTCTATGCTCTAGAGGAGAAGGCGAAGAGTGGGCAATGGGAAGCCAGGAGTTGGGGGGGGGGGGGGGGGGGGGGGGGGGGGGGGGGGGGGGGGGGGGGGGGGGGGGGGGGGGGGGGGGGGGGGGGGGGGGGGGGGGGGGGGTGTGTGTGTGTGTGTGTGTGTGTGTGTGTGTGTGTGGAATATCAGCTGTGGGGTGATATCTACGTTGGTGCCTGCCGGAAGTCCCGGGGGGCGGCCACCTCGGGTGTTTACCAAGGAAGATGATTGGGCCAAGCTGTTTCTGCCCTCGCGGACCGCCCGTGATCCCAATACTATTGCTATGAGCGCAGCGTCTGCGTGCATGGACATCTCGCTGATTAGCTTAACGCCCACCTACATAGACACCACGTCAAATCGCCTGCTCTCCCCTCCTTGCCACATTCTCCCTCTACCCTCTGTAAGCGTCTGTACTTCCTTAATAAAGTGAGTTCCTGCTTCGACAGATTCCCGGCTGGGTCCGGTACTCTTGGGACAAGGGGGCCCAGCGGCGAGCTCACCTTTCCTCTACCCTGGCCCTCTTGTGGTGGCGAAACCCCCACACTCAGCCAGGAACCTCAATTCTGATGACCTTTCCCTTCACTCTGCTTTAAAAGGTTGACCTTTAATACCTAAAGCAAGGTGTCTCTTAACAAGGGATCCCAAGGGTGGTCATTCTGCTTCCTTCACAAACGGGAATATGTGGGCCTCCAGCGTGAGGCCTCCCCGGCCACTGAGAGACAGTGTTTCCTCATTAGGATCTTATTGAGTTTTGGAAGCCAGAAGCCTGGATTTGAATATTGGCCATATCACTTAAAAGCTGAGTGACCTTGGCAAGGGACTTAACCTCTCTAACCTTCAGACTCCTCATCTATAACATAGAGACAGACAGGGGACCCATCTTGTGGAGTTATTACAAGCCTGTACAGAGATAATCTATATAAAGTACTTAGCGCAATGGATGGCATGTAGTAAAACAAATGACAGCCATTATTGTTATTAGCATTGTACTTCCATACACATAAACTGTACATCTCCTGGAGGGAGAAAAAAATGAACCTAGGACTTTTATGTCCTTCCTCACTGTAGAAGTTACTTTTTCACGGCTGTGACTAAATACCCAACATCCACCAACTAGAGGAGAAAAGTCTATTTTAGCTTAAACTTTCAGAGTTCACTGTCCATTCATGGGTGGCAGGCAACAGTGGAAGCACATGGCAGAGGCAGAGATGGAAGTCATTCCTCATGTAACTGCAAACAGGAAGCTAAGTCCCGAAGGAGAGAAGAAGTAGCATATACCCTTCCAGGACCTGTCCCAGTGATCTGCTCCCTCCAGGTTTGAGCTCCTAACTCACCTATAATCTATTATTTACCACATGCCTATCTTCTACCACACACCTATAAACCACCACACACACATAATCCACCCGTCCAGACTGGGTCCCCATCTCCTAATAGCACATCGTTCCATAGATAATTCATAACATCCACATCCACAAAACTTTTGGGGAACATCTCCAGATACAAACCACAGTACTCTCTCAATCTCTGGAAGAGGATTCCTCACAAAAAGCTGAAGATTGTATCAGATTTCTGGGACACTAATTAAAGAATATGTCACTAAATACCAGGAATGACTCTACAAATTTGGAAAGAAACACTTTGTACATAAACATTTTCATTATTAACCAACTAGTAAAAAAAAAAAAAAGAGGTAGTCTTGTTAGATGCAAACTCAAAAGGATGCCAGCAAGAGATCTCACCCACAATTCTATTGGAGTCCCCTACCACTCAACTCTCACCTTCACTTTGCTTCTAAAAACTGATATTCAATGGATCCTAGTCCAAGGACTTTGACACTACTCAGGATTTCTCTATGTATAAACTAATGTGAACATCCCAGTATTGGATAGCTACGCATAGCTCCCTTCTCTGACAACTGCTAACGTCTTTAATGGCTTTGAGACTCCTGGGACATTGGCAATCAGTATGTGAATAGCCGCCTGGTTTTCCTTATTCTCTACCTAACCTGAACACACAGCGTGATGATTCTGAGTTCTCCTCCTTGTCTTCTATCACACTCAAACTGTCCAACCCAAACCTGAGCTCCTTATCCTCATGACTCTTCTACCAGGCTTTGGACACCATCCTTCCTCTCCTTGGGGATGGGGCTTCCTTACTCACATTCCTACACCTTCACTTTTACACTCTTCCTAACATGTATGCTCTTAATTATCTCCCCAGATTACAAGTTACTTCTTTTATTCTTTAAAACAGTAGTTTACACTAGTTCATTCTCTCTACCTTCTCATCATCAATTCATTCCTCAGCCTAAAGCAATTTGACTTCTGCCTCCATTATCTTATCTGAACTGCTTTTGTAGAGACTAGCAAAGTTTTTCATACTGCCAAATCCAAAGAATTTTTTTAAAAATTCTTACCTTTCATGATCTCCCAATGGCATCTGAAACTGTTGATCATCACATCTTGTTCTAAAATCTTTATGTTACCTCTTAAACACTACTGATGCTCACTGTTCTATTCTTGCACTCTACTCCTCTTATTCTGCAGACCATCCCAGCATAACCTCAAGGCACATTAACTACAACTTTAAACACTCTGGCTAGTGTGTGAATTCACAGACTAAGTCAATCCTGTTCAGATGTCTCTCCTGAGTAGAAACTCTGAAATGCACAACAGTGAGAAAAGTCGACTGTGAGTTCAGACACACTTGCTTCCCAGATTTTGTCTGCGTACTTACCAGCTATCTGGCCACGGGAAAGTTACTTGATTTAAACCTCAGTCTCCTCACTTATAGAAGAGGGGCGATCATTACCACTGGTGTCTACCTATGGAGTTTTTTTGAAGAAAAAATGAAATAGGATGCCCATAGAAATGCCTAGTTAATAATATTAGCTGTTGAGAACTAAAGTTTCCAAGAAATAGTATCACTCATAATGAGCCTACTATTATCAGCTAATTGGATTTCCAACGGTTTGTGAAGATATTGGGATATTTTGCATAGCCAGTTTATCAGGGGCTATCTTGGCCCTTTGTCAGGGCCACATCCATTGTTCTCCTCCTCTGTCTCTGACTTATCATCCTGTGATAAATCTGATAATATGTAACAGTCCTGTAATTACTAAGTAACCCTTTTAAAACTTAGAGCAGACCCTTAGGTTTCTACCAACCTGAGAGCTAAGAATGTCCTCAGATAGCATCTGAGGCCTATAGCACAGGTCACACCCACCCATGCCCCCAACTCCCTTCAGTGATCTGCCTACATGATGCTTCCACCAATGTTTTTTAAAAGTACCTTGATTTATGACTTTCTTCTTTTCTGTAGCTATAAACACTGCATGCAACTGCTAACTCATTGAAAGGTGGTATCTGGGGAAACCCGAATCCATATTTCCAGGCTATGGTCACTCATTTTTGGCTTCAGAATAAGCTATCTCTTATTCTCTTTGAGGCAAAAGTTAAGTTTTCCATCAATACTGTCATTGCTGTTATTCTAGGATGCTCTACCCAGAGCTACCCAAAGCAACTCAAAATTCATTTAAAAAACTTGATGCCCTTATGCTCTTCTTTCATTGCTATAATCATCATCAAAGTTTCTATCCCTCAAAGATTAGTATTTGTAAGTCTCCTTTAAGTGAAATATTCGCAAACGCTGTCTCACATGTAAGGATCCTGAGGAGAGATAATAGCGTGGCCAAAAATGCCTGGTAGGATTCAAACCCTGAATCCAAAGTTCATGCTGTCTAGCACTACCATATGATTTCACTGTTTAATTCTTAATCCAGAACCCATCACTTTTATCTTGGATTTATTCCCTCTCATTCCACCACATCTAGGGATGTGATGGAGAATTAAATTTCATTTTTAAAAAAATTCTTGATCTGTAGCATTTGTGAACTTCAAGCTAACAAGCTGACATCATGGAAAGGCCAGGCAAGCTGGGCTCAAGAATCTGCATGGGCCAGGGCCAGCATATCACCAGACCCAAGAAGGTCCCAAGTCTTCTTGATTTGGATCTTGATTATTTGACGAGAAGTAAGTTACTACAACAAGTTAGTCCATATTAAGCTAAAGAAGACAACACTGTGGTAAAATGATTTGGTTAAAAAGGAATACTCTTCACTGATAAGCTTCAGAATTTTTTTCTCTTTTGCCTTTCTTTACTTTTTTCCTAAGTTCATTTAGGCCAATTATTCTCCAGTATGTCTAGCTATAGGTTCTTAGTTGCAAGGATCTAATCTCATCTTTACCTACTCCGACCACCTTTGCCCTCTATGAAGCAGTCTAGCCACACAGATCTTTGCTTGCCAAGACAGCCAAGGTCTCCTCCTTCTAGGCCTCAGCATAGGTCATTTCTTTGGCCTAGAATACTCATTCCTCCACCCCACAGTCTTCACTTAGCTCTTGTTCCTAAATTTCCTGTTTAGGATCAGCCACAGGGCACAATTTAGAACACACTAGATGTCAAACAATGAAAATTAAGTTGGGATAATGCCAGTCCAGGTCTAGCAGTCAGCAGCCAGCTTAAATAAACAATGCTTGTTTTCAAAACAAACATGGTAGGATTCTATTTCAGTAGACAAGAACACAGGTACATAGAAAAAAATCTAAGTTTGTCTCTAGAGGTTTCTGCAGTGATTTTTCTAAATGTGAGTGAGATCTGTAAGGTTTTCTTACTTGTCTATAGCCTCAATAATAAGTAAGCATTGTTTTTATAGTGAAAAACCTATTTTTGGTAAGATATTTCTATTATTAATTTTGTAATATTCCAATAGTTCATTATTAAGATCAATTTGGACTAAGATATCTGGCTATTTATTAAAGGAAAGAAGAACCTGAAAAAAAAAACAGGTAATATTTAAGAGTATGCAAACCACTATATGGTATACAAAAATTACCAGAACAAAAGAAATCAAACACCCAAGTATTATTTTAGCAAGATTACTGGGTTGACTAAATTATATATATTCAAATTCTATACTACAGTTAACTCCACCTTCTTAATGTCTTTTGTGAATCTCTGATTTCCTCTGTTTCATTTCTTTTGTTACTGGTTAGGAAAACAAATTCCTTGGAGCACACAGGCTCCTCCATTATGTTCAGAGTTCTGCCTGGTTCCTGGCACCTCTCCTGCCACAGGTTCTTCTTCACATCCCCTTTTACCTCCCTGTCAACCACATGCTCTTTACTCCAGTAATGCAAACTCTGTGCCCCGAAGGTGTTGGTGGTTTTGGTTCTCTATGCATTTGCACATAATGCGTTCTCTGAAATACCTTTAAAGCACACTCATCTGCAAGGGTGTACACACTGGTAGTGTGATGAATATTATCACACTGTACAATATTAGTATTAATCCTACCTGCCCTAGGGTCATGACTGTGTTCTCTTTGCTCTGGAATCCTGTTGCACACAGAGCTACCCGGAGCATGCTCTGCACATCAGTACTATTTTTACTTGGGAGTCTGTCATATGCAATTATTTCCAGATATCTATTGAATCAGAAAAGCTGAGGATTGTGCCAAGGAAGGATGTTTTTAAAAGTCACCCAGGTGATTCTTATGTATTGAAAGTTTGAAAAATATTGCTCTAGGCATCTGCTAACATTGCTGAATGAACTGACAAGTGATTAAAAACTTAGGATAGTCTTTAATATTTAAAAAATCTTTTCCCATTCCAAGCTTTGTTTTTGTATGTATAAATCAGGAGAGACAGGTAAGTAGGTAAAGATATATATAATTTTCTCTTTATATCAAAATGTCAGCGAAATTTTATTTAGCTTTTTGATCACTGAAGACCATTTAACTTCCTATTTTTTAAAAAGGAAATAAACACAGAATTTTATTTGACATTTATAATTGGTTAGTCATTCAGTAGCTTCTAGGGTTTCCTTTAACTAAATTTGCATGATAATTCTTAATTCGGGTTGGAGAAACTGGGCCCCTCGAAGTTAAACACCCCTGACCTTGCACTGGCCCACACAGCAATATAGTGCGAAGCCCAGGTTCTCTCTGATCAGCTTCGACCTCGATCTGCTGCTTAGACCTGTGAGACAGTGCTCTTCCATCTTTAGTTATATTATAGAAGTTAACTTGGTTTAGGAATCTTGGAAGGTCACAGTATACACTTTATTTTGTGGTCAGACAATTAAATGCACCAGAGTCCCTGCTCTCTATCTGATCACTGCCTGAAGGACACTTCTGTTGGGCCAGAAGTGATTTGTTGGTCTTGTCATATAGGCAGCCTTTTCACACTTCCCTCTATAGCTGCTGAAAACTTGGCTCATACCCAAATGTCTCACTTGGGTTTTGTTCAGGAAAAATTCTTCCAGCTGCTTTGTTTGTTCCGCGATTACATGTATGAGCTTCTAGAATATACAAGATCACAAGGCAAATGGAAGGCTTCAGCTCCAGTTTGCATAAAAAGATAAAATTTGAAACCAAGGAAACAACAAGACTAAGTAAAATGAAGGGCTAAGTATAAACGAGACAACGGCATTTCTACGAAAAGGTCGGCAGGCGCCAAAATGCTGAAGGAAAACAAGAGAGTAGTCAGGGACCTTTGTGCTGTATTATGGTCACACTTGCAAAGGGACCCGGCTTCCTCGTTAGCACTTACAATCTGAGGCAAAGCAAGCTGACAGAAATGGAAAGTACATTTGTAATAAACAAAAACAACCATATAAACAGGGATCTTCTTTTACAAATTGGAAGGGTATGTGTAAAAATGAGATCTGGGCATCATGAAGATCAGATGTTGTCAAGGCCTGGGAACCGTGATCAAAAGGTGCGGGACTCACAGGGAAAGGCCAGTGTTAAGATGTCTAGGGATGGGCATTTGGCAGACAGTAAGAGTGGCTGAAGAACATGTAGACAGGGAGCTACAAGCAATAAAGTATGAGAGTAAGATGACCTCAGTATAAAAATGGGGAATTTGTCAAAGTTTTATCATTAAGTGGCAGGTCTTTGGAAATTTAGGAAGCAAAATCTGAGGCTAATCCCATGAATCTCAAAATACATACTGAAAATCAGTTAAATTGGACAGATACCTATCATCAGGTGAGCTTCAGACATATACTAAACATTCCGAGGTTCTGATTATTTGTAGGATAGACGAGAACACAGGCATACTGTCTCACAAATGGGCCAATTGTTGTACGAAAGAATATCAGCACAACACGACCTTCAGGAGACTATGCATAAACATTGAAGATGCTCTACAAAAAGCCATCTGGACTACAAGTCAATTGCTAAGTTTTAAAAGTCTGGTCAAAAATGGAGAAACACACACAAAAGTTGATAAACCTTGCTGAGGAAGTCACACTGTACCTTTCAGATCTCAAATGGCTTTAAGTGTCATCTGCTACTATAGATGAGACCCTCTTGAGACTCACCTAAGCCAAAGACAGTGACCTTGTTGCTGCTTGAGGTTAACTCTCCTCCCCAGGAAGCCCACATCCAACTGCTGTTCAACACAGACAACTACAAATTGCTTAAATCTCCATCTCAGAGTTTATTTCCTATAATTATTTAATTTAAAACTTAAATTATAAACACACATTTGATCTCTGAAATTTTGTTCTATTCCAAAACCACTGTCTTTAAGAATTAGTCTACCAATCAGCATGCCTTGTTCCCTATCATACATAACCTCCACCAAAAACACATTGCCTATGACTTACTATTTTGGTTTCCTAAAAGTATGAAAACCAAAAGTCCATCAAAAAACAATTTAGTTGTGGAGTATTTCTAGATTTTTTGATGTTCCTCACTAATCTTTGTTATCCACTGTTAGTGTTTAGGTTTCAAAACCATAGCTATAACACAAACTGTATCATCTTAACCCATAGCGGGCAGTTAAGGTGAGTTAACTATACTGATAGTGTCATGGAACCATTCTGCTGTTGATCTCCCAGAGGAACTCATTTCATCTTGTAAAACCGAAACTCTACACTCATTAAACAATCATTCCCCCTTTCCACATTTCCTGTAGCCCCTAGCAGATACTTTTCTACTTCCTGTCCCATAAATTTGACTATTCTTTGTATCTTAGCAAGTGATTTTTGCCAAATCTGCCCAAAGTCTTCAAAGTTAACTTTTATGGAAGCATCACCTGTCTTTTCCTTCTTACATTGCATCTCTATGTCTAACATTCTAAGTTCAACTGACAAAAACAGATTTGGAAACAAACACAAACAACATAAACAAGCCTGAGAACACATTACAAATGAGCTAGATAGTAGAAATGCACAGTGTACTCAAAAGAAGCCAGTTATAAGTTTCAATATGATGTAGGCATCCTCTAGCTTGCTTGGCAAAGGGACAGGAAGCTTTCTTTAATCTGGTGAACTGGTTAATAAGGCTTCTATGATAATACCATATAAAATGTGGTTAGCATTTAATGAACACTTACTATTTACCAGATACAATGCTGAACACGTAACCGCATAATGTCCATAATCTCATGAGGCAAATATCACTATTCTGATTTTTTTTTTAAAAAAAAGCTAACCTCAAACTCCTGGGCTCAAGTGATCCTTCAGCCTCAACATCCCCTATTTGGAACCACAGATATAAGCCACTGCCCCCAGCCTGTCATCCTAACTCTACATACAGGAGACCTAGGCACAGGTGTGTGAGCCATTTCTTCAAAATCACACCACCAAAAAGGAGCTAGGCTGAAACTTGCAAGGCACTGTTGACTCCAAAGCTCATTCTCACTTTGCCTGCCATGTTGGCTACTAAAAACAAATATTAAATAAAAGGTGTAGTGAGAATAAGAATACAGAGTGAATCTTTGTTTCTACCGGAATCATACCAAATGACAAAATATGTCACATCTAGTTTTTTAAAAAGATTTATTTAACAAACAAGGGGTGCACTTAGATCTTCAGAAGAAAGAGTATAGGTAGTTCAGTCTGCAATTGTTATTTGTTTACACAAGAATTATTCCAGCTAATTAAAGGCAGAAGAGTCAGGAAACGTTTGTAAGAGAAGAACTGAAGTCAGACACCTTAATTATGCTCTCAGATAAGCACAAAAAGCAAATAAGATACAAATGAAAAATGAGATCTTTGCAGACAAAAACTAAATGTGTTGCATCCCGAGATGACTCACTGAAAGGAGAGAGAGAACCAGATCGTTTGAAACCATCTCAGAGTCAGATAGCAAGTGACTAATCACTGAAGTCTCATGACAACCTTCTGCTGCAAAAGCATATGGAAAAGCCAAGCTACATATTTTTTCCAAGAAAATAAAACACAAATTTGCAATTGTCTATTGAAAAGAAATATGAGTGACATTTCAAAACAGATATAGATAGCTTTAGACAGAAAAAACTGGCAAAAAGACCGCCAAATCATGAATAGAAGCAAGTTCCATGAAACAGGCACATGGGAGCCATGGCAGAAAGCAGCACCCTCATCTTACAGAATAATTTGGTAGTTTCCTCCTGCATCTACTAATAAGAAGCCTTTCCTTGCTCTCTCTCATCCAAGATGTGGAGCTATGAAGACAGCAGCAGATTCCCAACAGAGCAGCCCGCACCCAGGGAAGGGTGCCTGCAGCAGTCAGCTTTTACCAACAACCTGAGGCCTGACATCATGAGACATGGGCCTAGACCCAGGTTTCCTTTCAGATATCCTGGGACAGCTCTTCTTTCATGCCACCTTCTGATTTGTAGTTTGGATTTGGAAGGTTCCTCAAAATCCTCATGTATTTGGATGTCATGGATTATCTATGGGACCATCTGCCGTTAGGAGATTGGGGCCTGTTCTGGAGGGGCGAACTGTAGATTGGAGGCGAGTGGATTGGATTACAGGCATGTGGTGGGGGTCTAAACCTGGAAGGGGCGGAACAGTGAAGCTGGTTTCAAAAGGGGTGGATCACTGGGGTGGTATCTGGAAGGGTATATACTGCTTTCTGCCTTCCTTTTGGAACTGGACTCGACTTGATTGCTGTTTGCAACATCATGAGGAGCTGCCTCTGACCACTCATGATTGGACTATGATCTTCTGAAACTGTGAACTAAAGTAAATCTTTCCTGCCTAAGTTGTGCACGTCAAGTACTGAGTCACCGCGATAAAAAAAGGAAGACAATCCCTTTGCTAGTTGTCTCACAGGTGCCTTAAATATTAAATATACACTCCAAATTGACATCATTGTCAACACCACACCCCATCTCCTTCTGCATCCCATCAAGCTGAGGGAAGAAGCACCAAGGACTCAGACACCCAGGCAGGAGGCTGAGTGGCCATTCTCAATTCCCCACATCTCTCCATCACACTTCCTTTCACTAAAGTCCTGTGGTCTTAGACATAAAATATCACCTGAACACATTTTCTTCTCTTCTACGGCTCAGTCATCTGGGGCCTCGACCCTTGAAACAGGTCCTTTTAGCAGTGCTCAGGGAGTCTCAGTAGGTTGCCCTGATATACAACCTTATTTACTGAGCTGTAAATTCCTATCTTAATACCATGCTCAATATCTGCACCAACCAGAGTGAAATCCTTGGAAAAATGAGAGGAAAAAAAGGGAAATTTCTCAGCATTTTTAGGTGTGACAAATTTTAGTTCTTTAGAGAATTAAGAGTATCAAATAACACCAAAAAATCCTTTGTACCTAAATATAGGCCAGCTGACTTTTAAAATAAATTCTATTGTATGTATTTAAAGTATATACCATAATGCCATCTACTCATTTAAAAGGCATCCCACACACAGTAGAATATTTTATGACCCACAGTCCCCATGTGATACATTAGACTTTTAGACTTGCTCATCCTACGTACCTGCTAGTTTATATTCACTGATTTACATGATCTCTGTCCCCTCACCCACCCCCACCTCATTCTGGCAACTGTCTTATTTTCTCTGTTTATTTCACTATTTAAAAAAAAAAGAAGAAGAAAAGATTCCACATGAAATAGACTTCTTGCAACTGGCTTATTTTTCCCAGTCTAATGTCCTCCAGGCTCATCCACATTGTGGCAAATGGCAAGATCTCCATTTCAAAGGCTGAGTAATACTCTGTGTGTACATACACACCACAGTTTCTTTATTCATTTGTCCACTGGTGGGCATGTAGATTGTCTACACAGATTGGCTTTTGTGAATAATGCTTCAATAAACATAGGAGTGCAGATATTTTTGTGAGGTAATTATTTCATGGGGAGGGTATATGCATTATTTTACATTTCTTTAAAAACCTCCATCTGTTTTCCATAATATCTGTAGCATTCTACATTCCTACAACATTGTACAAAGGTTTTCCTTTCTCCATATGCCATCAACACTCGTTAACTTTTGATTTTGATAATAGCTATTCCTAGCAGATATGAGGTGGTATCTTATGGTGGTTTTAATTTGTTTTTCCCTGATTACTGATGATATCAGGCATCTCTTCAAATACCTATTAACCATTTTACATACCTTGAAAGAAATGATACTCAGGCCATTTTTAGTGTGTACTTGAGAAATGTACACTTGCCCGTGTTTTGTTTTGTTTTGTTTTGTTTTGTTTTTGAGACAGAGTCTCTCTAATCCAGGCTGGTCCTCAACTCACTATGTAGCCCAGGTTGGCTTGAACTTATGGCAATCCTCCTGCCTCAGCCTCCCGAGTGCTGGGATTATAGGTGTGTGCTACCACACCCAGTTTGTGTGGTGTTGGGGAATCAAAATCAGGGTCTTGTGCTTGTTCAGCAAGTACTTTAACCACTGAGCTATGTCCCTAACCCCTGCCCATTTTTAATTGGTTTTCTACTACTGACTAGATCTTTGTAAATTTTAGATATTAACCTACCGGATACATGATTTACAAAGGTCAGATTTTTTTTTTTTTTATCCAGTTAAAGGATATTCCTCTAATAGTCTCTTAAACTGCAGTGATTCAGTCTGGGTGAAACCAAAAATACCTAAGTCATTTCTCCTACTGAAATCCACAAGGAAGTTGCTGGGGCCTTCCGCGAGTCCCTGCTAATCTTTCTGACAGCACGTGAGTGGAAACAGAAGTACAGGCCTGGCTTCGAGTCCACAATCGTCCACCTACATCACTGCGTGGCTGCAATCACGCTACTTAATCTTAGAGATAAAATGAAAGTGAGGGTATTTATTTAGGGATTTGTTAGATTAAAAACAAATGGGCTGGAGGAATAGCACAGAGGTTAGAATGCTTGCCTAGCAAGAGCAATTCCCTAGCACTGCACAAACTGGGTGTGGTGGTGCATGTCTGTAATCCCAGCACTTGGGAGACTGAGGCGAGAAGATTGCAGTGAGTTCAAGGCCAGTCTGGGTCATATGGTGAGATCAAGAACAGCTTGAAGGCAGATCAAGATCCTGTCAAAAGAAAGAAAGAAAGAAAGAAAGAAAGAAAGAAAGAAAGAAAGAAAGAAAGGAAAGAAGGAAGGAAGAAAAGGCTGAGGCATTGCCTTGGGTGCCTGGAATTCAAGGATGTAAGCCATACCTCTGCCTTTCAGGTGGTCCTAGTCTAGGGAGGAATGCAATACCAGCTCAAGGTGATAGCCGCTATAATTAAGATTCATTCAGCAGGAGAGGCTAACCAGTCAGGAGACCAGACCAAAGAACTGAAGGAGAACTTATGTAAAAATAAAGTAATTACGTAACAACACAATGCCCAATGCCTAGCTCACTTAATAAAACACCTTTTGGTTGATTTTTAAAAATACCCCCGACTCCCCTGTAACATACACACACTTCAGTTGTTAGTGTCTTGGTTGGTCTTTCTCTTGTTACCCTCAAAGTCTGCATTTTATACTGACAACAAAATGCCCAGTGGCCACTGGTCCTACTTTTTGGAGAAGCTCTACTTATTCTCCCTCTGCAGGTTTTCCATCCCTGGCTCTGGCTCTTGTAACCATGCATCAAAGCTGTAACTGGGAACCTGTAAGTTATTTTCTACCTTCATTAAGATTTCTCAGGGAAAGTAAGTTCTGAATTGTAGTCTAGACAGGAAAAGTTTGTAGTCTGGAACGGACAGAGAAAATGTCATCTTTTAATTCTAACACTTCATATTTTTCACCACTGTGCCTCCTTATCTTACACAAAGACTAAAGAGAAGACAATCGACATAATAATGTGAAGACCAGAAATTCTGGGACCTGACTTCTATTCATGGATAAGAAACCAAACAAATGACTTAGATCACAGATGCAAGACAGTGTTTTATGTTAGAGGCTGTGGGGATTTTTAAAATATGTCTGCACATTCTTTCATGATCCTGCTTTCAACAGGGAACCAAATATGCTTATTGTATTAATCAGCTAAGTGTCAGGGTAATTTGCTACTCAGCAATAGATAGCCAAGACACAGGCCAATAGGGCATTAGTGACGAGGTTTTTGTATTCTGCAGAGCATCATTTTCTTAGTTAAAAAACAGTTCTCTTGATTTCTTCCTCTGGAGCATGAAAACACAATAAATATAATTGCTGAGAGGGAGACAACACAAAGTTAAGGCTAGTTCTACTATATTCTTCTACTTTGCACTCCCCACCTCCAAGGAAGAAAGCACAGTTTAAAATTTTAGAGTTACATGAGTAAAATAGTGATGGGTTATGAATTCTGAATAGACAATTTAATATAAGGCCAATGGCAAGTTGGTAATAATGAAACCAAATGATTTCTCACAAAAGGGCAAAAAAAAAAATAGAAAAAGAGAAGTACGTTTCATAATTATGAGATAATAAACAAGTCTTAAATTTTATAAGAACCAGTAGTTTAGGCATTTAAATAATTTATTAAATTTACTTTAAAATGTAATTTTGTATGGTTAGCATGAATTAGTCTTTAAAGGTCTAAGGTATTATATCTGCCAACAGAAGAAAGGGCATTTTACTCTCATTTATTATTTATTTTTTCCTCAAAAGTTAGAATCATTCATTCACAAATATTTGTGTATATCTGATTTCTCCTAGAAATCACCCTAGAGCCTGAGAACACAATGACGAAAATTATATTGTGTCCTAGTGTCCTTAAGGAGCTGTCTTAGTTACTTTTTTGTTGCTCTGACTCAATACTCAACATCCACAAATTTAGGGTAGGAAAGGTTTATTTTAGCACACAGTTTCAGAAGGTTACAGTCCAGTCAGGGGCAGCTGTGGCAACAGTGCAAGTACGTGGCAGTGGCAGAGGCAGAGGCAGAGGTGAAGACAACTTCTCGACATTATGAACAGGAAGCAAAGTCAAGGCAAGTGGAGACTAGTCCTCCAAGGAAGTAGCTTATATATCCTTCCAGGTCTCATCCCAGTGATCAGCCCTTTCCGGATCCAGATGTGGAAGGTGTGGTAAGCCCCCACTACATGCCTGTAATCCAATTTACATGCCTATAAACCACGCCTTGAGATTAGGCCCAATTTCCCAATAGCACATGGTTCCACAGACAATCTATAACATTCAAATACATGAGACTTTTGGGGGACATTCCAGATCCAAACCACAACAAAAACTCACAAGGGCTCTTTAATACCCACACAAGCATCAACTGTGGCTCTATTTGAAAATATGTGCTCAAAAGCCATTCTCTAGAAACAAACACCAAAGGTGCAGTGGGACCTGGATTTCCATGTTGCTAAGCTCATAACTGGTTTGGATGCTTAGTTCCTTTGGAGAACAGCCAAAGTGGATAATAATCCATACAACAAATTTACTCTAACACCAAATATTTACTGGATACCTGATCTATACTGGAAGAGTTTGGTGCCAAGGATACCACCATCAGCCAAAAAAAAAAAAAAGTCTAGGTACAAAATAGGTTAGAAGGGCAAGTGAGTCAGCCAAATGTCCCATCATAGGCAGAGGGCATAGCACCTCTAGGGAACAGAGGCAGGAGAGCACACGAGGAAACTCTAATCAAATCATTAAACATGTGGTTGGCTTCATTCGTAAGTGAAAGAACCAAGTATGATAGTTGTGGATTTTAAGCATTTTTTAAAAGCCCTTAGTGAGCCCATAATAGAATCTCACTTCATAGCTGACAAATTCTGATTTCCCTGAAGTCATGTAATAAGGAAAGTGACTGAACCTAAGCCTTGTGGATCTAATTTCAATATACTTCTCCCTTGATCGGACCTTCTTAGGACTAAAAGATGACTTCAACAACCAGAACAAGGCTGAAGTTTATTTCTCCATTCTAAACCATCTTTGCATGGTTACCACAGGCTACTATCTCAGGTACCATCCATCTGGGCTTTTGGAAAAGATACAATCACCCAAGAGAAGGTAAGGTAGGTGTGCAAAACAAAAATGTTTTTGAAGCTACTTCAGTTGCTAATGCTGGAAAATCTTTGAAGTGAAACTCTAGTAGCCATAAAATAAGCTTATAGAAAGAACTAGTTTTGGAATCTGAATCAATGACCTAAAAATCTCAGAAATGGATAAGTGAAATTTTGAATGCGTAGAATCAAAGGACATCAAAATGTTATTTCCAAATGGTTTGTAAGAACAGTGCTCTGGGGCTACAATGTACAAATAAGTACATTTAAAATCTACAGATATAAATAATACACTGGCATTTTTGTTACATAACACTAGTCAGATGATGAGAAAA
The DNA here is from genome assembly GCA_004027205.1 of Ctenodactylus gundi. Taxonomy (NCBI): domain Eukaryota; kingdom Metazoa; phylum Chordata; class Mammalia; order Rodentia; family Ctenodactylidae; genus Ctenodactylus; species Ctenodactylus gundi. Next base: position 126,004 of record PVKB01001135.1, on the reverse strand, counting down.
TTTCTTTCAAAGGGATTATGACTTGAAGTAACTGAGAATCCCACATTATAGCCCCACCAACAACACAAACTCTTCTCCCTTATCAGGGTCTTTACCAATTGGTGACCACTTTCCACTGCTTTACTAAAATTCCTCAAAGGTCAAGATTTTGTCTTTCTCTTACACAATACTAACCTCAGGCCTCTTACTTCTTGACTTCTCTGTTTTCTCTGTCATCTTGAAACACTGTCTTCTTGTTTCTATGAAACTGGAAGTTCCTGCCTCTCCTTTGGCCATTTCTTGCCTGGCAGCCCACCTAACCACTGTCATCCTCCAAATGCTCTACTTGTCACTCTTCTCTTTCAATTCATCTCCTTATTCTAATATCGTCCAATAATTCTCCAACTCACCAAGGTTTCCCATCGTTGGAATTAAACTTGACAGTTTTTTCATATCAGTTCCAAATATTGCTAATAGAGAACACTTGATTCTTTCTGTTTTAAAATTCCCAAGGTCTAATTATCTCTTCACATAACTTTGATTTTTACCTTAGAAACAAGACCTCATCGATCAGACCTGAGTCAGTCATCATGGCTTCCTGTGGACCATACTTTTTAATCTTTGGTACATACTGCAGCCTGCAACCAGAAGAAACTTTCCTTTCCTTTCCCAAAAATCAGTGCATGTCCTATTGAATCTAATCCCAGTACTTCACCTGGAATGACTACTCCCTTCAAAAGCCAAGTCGAACACCCTCCCCAAGATCCAATGTAAAATTCTTTCTTGGATGATGAGTTCCCTACCTAATCCCTTTCCACAGTGACCCTTAACTTCCTCAGCAGTCACATCACACTCTCGCAGGAGTGACCGTGGTAATGAGGGGCCAGTGGAAGGATCTCTGTACAGTGTTTGCTAAATGGGACCGAGTTATACTGTAGCTTTGGCAAAGTTTAATTTTAAATATATGAAAGAAAAAATACAAAGCTAATCTTGTTTCAACTGTACCATTATTACCTTAATTTCTTATGCAATAATAATAGAGACAGAGACTAAAAGCAGTTTTGTTTTTAAATCAGAAAAATCACAGGACCAAAATCCTTTAAATATTCTTGTTAGTTTTCTCTCTTCTAATGTTGTAGCCAGATCTTATCGCTGTGAATATCAAGGGCCTTTTGGCATCTGAGGAGCTAAGGATTGATGACAACAGGAGGAATGAAATACATGAAGGATGAATTGTGTCCAGAAAACTGTGGGTCAGAGAGGTATTCTCCAAATGGAAAATGAATTCTGACAGGAAGCTGCCTGCTGGGAAGCAAAGGAAGGCTTTGAAAAGCTAGTAATAATGAACGAATTTTCGTTGTGTTGACTAATGGAAATACACACATGAAATCTACAATATGTAAATTGCCATAAAAATTTAATTATACAGAAGAAAGACCCAAAGATCTTTTAAAATTTGAGCTCCACACCATCAATCATGTTAATGTGTCACATGTAACAGGTCTGACATAAAGTAACCGATGCCCAAGACTACTTTGCTGAGCTTATCAATCTTACCTCTTCTATCATCAAGCTTAGCTCCCACTGAGTAAAACCTGCAGGAAGTTGCTGTAAGATAGACTATGCAACATCACATGGGAAAATTAAAATCATACATATGTGCTTCTATCTGGTTTCCTATTCATCGTTTCTCTTTAAGTGTGAAAGGCTTTCATTCACTTGCTGAGCATTTACGGACAGCCTTCCATACGTCAGGCACTGTCCAGCGCCAGAAACTCACTGATCACTGTCCAAAGAGAAGTGTCAGTCAAACAAGGCAGCTCACAGGCTTAGTAGGAAAAGTGATGAGTAAAGCACAGGAAATGACTAAAAGTGAAGAAATATAACACTAAATGGAAATTTTTAGTTTACTTCTAGATTTATTAAATGAAGAACAATCCAGCAACTCAATCTTAAACAAAGGCCATTAAGAAGTCTGCCAACTTGATCACAGACTCAGTTTTCAAAAACTCTTATCTCTGAATGTGTCAAGTCAACTGGAACAGTAACATATTAAGGAGGTAATGGAACAGCTTTCAGCTTAAGAAATTTAACAGTTCATACTCTTTTGCTTGTTTGTTTGAGACAGGATCTTGCTCTGTAGTCCAGTTGAGTCTTGAACTCACTATGGTGCCCAGGCAGGCCTTGAACTCAAGGCAACCCTCCTGCCTCATCCTCCCAAGTGCTGGCATTACAGGTATGTGCCATTACACCCAGCTATTATGTGGTGCTGGGGGATCAAACCCACGTACTCACACTTCCTAGGCAAGTGCTCTCATCACTGAGCTATGCCACCAGCCCAACAGTTCATACTTCTATTTCCTAATTTGCTTTGGCAATACTTTTTTCCACCTTATAAAGGAAAGCTGGAACTATATTCATTATCATGTCACTACAAAACAATTCTGAAAGAATAATAGGGAACAGTTAAGAAATTTTAGAAAATACACAAATGGTCAGATGTGATCTATATGGCCAATATCTTATAGGAAATAGTTTACAATAGATAAATCTTGGAATTAAACAACATGCTGCAATAATAATTTTAGGGAAAACAGAGTAAACTTACTGGCAGCCCGGAAGTTCATTTCCTGACCCATATCTGAGCCCTTCTTGTCCTGGGCTACCCTCTGCCCCACACCCTGTGACTGTTCCCTTACTCTCATCTTGCTGGCTAGCACTAGGCCTGGATAACCGGCTACTATCTATTTTCCAGCACTTGCTTTTCCTCCCTAACAGATCACACATTGCTCCCTGAGTAAAGATGCCTGCCTCCTCTGTGCCTGTTTCCTTGTGGCTAGGAAGCACGGATGTGACTGATGAAGGGACACACCAGCTTTTATTTAAGATTTCTGCGTACGCTGATGAACATGGTTGGCAGAGAAAGGCCTAGGATTAAAATCTCTAAATATGTCTGCTTGATTTGAAAATATTTGTTAAGAACTCAGAAACACTGTATTATTTAGACAAGGAAAAACTAAGAAACATGCCAGGCCTGGTAGCACAGACGTGTAAACCAAGGCCTCTGTGAGGCTAAGGCAGAAGGGTCTCAAGTTTTAGCCCAGCTCAGAATACTTTGCAACTCATCAAGACCCTAACTCAAAACCAAAAATGGGCTGGTGATATAGGATAGTAGGAAGACCCTGGGTTCCATTCCCAGCACTGTCAATAAGTAAATAAGTAAAACAATCAATAAATTGATCAACCTATTCCTATTTTTTAAAACTGAAAAATTCATTTATCTAAAATTTCTTTAAAATTACATAAGATATATAGAGAACAAAGAATCATCAAACCTCTCATAACCAATATCTAAAATATCCAATGAGGAACTGCTTTATTATTTTAAATAGCTAGGTAGCATAATTTCCCCCCAAAAGTAGAATGTATATCTTTGTTCAATTTAACCCTATACCCCAATCATTTAGCCTGTTCTTAATATCCCAGATTCACAGGTTCAAATGCCTTCTCATTGGCACAGGATTGTGTCAGAGACAAAACAACTGGATAGAAAAAAAAACAGAGTAGCAAATGAGTAACTATATTGAATTGAATGAGTGTCAAGGGCAAGACTAGTATGGGGTCACAAGCTTTGGGGACTCTTGAATGGCCCTAACTTAAAAAATAACTCCTTTCCCAGCTGTTTACTGATGCCCATTTCGCAGCTCTCCAGCTCAGTGTTGTGAAGTTGACGGTGGGAGGCCTGGAGCTGCGGCAGTCAATGTAACACCCACAGCAGTTGGCTAAGATCACAGCTGACACAGGGCAAGAACCAGGCTGAAGGAAACGAGAAATACAGAGCCAAAGGCTCACTGGATTTACACTCAGACCCATCCACACCTCTAGCTGGCTCCGTTGTGGACTATCAAACCTTTTATCTTTTAAGACAACTGGAGTTAAATCAGATACACATTACTCAAGTATCCTAGGAAAAAGCAACAAACTGATTCAAGATTGCACCATACATGTAAGGCATACTGGAGGAGGCCTTTCTTGAAATCAAGCATGAATATAAATACAGACATTCAAGCCCTGGGCATCTGATGGGGGCCAGAGAGCACGCAAATGGGAAAAGGTCTTAATTTGAAAACAAAGGCTTTAACAAAACATTACCAATGCTGTGACTTTGTCTGTTTGCTCTTAGGACACTGAGTTTTAAGATAGTTTTCAATCACAGAATTTTAGACATGATGTTAGGAGAACCAGAAACATTTTCAAGACCAGGGTCTCACAGCTGCCCCTCAAGAGATACTGTGGGACAAGAGCCCTTTCTGTGCTCCCTTCAGATCTTAATCGCCCTTGCTAAAGGAGTTCCCTCCCCAATCACATGTACAGTCAGGCCACACAGGACAATCTGCCTCTCCCTGACTTAAATTTCTCAAGCCAGACCCAATGGCTTTGAAGTTCTAAACCCTACGTGTGGCCATCTAGGCTGCAGGACAGAGCATCTCGGGTTTCCTCCAAGCCTTCCACCTGGGTCCACAGGGTTCCCTCCTCAAGCTGTACCAGCAATTCCTCAAAGTACCAGGTAACCTTCCTCCTCGGAGTTCCACACATACATAATTCCTTTTGCCTCACATGCTCTTCCCAGGTCCAGTCTTCCCACCCCAGTCCTTTGTCTGACTCTGGCTTGATCTCCAGGTGTTCAGCAAAAGAGGGCTCTCCTAGGGAAGCCACCCCATTGTCAGCCCCATTATGATATCCTTTGCTCTTATAGAATGGCAAATGGAGAAATTTATTAGGACCTAGCTTTTGGTATAATTACTTCTCGGCTAGACTAAAAAACCTGAGCACCACGCCATAACCACATCTAACTACTCATCACTGGTATCTGAACTGCCAAATGAGTTCATGATTCTGGTCTCTACCTGGTGCACGACCTTTATCACCATTTTAGATCAGTGTCTATGCTTTATTTGAGCAGCCTCTGACTTGATTTCTATGTGGTTTATACATAACTCAAACCTAAAACTGGTTGTCAATGACTTCAGCCAACGCCCTAGCTCTCTCCAAGCCTCACCTCCAAGAGCTTTGGTGCTGCCACTGTTATGCCATCATGAGACTATTCCAGAATCTTAAGTTCAGAAACAGGACAAGGAAAATAAAGTGGTTAAAAAAAAAGGACTGGGTTGGGCAGCTGACCCAAGAGAACAAAGTCCACTTGTAGATGCTCAGCCTCCATGGGGAACCTGCAGTCCCAGTGTAACTGCCTTAGCTTGGCCTTGGTCTTTGATTTCAGCATAATCTATGTGCTGAATAATCTATGCTTGTTTGTCTTAATAAGCATTTAATAAGTATTTTCTTTAATAAGCTACATGCCTCTGGGAAGGATAAGGTACTATCAGTTATGCACATATTAGTATAAATTAATTAAGTCAAAATACTTCTTTATGTTACTGAACTGAGACTAGCTAAATAAAGGAAGGAGAGTTCTGACGGGGGAAAAGGGAAGAACACTGCTGGCGATTTTGGAGTGTTGTGCTACAAGGACACTGGGAACCATGGAAGCAAGAGGCCATGAAGAGTGTCTTATCTCATATTTTTATTTGCTATCAAATCCCCCCAATGCAAGAAACGGTGATCTTGAAGCTGAGGAAGGCAGAGGAAAGGCTTCTCTCTCCTTTTCTCTTTGTATTTTAACACTACAAAGAGCCACAGGCATTATATTACGAGTGGACAACATTAGGGCCTCAAGATCCCTCACAGGCTCGCCAGGGAAACGGAGAGTCATGTTTTACATTGTTGGGTATAACATTACATCCCAGATTTATCTTCTGTAACAATTGGAAACCAGCCTCCTCTTGTTTGGGGACTGCATTTCTCTTGTTTCTTTCAAAGGGGAAACCCCTAACTAGTTTATAATAAGGGTGCTACAAATAGTTGCTTAATCTATAAATAAACAGTATGCTGTCTGACCACCAAATGACAGGATAATAGTCCCTGAAGAGAAATCCTGGCATAACTAGAAGGACTCGCTGAAAGAAATGTCCCTGGTGAGGAGCTGCCAAGATTCTGGCATAGTGTGCAAGCTGGAGTGGCCTGAATTTCAATTGTGCACTATATTTCATATTCCTTTATTATGTATAGGATAGTAGGGTCCTTGAAAGAGTTTATAAGGATACAAAACATTCCTTCTGAAAAGAAAGATATTTTGATTTGCTATCAAATCCCCCCAACGTAAGGCATTCAAAAGTGTATGTCAAGATAAAATACTCCATGGAGCTCAGTGGCAACCTGGCAACCATCTTCTGAAAGATGCTCTCCTGCAAACATTGTAAGTGGGGTCCTGAACCTCATGAGCGCTGAGGGAGGCGATGCTCAGAGATGTCAACAGACTGGGGTATCCTGGGGGAAGCCTGCTCCACTACTTTTATAGGGTAGTTCCTGTTCCAAGTGCTCTGGAAGTCAGATTCAAGTATTTATTTGTTTATTTTTTTCTGTAGCTGAATATAGACAATTCTGCAATCTGGGGATAAATACACTTCATACTCTGCCTTTGAGATCCATTTCACACTAAGTAATTGACTTCTCTCTCATGGGGACCAATTGTAAATCAGGAGAAAAATGACATTCATATTTTTCATAAGCATATCAGGGATCGAAATTCTGTACAAACCCTGTCAGCTTCCTTATGAAAACAAATATGTGCACACAGGTCTCATTCCAGTTATAGGTTAAATAAACAACTATGGCTAACAAAATTAAAAATATTTCTAACTTACTTGTTCCTTCCTTACCGCATTTTAGAAACGTTAATGTTAGCTTGAAAAACCATTAGCCATCAGATATCAATGACAGTTTTGTCAGGAAGAAAAAGTATGGAATACACTTTTTTAAAAAGTCATCAGGAAACTCTCAGCAACTACCAATGTGACTTCCCTTCCTGTAGGTCCCAGAATCCAACCTACTTGTTCTTACTATATAACTTATCACGACTACATGGCATTCTGATTTACACACGGCTGAAAAAAAATCTATGCATTCATTTATACTATTAGTATTAAAGGGTTAAACGACAAGGAGCCAGCATAATTAAAAGCATGAGTTTTAGAATCCACAGAATCAGAATCAAGTTAGTGTTTTAGTTAAGGGATCATGAAAGTTAGTTTACCTCTCTCTTAGCCTCTCAAAATACACAGGGGTGATAATAACAGCCACCTCATGGTTGCTATAAAGGCTAAATAAAATATGGAAAATATATCTATAGTAGGTGATAAAATATTTTGCTGAGACCTCACAAAGAAACTGAGAAATTGAGCATCTTAACTCTCAAGATACAGCTAGACCAAGTTATAAACTATCCTCCCATACTGATAAGGGCTAGACAGCTCTCAGAGACCTTTTTTTTGAGCTAAGCTGTCAGTAGGGACCTGCAGTCATTCTCAAGGGACACAACCCACAATTCTCTGTAGAATTATGCCATCTAAAGAAGGCTTGAGGAGCCCTACTCTCTTAACTAGACAAAGACAGAACTGTGTATTAGTTTTCTATCATTGTGGCAAAATACCTAAGACAGTGAACTTTAAAGAAGGAAAGGTTTATTTTGGTTCCCAGTTTCAAAAGCTTCAGTCCATGGTCTCTTGGTCCTGTTGGTTCTTTGGTACCACAGGTCATCATGGTGGGAGCACCCAACAGAAGAGGCCGTTCATCTCAATGCAGCCAGGAAGTGAAGAGGAAGAAAGTGGCCTCTCTCTTTGAGGTTCCAATATCCCCTTCAAGGGTATACTCCTAATGACCTAACTTCCTTCCACTACCTGCCTCAGAAAGGTTCTACCAACTTTTAACAGTGCTGCAGGCTGTCAACAACGCCTTTAGCACATGGGCTTTGGAGAGACATTTAAGATCCAAACCATAGAAGCTGAAGGGATAGCATAGCAGTTAGGGCACTTGCCTAGCTCATAAGCCAGATGTGGTGGCAAATGCCTATAATCCCAGCACTAGGTAGGCTGAGGCAGGAGGATTACTGTGAGTCTGAGGCCAGCTTGGGCTACACAGTGAGTTCAGAACAAGTCTGGACTACACAGTGAGACCCTGTCTCAAAAAAAAAAAAAAATCCAAACCACAATAAGTTGGGAAAGAAAATGAGATGGATGATCCTCATCTCACAGATGATGAAATGGGTAGAGTAGAGATAATATTAACTCAAATTTCTCAACTTTCTGGGTTATAACTTCTCAGCATCATGAATGCAAGTACTCATAGTCTTCACTTAAAAGTGATGAAAATTAACTATCTAGAATTAGACATCAAGCTAAGATAACTTTAATTAATCTTAGCTTAGGTAAATACCAGAGAATTTATCTGCAATGACTTCACGATGTATCTACTATTTTAAAGAGGTAAAACACAGAATATTCTACAGTATTTTTCCCATGAAGGTATATATATACTACTTTTGTTGAACACTGTACAGCTTTTTAATCCATATAAGGATCTAACAGATGTTATATAATATATAGCAATTCAGTAATCCCAATTATAAAGAATATTTCTCCAAAATAGTTGTAAAAATTATTATGTAATCATGGATATATAATATAGAGAGAATATATATAAAGAAATATGTTACAAGTGTGTTATGAAGCATGGTTGACTTTTTACTTTTTGTATTGTACAATTTAGGAATCAATGCTTCTAGACTTTATTTATCTATTTATTTATTTATTTATTTACAGGATTGCTCTGTAGCACAGGCTGGTCCTGAACTCAATATGGGGCCCTGGCTGGCCTTGGACTCACGGCAATCCTCCTGCCTCAGCCTCCTGAGTGCTAGGATTATAGATAAGCTCGTGCTACCATGCCAGGCTTATATGGTACTGGGGAATTGAACTCGGGTCCTTAGCACTTGATGTAGCACCTTAACCACTGAGCCATTCCTCCAGCCCCTATGTTATGAAGCATGGTAAGAACAAAATTTGTGAGCCCACTCCCAACTTAAAAAACTGGAAAATTGCTAATACCCAATGTGTCCCTTCCTGATTTTAGTCCTGTGCCTCGAAAGTAAGCACTCTCTACAATTTTGAACTTACTATTCTCTTGCTTTTTCAAAATACTTTTCTTCCAATCATGGATTCATAAATTTATATTGTTAAGTTTGGCTAAACAGTGAAAACAATAATTGAAATTTTTATCACCAAATAAAACTGGCATGGTAGCAAGCTGGAGGGCTAAGCGAAGACTGTACAGCTGTTGCCATTTTAACTTGACCAGTATCACATGCCCTGCACTCCTCCAGAAAAGAACCAAAGCTCTAATGATTGTCCTAGCACGTGCCTACAGAAATCACAAAATTTCCTTCATTCTTAATATAGTAGTTAGTATAAACACTTTGCTAAATACTACTATCTGAAAGAAAGTGGAACATTCTATCTACCTGGAATGAACCTTTGTATGAGTTGTTTCAATGAGTAGACCGGAGGTTGTCCAGCATGTTCAGAATGGAAGTCCTCCTGCCTGCAGGAGAGTTGTCAACAACTCAGAAGCAGTCAGAGCAGTTGTATGTGAATCTGTGACAACCACCTTGCCGCCTCCTCTTCACTAGCAAGGAAAGAAACACAGGACCATGACTGCCTTGGTCAACGTATTTGTTATTAATTCCCATAAATTTCCCTTAAATCCTGCTAAGGACTATGATTTCTTTATCCTTCTCTAGAATTCTACATCTCTCTCAGCATCTCATCTTCATTGAAAAAGTTGTTAAAAATAATGAAAGATTTGGGAATGCAGCCTCCTTACAAGTTACCATATGCCACAGGCTCACGTATGTGGGGAGAAGACCCAGAAGTGCTGGGACAAAGGACTTCATTACTTGGGGCAGTCAGCAGGGTTATCATCACATTTGTGTCAGTGCTCCTTGCCTTTGAATGCAGAGGGCTCAGACAAATGCCTAAATATGCAAAAGGCTGGATTACTGAAAAAGGAAACTTGATTTTAGAGAACCTGGATTCTTTTAAATGATCAGAATATTCATTTGTTTTCTATTAAAACACATCAGGCTGAATCATTTATAAAGAAAGATTTAGTTAGCCAGCAGTTTTAGAAACTGTCCAAAATAGCACAGCACTCGCTCTGTCAAAAAGAGCCTTAATGGCTACATTACATCACTGCAGACACCATAACAGTATCAGTGTATGTGAGAGGAGAGATTACATGGTAAAACCACAATTCAGAGTGAGGGGAGAGGCTGGTAATTACCTCACACTAGGCCCCACGTTTTAAAAATCCCACTGCTTCTTAATATTGCCACACTAGCACTAAGCTTCCAACACATAAATCTTTGAGGGACATACTATATCTAAACCATAATATCACAGTCTGTTCACTGCACTGGAGAGAGATACCATCTTTATCTCCCAAAGCTGCATGATACACAAATATTCTTAAAAAGATATTATGAAAAAGAGGGTAGTCATTGTTTAACTTGGTGGCCCTGTAGGAACAAGAGAGGCTTATGGAGAATATAGACTATGCTCCATAATTAAAGATTTAACACTCATAAAAAAGTATATCATGGGGCTAGAGGAACACATCAGCAGTTAGACAGCTTGTCTAGCAAGCACAAGGTGCTGGGTTCAATTCCCCAGCACCACATAAGCTTGCTGTGGTGTCATACTCCTATATTCTCGGCACTTGGGATGCTGAGGCAGAAGGACTACTGTGAGTTCCTGGTCAGCCTGGGCTACATGGTGAATTCAAGAACAGCCTGGATTACAGAGTGAGACCTTGTCTGAAAAAAAATCATATGACTGGACTGGAGGAATGGCAGTGGTTAAAGCGCTTGCCTTACAAGCACAAGGCTGTGAGTTTGATTCCCCAGCACCACATAAAGCTGGCCACTGTGGCACCTGCCTATAATCCCAGCACTAGGGAGTCTGAGGCAGGAGGATTACTGTGAGTCCAAGGCCAGCCTTTGCTACAAAGTGAATTCAGGACTAGCCTGTGCTACAGAGCAAGACCCTGTCTCAAAAACAAAAAAAAAATTATATGACTATTTAAAATTCGATTTTGAACACAGAAACAACAGTCATATTTAGACAGCATCTTAGAAAAATGTGCCTGTATGCAACAAAGGCTCCCCCAAAAGATATGTGTTTAATCACTGACATATATGAGATTTATTAAGTTCAAGCATTCACAGATTTTCAAAGAATCTTTCCCAATCATGTGCTTTCCTCTATTAAACAAGAACAATATTTTGTTTTGTAACAACAGCTTGAAATTTAACTAATGTTTGTAAAAGACAGAGATCTGCCATGAAATAAGATGATTAAAACACTGAAAGTAGCAAAACACCTAGCTGCATGGCCAGCAAGACTTTCTGGTATGAGGCAAGTTCCTCTCAGTAGTGGAGCCTCTACTTCACACTGTCCTATAATTTGTCCCCTTCCCTCCCACATGGTCAGTTTCCCCATGTTACTAATGTACTGACCTCCCCTTTACTTTACTCTGTAATTTACACTTTTTCTTTAAGTTCATCACATTCCCTGCATTACTAGCACACTGACCTCCACTCGGTATTATCCTGCAATTTACACCTTTCCCCTGATTCCATCAGATCTCCCATGTCACTACTAATGTACTGACAGCTCACAATTTGTACTGCATTTGTTACAATTTGTGCTCTTTTTTTTCAGAGACGTTGGTACGTGTCTAAGGTACCAGATACCAAAAGAGACTGGGGAGGGGGAGCCTCTGGAGTTCACTCCGCTCCACTGATGTGATCTGACTTAGGCACTAGGAAGTGATAAATGCAATGAGGTGGGCCCTGAGCTGATGGCCAAGCAAATGATATCAAAGGAAGACACAAGTTTAAAAATTCTTTCCCTAAACAGTTCTAGGGGCTACACAGACTAGGAAGAGTTTAGCTTAATTTACATTATCTTGTTCTTCTTTAGTGTAGTCTTTTTCATGAAAGTTTCTTTTTTTGTGTATTAATTTAACAATTTCCCTCAATTTATACTACTGTTGTTTGCCATCTTTCCTCCTGGCCACTGTGTGGTAAAAGCCCCTGCAGAACACGCTCCGCACTTGGAGTCTTAATTGAGCTAGAGTTGGTGAAACAAGAGAAGTAGCAAGAAGAAAATTCTCGGCACAGAAGCCACACGTGCAAAGTCACAGACGTGGAGGTTTAAAATCTCAGGGAATTTTAAACATTTCAGAATGGCACAACAGGACACCATCTGAAGGAGTCTGGATTCTCTATTCCGCATGACTGGGAATCACTATAGAACCTCAAGAAAGGAAAGTAATGTGCTTACAATTAAATTCAGAATAATGTCTCAGATGGTATATGAAGGGGTTCAATAGAATATTTCTATACCACAGTACTGGAGATAGGTAAACAAGTTACAAGAGTAAGCAATAAGCTGGTGAAGAGATCATGAGAACTGGGCTCCCCACCCCCAAATCATAAATCATATGTTAAGGTCCTAACTCTTAGATCCTCAGAATGTGACTACATCTGGAGAACAGGACTTTAAAGAGGTAACAAAGTTACAACAAGGTCATATGGCAGGCCCTAATTCAAAATGGTGAATTACAGAAAGGGGAGAACAAGATGATGCAGGCCCACCCAGAGCAAAGATCCTGGAAGACACAGAAGGTGATCAGTCATCTACACGCCAAGAAGAGAGGCTTGAAAAGCTAACCCTGGCTGATGACTTGATCTGACTTCTAGCTAGCAGAAACGTAAGAAAATAAATTTATGTTATGTAAGTGTCTTAGTTACTTTCTTCTTGCTGGGACAGAATACCTGACATCCACAACTTTAGGGAGGAAAGAATGATTTTACTTCACAGTTTCAGAAGGTCACAGTTCATTCCTAGGTAGGAAGCTGGTAATAGTGGAACCACATGATGGAGCTGGAGCCAGAGAAAAAGCTCCTAATGGCACAGCAGAACATAGCCAAGTGTGGAAGGGTGGAGCTAGCACACACCTCTCCATGCAATCCTCAAGCACCTGCCCCCTTCAGCTACGCTCCATCTACCAACAGCACACAGCTCCTACTACATCTAATTACATGAGGATTATTGGGGGAAACTCCAGATCCAAACCTTAACACTAAGCTACCCAGTCTGTGGTATTTTGTTACAGCAACTACAGTAGCACAGATTAATAATGTTGAGATAGAAAAAAGCTGAGACAACTGAGGGGCAGACTGGATAGAATCTGGTGATCGGTTGGTTCTAAGTGGTCAAGAAAAGAAGTTGACTTAAAGGTTCCTGGTAACTAATGGATGGTGACAGCATGAACCAAGGACAGTAATACAATAAAACGGAAAGATCAGCAGTTCAAAAGAAAAAGATAAAACAAGGCATGTACACCAGGGTGCCCACCTCCGAGGTCCTGGTACAGAAGTGGTCCACAGCCTTAGGAACCCAGGAGCAGAGTAGCAATGGGAAGCAGACAAGCAAGCGAAGACTGATCTGTACTCACAGCTACTCCTCATTCCTGGCTTTAGCTCTTGAACTCCACCTGTTGTCAGATCAATGTTGGCATTAAATTCTCATGGAAGCATGAATCCTTCTGTGAACTGGGATACATTGGTTGCACACTCTTTAAGATCGTAATGGTTCTATGGAGAAAAGGGTCAGGGACTGCTAATGTACAGCACGTGGAGTTTGAGGGGCCAGTGAGGAAACCCCGTCAGATTCAGCTCATGCTTAGAAAAAGGGACTGAGGTAAAGAAATGGAAATAGAAAGCCTTGCAGAAAGTGAGGGCTGTGAATAAAATTCCCCAGAGAAAGTAAACTGGTAAAGGAGAAAGCAGGAGGAGAATAAAGGAAGAGGGCTATTGTGGTTTGGATCTGGAATGTCCCCCAAAAGTCTCATGTACTTAAATGTTACAGACTGTCTATGGAACCATGTGCTATTGGGAGATTGGGGCCTAGTCTAGAGGGGTAGACAACAGGCATGTAAATTGGATTAATGATGTGTAAATTGGATTAACAGTGTGTAGTGGGGGTTTACCACACCTTCCACACCTGGATCCAGGAGGGGCTAATCACTTGAGAGGAGACCTGAAGGATATGTAAGCTGCTTCCTGCCTTCCCTGGACTACCAGTCTCAACTTGCTTGCCTGTTTGTGACGTCATGAGAAGCTGCCTTCACCTCTTCCATTGTTGCTGGCCACCCATAAATGGACTGTGAACTTCTAAAACTGTGAGCTAAAAATAAACCTTTCTTTCCCTAAATTTGTGGATGTTGGGTACTGAGTCACAGCAACGAAAATGTAACTGAGACAAGGGACCTCTACTAGGACAGAGCAAAAGCAATGGCTTAGAAAGGTGGGACCAGGCCCAGGAAAGTGTCCTGCCACAAAACCAGAGGAAAGAGTATTTTACTTCAAGGAGGGAATGGCATTGGGATGGAATGTTGAAAAGAGATCAAGGACCAAAGAGCACACATTGAATCTGAAAACTGGGAGACTATTGGTGAAATCGGCAAAAATCACTTAGTAGAACTGTTAGAGGACAAAGCCACACCACATTGCATTAAGAAATGAAGAGACCAGGGGAAAACATCATGTTCAGGCTGCTCTTTGAAGAAATCTGGCTGAGTTACAGCTGGATGTGATGCAAGACTCACAAGGTATCCTTTTGTTATTGTCAGTAATGGCAATGCAGTTGGTGGCAAAGAAGCAGAAAACAGCACCACTGAAGAGAATATGCGATGACAGTCATATCCTAAAGTTACAGGGTGCCAGGCCTTTGACGTGTGATCTCTAAGACATAGTCCAGCACCATCATTACCATGAGTTCCTGCTCTAGGGTGGCTGATTAGAATTAGAGCAATTATCGTTCAAAGTATGCTCATGGTGAAGGAGGTCCATTTGGGGAGAACTTTTCATACAAAGTGCAGTGTAACGTAAGATTATAGTCTATGCATGATAGATTACAGTCATTTGGTATTATAAAGGGCAAAGTTGAGAATCGGGGAAAAAGAAGCAGACAGGAAATCAAGGAGGAAGTGGGAAGGAACTTTAGCTCCTGGCAGTATGGCCTGGCATGGCTAAATGAAAGTAGATCTGGTCTGTACTCACACATCTACTCTTCCCCTAGACTCCTGGGCTGCAGGGAAATCTCTAGGGGTAAAACCCAGAGCAATCTCACAATGCCAGGAACCTGGCAGGAGCCCAACCAATGAAAGCTTTACCATGGCTGTGAGGGGTCTCCTAGTCTGGATGCCAAGATCCTGCTTCTAAGACAAAAATGAGATCATAGAGTACCTGCAGCTGATGTCTCGCATAAGGTCAGGAAGGTTAGGGAGAGATGTTTAGCTGAGATAGTCAAGAAACTAGTGTGAGGTAGATGACTTGAAGTATTTTTGAACAAAGTCAAGGTTACATACAGAGAAATAAGGTACAGAGGGACAAGAAGGTTTCTAAAAGCAAAAATAAAGTAGACTGGAAAGGGATCAGTATTTGATATATGATATTATAAGATAATTCAGAACAAAGTGGCTAAGTATACTATGTTTTATCTCACAAATTCTTGGACACTTTTTCTCACAAGTTAAAATGTCTAAGATGGGCTGCACAGCTAATCCACCCCATCCTTCAGGAGGTAAATCCATGTAGTACCTTTAATCTGAGTTCCAGAAAATCGTGAGGAGTAACGTGTCTCTGATGCCTTTTCCTCACAAACGACTAATGATAATCAGATCACCTACAAGAATGCGCCCTGCACTGTGATTTCAATTGCTATTCCCACCTGACACGTTATTCTAACCAGCCATTGTGTAAAGTTCCTGCGTGCTTTTAGAAAATTTTATGGATGATGAAGAGGTGCAGGCAACTTTGAGTGTGATTTCATACAGGAGGGTAACTCGGCCATCTCATACACTATAATGGCAGCCAAATTTGGGGTTCATCTGAGCCCCAAGTCATCCAGAGCTGGGATTTATACAACTATGCCACAGCTAAGAAACTCGGAATTTGCCATACATGTTTGTTATTCCAATTTGTTAAGCACTGAAGAAAGGAGGTGCCCTAAGAAGAAGAACTGGTGTGCCTACAAACTTCACCTCAGCCCCTCAATGCAGAGACCATGTTGATTCAGATTTCCAATCAGCCATCTGCAGCCCTCTGCAAACAAGTCACTTGTCAAACAAAGGCATTCAGCCCACAGCCATCCACAGCCTTACCCAAATCTCCATCTGACTGATGTTTACTACATCCCGAAAGGCATTGTCACAAAGTGACTCCTAAATTCTCTTTAATTATTTTACACAAGGGCACAGTTCACATAAAACCAGAGTTTTGAAATTATGACCCCCAGAGTTCCAAGTTAAGTTTAGTCTGTGCTTGGTATCTGTGGATGGTGTGTAGCTAAGCCCTTGAGCAAAGAAGGACACACACATATTAATTTGGCTTTCATCTACACATATTTTGTCACTTTATGCCTATTTCTTTAACCCTGTTTTAAAGCAAAAAGGAGTCGTGGAGACCCTCTTAATAATCCATCAATGTGAAAACCCTCTCAATAATCCATCAGCTGAAATTCAGGCTTTCTGCCCCACAGATGGAAAAGCACTTGCTGTGAGAAGGATACCTGTCTACTGCTACGTAAAGTTTACTCGTGAATTAAACTATTGTAAAGTTGCTTACTTCAAGGAGAGCTGTACACTCACGATAGTGAGCTGATCTACATACAAGAATATGCCCTGCCTCATGACACTCAGATCATCTATAAGAATATGCCCTGCATTGTGATTTTGATTGTTATTCCCACCTGATACCATGTTATTCTAACCAGCCACTGTGTAAAGTTCCTGCGTGCTTTTAGAAAATTTTATGGATGATTCTCCACCCTAAGTTTTCTTTTCTTCCAGTAAATATAGAAGAGATTTCTCCTCAGAGTTGTATAGCCAACTCATCCCCTCCTTCTTGGGGTGAACCCATGTAGCCCTTGCGGAGATCTCTGAGTTCCAGAAAACTTCAAAAATATATCTAAAATAGAATGCATATTACAAGCAGGTGTAACAGTTTAACGGAAGAATATTTTCATTCATTACTTGTTCATAATATGATAGTAGTCCTTTGAATAAACAGTCTCAAACTCAGTGAAATATGGTGTTTTATTCCTTGAAAGCATGTGGCAGTTGTTTTGATCTTCCACTTTAATTAAAAGCATTCAGTTTAGTAGTGGGTAAATTCTAAGTATAAAACAAAGTATCTCAAAAGCATCCTTTTACCCTTCTGTATTAAGAAATTGGAGAACTATTTTGAGAGCCATTTATTAACATGTTGATTACCATACCAACCACGACCTAATTTGTGACTACAATTTGTCACTTTTAACCTCAAAACACATAGCAGTAGAAACTCTAGTTGGAAGAAAACACTATTAAGCTATATCCTAAGTAACTGTGAGTCTCCAAATTTAATAATAACAGTATGGTTATTGTTACTTCTGTTGAATTGTTTCCGCTTGTCATTAAATCTACGCCTTTTCTCCAACACTGTGGAATGTGTCTTACTTACTTAGGTGAGTGGAGGAGAGAGATACTTCAGATTACAGCATTTTAAAAGATAGATTGCCCTGAGTTTTTCTCTAGCTTGAAGATGAGACACAGATGGTCCTGAGGAACGTTTGTGATAGTAATCCTCTCATTAGAGGAAGCCTGTGGTAACTGTGGTATGTGGGATTTGTACTGCTTTCATTTTTACAAATTCAAATCTAAATCCATATATTGGAAAGTCTTCCTATTTTAACTGCTGAATGTGGGATGAATTAATTTATTTCTTATGTTTAAATGCATCTACTGGCCTTTACAAGTGATTATTTATATAAAGGTTCTTTTGAACTTTACAAACATGTTGGGTACTAACCACTGTCCAAATATTTAAAATAAGGTATTAAGTATGCACAGAGCAACGATCCAAATACAAAATAAGTAGGTGAAAGATGAAAATAATTGCCAAATGCCTTCTTAAATTATATTTTTAATCACTGTCACAAATTTGTTATTACACTATATTAAAACATGCTTATATTTAAAATATTAAATCACATCAATATCTAAATATACTTCCACTGCTTTGAATAAAGACTTTGGAGTAATTGTTATATAGCAATCAATATCTTTACTTACTTTGGTCAATTGTTTTGTTATTACAACTCAGTGTCCAGCTTTCTAAAAAATCTGACTTAGGAAACAATAATGAATGTAACCAATTTATCTTAAACTTCTTGGAAGTCTCAATGTTGGCTTTTTCCATTTTCACCTTGTATCAGATTACAAGGCATATGTCTCTCTTATTTTAATTGCTTTTTGTACTTCCTTTTTCATTTTTGTAAACTGCTTGTTGCTAAGCAACATGCATAACATTAGGATATACATTTACTATCCGTGAACATCATATACTTGGCATTATTTTCCTCTATTACTTTATCCTTTTAAAAAAATTATCCTACAATGTACTTTTTCCCTTTTAACCTTTATTTTGCCAAAATATGTTCCCCATCTTCCCTTGGTCATTACTCTACTGCTACTATATTCAATATTTAGCTAATTTTTTCTATCTCCACTGTTTTTGTTAAGCTTTGGTGGGCAGACTCTTATATCCTGAAACTACCTTACTTTTCAGTTTATTTCCTTTGCCTTCCTTCATTTGTATTTAACGTCATTATGGCTACCTCTTCTTTTAAGAAATTTATGTCATTTTCTATTATTCT
This sequence comes from Ctenodactylus gundi, assembly GCA_004027205.1. NCBI lineage: Eukaryota > Metazoa > Chordata > Mammalia > Rodentia > Ctenodactylidae > Ctenodactylus > Ctenodactylus gundi. The sequence continues at coordinate 107,309 of PVKB01001135.1, read as the reverse complement.
CCTTTTACCAACTTTACTCTTCCAGATGTTGGTCCCTTCCAGCACCATAGCATGTTATAGGTCTCTTCTTGATACCTCATATTTATGTAGTGATCATAACATCCATTATGGTATAATCCTATAAAGGCTATCTCTTTTACTCGATTCTAGTTTAGTGAGTTCAACATATTTTAAATGACTCTCATTCATTTAGTTATGGAAACCACCCAAAACACCCCTCAAACAATAAGCAAGAGGAAAAATAAATATCACCAAGTACTTACAAATGTATAACTTAATTTTCTTTTACATATGTCTGAACAAATATTTTTGAGGAACATTAATAGCATAGTTTGCTTTTAAAAGGTATATTTATTTCCGACTAACCTGCACAGCTTGCATCATAGGACTACTGTTCCTATTACTATAATTGGGGACGATAAATTCTAAGAAGAGAGAGGCGTGGGTGGGCTTATAATTCAAGATTACCTGATACTTTGCTAAACTCATTCTGCATGTAACTTGTAAAGTGCTGCTTTTTCTCACATAAAAGAAAAAGTGATGCTTCTTCCCTTACTACACCTCAGGGTCATTACAGAACTACAGTAAACGGTAAGTGAAATTCATTATGCACAAACTCTCAGGAATAAAGTTGTTCTATCAGAAATATCAACTGTCCTTGGGTGCCCATGATGATATTAGTAATACCCTCTCTTCAGATTTAGATTTTACTTCAAATGTTGCAAGCACGCCTTTCCTCATATTTACTGTACTACTCTTCTCGGGCCTAAATGTCCGTGTATCCCCTTCTCTCATCCTCCTCAATTTATATGTTGAAGCCTCATCACCAAGCTCAGTCTAGTGAGGTACAACTATAATCCCCCCAGTACACTGAGAGGCTGAGGCAGGAGGACTGCAAGTCTGAGGCCAGAGTAGGCAGCTAAGCAACTTTGTGAAGCTGTCTCAAACAAAAACTAAAAAAAGGTTGGAGTGTAGTTCACTGTGACGGCCCTGAGTTCTAACCTTAGTATCATCTCCTAAAAAAGATACATGCACATATGTATGTACACATAGTATACATGCATATGCACACACATACACATATTATGTACACGTATGTGTCTATTTGGGGAGTGGGGTGATACTAGGGACAGAACTCAGGGATTCCACAGCCCTCTGAGACAGAGCTTCACTAAGTGGCCAAGCTGCCTAGTGTATGTTGGTGGACCTATACACATATTCACCCATGTGAGGTGAGGCTTTCAGATTAGATCATGAAAGCAAAGTCCTTATAATGAGGATTAATGAACTGGTTTGCAAAAGAAATTTAAAAGGGTTTGGAGATACTGTAAGAAGAGCATGATGGGTAATTCTGAATGAAGCTCAGAAAACTAGAATGCTGATAAAAATGTGGAGAATAAAGCCCATGCTTAGGAGATTTTTGATTAGGTACAAGGGCAATTCAATGAGAGGTCATGTGTACTACATCCTGGAAAAAATAAAAATAAAATTGTCTACATTTTGCCCATGTCTTGAGATTTTGCAAGACACAAAGATTAAGGGTGGTAGACAAATTGATTGGTGGAGAAAATTAAAAGGCAGCTTAATATTCATGCTGTGGCATGGCGACTGCTGGCTGCTTTTATCTAGATTCATAGTGAGAATCAGGAGAAAAAAAAAATCACAGGAAGAACATTTGAAATCTTAAACTGTGGTCCAAAAAGAAAACATGGATAAAGGTTGATCCAAAAGAGGTATGGTTTCTAGTGAAACCAAAAAAGAAACACAACAAAACAAAACAAGAAAAGAGGGCTTGAGGAAGAGTAGAGCGGTTAGAATGCATGCGTAGTAAGTGCAAGGTCCTGAATTCAATTCCCCAGAACCACATAAACTGGGTCTTGTAGGACATGCCTGTAATCCCAGCACTCAGGAGACTGAGGCAGGAGACTTGCTCTGAGTTAGAGGCCAACCTGCGCTACATAGGGAGTTCAGGACCAGCCTGAACTACAAAGTGAGACTCTGTAACAAACAAAAAAAGGATTTTTAAGTACTTTTTACAGGGACAAAAGAAGATGCCTTAGGGGGCATCTCAGAAATCAGCACAACCCCCCTCCAGCCACTGCAGGCTCAAGGGTACAAATGTGTTAACATTTCATTTCAGAAGCAAGTCCCTGGGACCCCTGCTGGAGAAGGGCCTCCTAGAGAAATGGCTCCCTAAGATCCATTTCACTGCACTCAGTCATCTAGGCACCCAGGGACCACCGCAACTCTGGTCCAATTAATTAAATGGTAACTGAAATTAATTATACATTGGATACTTATATCACACTAGAATTGACTTTGTGTTTATTATATAACAATATTAAGTTTTAGCAATCAATCTGAAACATATATGCAAGTATACAGATGTTAAAAATCCTTCCCAGGGAATACAAAGATCACTGCTCCACAGTACAGCTTCCCAGGGCACCCAAGAACTAGCTGTGGCAAGACATTGAGCCCTAAGTTCTCTTACACAGGCAGGCTGGTGATAATGTGCCTTCAGCCAAAAGCAATCTGTCTACGGATTTGCTTTATAAATATTGTCATTCTCTCTAAGTGCTATAGGTAAAAGAGACTGTAAAGCTCTGCCATGGAGATATTCTTGCATGCATTAACAAATGGGAAAGTTCAAGGAAACTTACTATAGTGTTCATGAAAAAGGAAGAAGCTGGGCTTGGTGGCATAAGCCTTTAATCCCAGCACTTTGGGAGGCTGAGTCAGGAGGATCCCACGTTCAAGCCCAGCCTGGGCAACCTAGCAACTTAGTGAGACTGTCTCAAAAAGAAAAAAAAAAGGGGGGGGGGGGGGGGGCTGGTGATATAGCTCAGTGCAAAGAGCCTGTGTTCAATCGCCAGGGCCACAAAAGGGAAAGGAAAGGATAGGTACTGAAACATCTTCTCACAGGAAACTGGGTAAACAAAATCTAGATTTATCTTCCAATGAAGTTTTATACACTAATGAAATGAATGAAAATGAATGAACTGTAAGGACTACGTGTGTTATTATAGATAGATCTCAAAAACTTAATGGTTGGGGGTTGAAGGAATAGCACAGTGATCAGAACACTTGAATTGCAAGTGAAAGGCCCTGCATTTGATTTCCCAGCACCACATAAACCACATGTCTTCTCATCCCTAAAAAGAATTAGGTAATCCTAGAATTTGGGAGGCTGGGGCAGAAGGATTACTGAGAATTCTAGGCCAACCTGGGCTACATAGTAAATTCAGGACCAATCTGGAATACACAGGGAGTCCCTGTCTCAAAAACACACACACACACACAAAAAAAAAACCCAGATACTTAATGTTGAGTTAAAAAAGTCAAGGTAATTGATTATATATAAAACACTACCACTTGAAAACATACAAAAGAAGGTAACATATTGCTTAGGAATAATTATTAATGTGGAAATATTAAAACATAAACAAGTTTGACAAATATCAAAACATGGACAGCGATGCGAGGAGAAAATCAGTGAAGAACACATAAGAATTTTTAACTTTATGTATGGTCATTTATTTCTTTAAAACTCTGAAGCAAATTGCAAATGACTGGGTAAAATTAGATAACTAAATTATAAGTGATACATTGTGTTATGACACTTTCCTGCGTTTGCAATACTTCCAATGAACACAAAAACCCAAGGTATGTATTTTTATCTTGAAATATGGCAGGAGTCCTGGTATTTTGGATGATTTTTGAGAAACATACAATCCTAAGGTGAAGCCCAAAGAATCTGAAAACTTAAGTCCAAATCCCCATTGTTAATCTTTTAGTTAGCTGATTACTGAAACCTAAAGATCAATCTGTAAAGTCTCTTCAAGTCCTAAGAGGCCTCCTAAAAACCTCACAGGTTTAAATTAATAAAAATCAATGTCATTTCTAACAGAAATAGCCTGTCTTCTGCAGTCTTTACTAAATTAATTCATTGATTCATTTAGCAAGAGCTAAATGAACATGTGTTCTGTGCTAACTTGAACAGCCGAAGGTAATCAAGACAGAACAGAGAAACATCACTGTTCTCATAACGCTTTATTATCGTCAAGCATTAGAGACAGACAATAGGAAAAGATCCTCTTGGAGATTTGATAAGTGCTATGAATAAAATGAGGCAGCAGAGATTTCCTGGGGGTGGAGGACGTGGTAAAGTCAGCATGGAAGGCCGCTCAGATGAGGTACTATTTAAATAGGGAATCACAGGTACAAAGATCAGAAACAGAAGGTGGCGAGTGTCCCAAGATAACTAGACACGTGTGATCATGTGAACACAATGGATTGGATGTGAGCTCTCTAGCCTGTAGCGTGTGTGGACATGTGTCATCCTGCCGTAGTCCCAAGTATGGGATTTAAAAAAATAATTAAAACTGGAAATAACCTTTTTCCTATCAAAATGAACATTTAAATAAGTGTCCTGTTTCAGTCATATAGCATGACTTGTTATGTAGTATTTAAATAAAAACAGCATTAAGATGTTGGGGGGAAAGCACTGAAAAAATAACAAGGAATCTTCCAGGTAACTGCTGAAAGACATCACTAAAAAGCGACCTGTTCTAACATATGTACCAGCCATTTAGAAAAGACAACAGACTGTGAATATATTCTTGGGAACAGGTGTTATGAAATAAAGAAAGCAAACTTGGGCAGACATCAAAAAAGCAGGTGACTATGAACAGTAAAATAATATTACAGTAAGACATTAAACATCTGTATCATATTTTAACACATGTGTTAACGCTCAAATTTTTCTTGAAGCTATAATGTGTTTTCTTGGGAATGGATATAGTAGATAGTGGAACCTTTCATTTCAATCAGAAAAAAAAAAAATCCCTGCTAGTCACTTTTACCGAGGTGAGCTCCTAGTTATCAGCTGTATCCCAGATGGCCTGCTAGGAGCAATTAAAGACCATACTCCCTGAAGCCATCATCCAACGTATTGAGGCAGACAATATGGCCAGCATAAGAAAGGAAACTGCAAGAAAAAAAAATTACACAGAAAATGCGATGGCTCTGATCTGAATGTCTGCATCCCTCCAGAATTCCTATGTTGAGCCTCATCACCATGCGGTGGTATTAGAGACAATAATGCCTTTGAGAGGTGATTAGTTTCCTTGTAAAGGAGTTCTCCCTTTCCATCATGAAAGGACACAACTAGAAGGCATCTTCAGCAAACCAGGAAGCGGGTTTTCACCAGATTCCATATCTGCTGTCTCCTTGCTCTCGGCCTTTCCAGCTTCCAGAAGTGTGAGAAATAAATTTCTGTTGTTTATAAGATAATCAGTTTATGGTATTTTTGATACAGGAGCCCAAATGAACAAAGATAGCCATCTTGTGTTTGTTTATAAACTATGCTGCCACAACCCCTTCAACTTTCATGGTTCTAATTGCTACATTTCAGAAGATACCAAAAGAAAACAGAATAGTGTTAAGTAAACTAGTAGAAAGGAACTAGACAACCCTTATGCAAAAACAAAAATTCAAGAGGCTGGGTGTGTAGCTCAATGGTGTGGGCCCAACCTATTAAGTCCACAGAACAGCTGAGGAGACTGTGGTGACAGAGACACTGAAATGACCTCTGGGGAGTCATTCGGAGAACACAGTCCATTTTATTAGGGGAGAGCAAGAACATATATAGAGTAGAGTAAGAGGAAGGTCCTAGAGTCCACGTAAGGTTCCTTTTAGCCAATCATCTCAGAGAATCAGAATTATAGCCTTATATGGAAGTTCTGGGAGCTCAGTGTGCTAGGCTCAGGTGTTCTCAATGTAAGCCAAACATGTCTGTGTCCATCTGGACCCTTCCACACATACCAACCCCTCCACACAATGGTTGAGCATTTGCCTCACATGCACAAGGACCTTGGTTCAATCCCCAGTACTGGGGACAAAAAATTCAGATTCTCTTATCCAGAAACACAGAGGCTGAGGAAAGCCTATAAGCTCAGAAAGAGTTTGCACAGACTAATGAGAATGATCTTCCAAATCTGAAAATTAAGAACCAAAACCTAACACTGAAGATTGAAAGAGGCTGTGTAAAAACCATGTCTTTTACGTATAGTTTTAGAAAAATATATAAAATATATTATATATAAGGTGAAACAACATGAACATAATTCTTTTTAAAAAATCAATAAAGCATTTCATAAAATTGTGGCTTTTTAAGCCTGGCTGAGTTTGAATACTGTTTTGCTGCTTAGTAGCTGTGAGACCTTGACCAAATTTCTCAAACTCTTTAGGCCACAGTTTCTTGTCTATGAAATGGTTGTCATGAAGAAAAAATAAGGAAAGGGCAAAGAGCAGTGCTTGCCATGTGCATGCGCTTTACAAACTTTAGCCATGGTTCCAGGCACAGAAGAGGGAACACAGCAGGCCCGACTGCTCCCCTGCTCACGAGGTGGGCCTTTAATTGGCATCTGGGAACTAAGTTCTCAGGAAGGTGTCTACCACCATTAAAGGTAAGAATGGATCACTGTGCCTACAACTGTTTGTGTAAAATGATATGGTTTAAGTTGAGCACCTGCTTTCCTTCTGGGAGTATGGAATTTTGGGAGACGCCAAACAGAGAATGCCTATGTGATCAGCTCATGATAGAAACCCTGAGCACTGAGTCTCTACTGAGCTGCCCTAGCTAACAACATTACATGTGTGCTGTCACAACTCCTTGCTGGGGGAATTAAGTGTTCTCTGTGGGTCCCCTAGGAGAGGCTCTTGGAAGATTCAACCTGGTTTCCCCTGGACTTCGTCCTGTGTGCCTTCCTCTCTGCAGATCTTGGCTTTGTATCTTTTCACTGTAATAAAATATCATTGTGAGTACAATTACATGCTGAGCTCTGAGATTCCTCCTAGCTAATCGGCACATCTAGTGGTGGTTTGGGAGGCTCATCAACACACTCAGACACAGACAACAGTTTTGCACTACATATGAATATAGGAAGATTGCAATTCAACAAATCTTGAAGTCAAATTTAACAAAAGTAATATTTAGATATCATACCTTCAAGAAAACAGAAAAAACTCCATGTTTTTTCATAAATAAGGGATGAAGTAGCAAAGGTGAAACTCAACGACATATTCATTAAATTATATTGCTATTTTTAGATAACTATGTTTTATGTCACATGAAAATAAATACTTAGCTTATTCCATCTACATTATACTCAAGAGCAATAAATGATCAGAAATATTTATCCCTCTTATCTTTCAAATAGAAACAGATGATACCACAGAAGTAAAACATCAGGATTACTGAACTTTAGAAACGCATCACTAATTTTATTCATTTTATGTAACTCCTAAAAGTCAATGATTAGTCTTTTCTAGTTTAAATCTAATGGCCTACCCACTAAATCAATACCAAGAAAATATGAATTATAAATGAGAAGTTTAAGAGAAAAAAGTATTCAGTAACTCATGTGTCTTTCTGGTTTTGGACTGTCAGATTAATCCCCATTGAATAAACTAAAAATACTAAATAAGGCACTCAACATCCTCAAAATAAAGTCACAGATATATGTGCAAGTGTATGTCCACACATACATAGTTATATGTATGTGTGTGTTTGTGTGCACTTATATTTTGAAAGTGGAATAGTACTCTACTCAGAATAGTGTTTTTGTGGAGGGAAGCAGGAAGATGAGCTGGAAGAATGCACAGGTCTATATGAGTTAATGATAATATTTTAGTTCTTGGGTTGAATGTACTAAATTTATGTTACACACAGAGACAAAACAAAAGATCATACATGGAAAAATGTATCTAAAGATTAACTACACACATTTGCAAATTTACATCTAGTTATAATCTAATTCAAAGTATTGCACCATGGCTTTAATTTACGCAAAATGTTAATATGCCATTTTAGAATAATTTACCATACCATTTAACTTATTTATACCACCCATTGGAAAGACTAGCATGTAAATACAGTTGAAAATAAAGAAGGAAAGAAAACAGTATACATTATTTCCATAAAGCTAACTTAAAGTATGATAAACACTTCCCTCAGAATTATGAAACAAAAAAGTTTCCATAAAGACAAATGCACTGAAATGTGTCATTCAAGAAATATAGCTATAGAGACACATATCAGCTTCTTAAAAATAGAAAATAAAGCTACAATTTTATAGTCCATTTGTAAAGAAAACACACTGTTAAGATGAGAGACTTGAGTCCTAATCCTTTCCTATTCCTAAAATACATGAGTCATTTAATCTCACATGTGTAAGGTAAGAGATTATGCCATATACTTTTTAAGGCTCTTTTGGTTGACAAAAGTCAATGACACTGGAAGAAACTATTCTTTAAGAATCAATGAAATCATGATCTAATGTCCTTACATAAGTACCATTCTCATTACAGAAGTGGCTTTGGATGGTGACAATGTCCTCACAAGTTTGTGGAGAGAATAAAGAATTGCTACAGAATGTCATTCCATTTTGGGTTGCTATTAAAAAAATACCTGAAACTGGGTAATTTAAAAAATAAAGAGGTTTATGTGGTTCATGATTCTGGTGGCTGAAGCATCCAAACAGCACGGCACTGACATCCCAGTGAGGGTTCCCTGCCCATGCTGCAGTATAGTGAAGAAGCGAAAAAGGGGAACGGCTACGTGCAGAAGAAGCACGTGGCATGGCCTTGCACTGCAACAACCTGCTCTCAGGAGAATTAATCCACGCCAGGCATGGAAGCGCATGCCTGTAATCCAAGGGCTCTGAGAAGTTGAGGCAAGAGGATCCCAATTTTGAGCAGTCTCAGCAACGCAGAGGTAAGTGTGATCCTCTTTCAAAACAAACAAACAAAAAATACAAGGTGCTAGGCATGTATGAAGTGTGGCCAAAATATACAGTAAAAGCTGAAGTAAAAAAAGTATTATAGTAAAAGACATACTGTCATTAATCCCCCTAGAGTGCTCCCCTTTGTTTTGAATACTTACCCCATCATTCTTTACCCTTTCTGAAGCAGTTCTGGAGGTCTTTTTTGTGGGTTTCTTTAGGAGTTGTGATCAAAAATATGTATGAATACTGCTGCCAAGTGCCATCCAATGTAAAGGTGGACTCACAAAAACAGTATGGATGTCCTCATCCACATTATTTAATGTGCCCGGCACCTTGTGACTCTGGCTCTTCCCCAAAGTCAAAGTGACCATGAAAGGTAAACATCTGGAATTGACTCAGGACATCAAAGCAGCCAAGACAACACAAGGAAAGACTCACGAGAGGGACTTTCAGAACTGCCGCAAGAAGTGGCAAAAGCAGCGGGATACATGTGCTCAAAGAAAGGGGAAGAAGAGGCAGAGTGGTTTTTACTGACACAATTTTTAAAAAAAAAATTTTTAATTTACCATATTTTCAATCACATCTCATGGCTCAGCGAACAGGCACCAGGTTCAATCCCCAACACTGCAAAACTAACAAAACACTTAATTCATGCTATCAGATTCAGTTCACTCTACAAGAACAGCATTAATCCCTTCATGAGGCTAAATCTTCCATGACCTAATTACCTTCTACTACACCCTACCTCTGAAGATTCCACACCTCAAGACCACCACACTGGGGATCTGCATCATGGCACTGACATGGGAAGTAGTTAAGAGGGAAAAGTTGTGTTACACAGAAGGGCTTCAGAGTGAGATAAATTTCCTTTTTGGTAGATAAGAGGTATTTTGTGGCATAACCTTTTCATGAAATAATATTAAGGCAGAAAACACCAATTTAAGCCCTAAGAATTAAACTCTATAATGTAAAGTAACTTGAAAGTAATATAAATCTTTCAGAAATATTTCTCAAGCTGCCTAATATGAGGAAAAAAAGAGTAGTCATTCAAAGATAATGTAAGTACTTTAGCAGGCAGAAAAAATATCATAAAGTAGAACCTATTAGTATGTCCAAGTGATATGACACTTATCTCCACATAATTCTAGACTTTGGACATGTCAAAGAGGCCTAGCCTACACTTTCTCTTTTTACAGGGTTTTTAAAAAACCTGTAGAAAATATATATTGTATCTACATAAATACATATAACAATATATACATTTTAAAAAAGGAATTTTCCTCCACAAAAATCAAGCCTCAATTAGGTGACAATTTCTATGATTTGTAAATGAGAATTAGTACTGAGAATATGTAAAGCATACCCAATACTTTTCCTGAGAGGTAATAATGTAAAGAGGAAATTGGCATAAGAGGTCACAAAGGTGAGAAGACAAGATGCCAGGGAAATTAGTAATCAGGGAAATTAAAATTATAATAAGAAGTCATTTCACACTGTCATACTGGCACAAAAACAGTAACAAGTGCTGGCAAGGGTGTGAAGAGAAAGGAATTCTACTGCCTGATTCTAAGAGTACGCACAGACACAGCCGCTCAGGAAGTATGTGAAGAGACTGGTGGGCACACACTTCTACCCTGTCAGTCCCTTCCACACATGTGACCCATGGAGACCCCTCCCACATCCCACAGCTGGACAAGGGGACACTCACTGAGCATAGTTATGGCAGCACCTCCTGTAATAACAGTAAATGAGTGTGTCAGTAGGAAAACAGATGTACAATTATGGCACACATCAATAATGGAAAAAATGTTCTGAAGAAAACTTCTCTTTCTCTGTTTTTATATTTCTGTTCACAGGGATCTCTTCTGGAGTAATATTCCTGGCCTATTTCTATCTCCTCATTCTGCATCTGCCTATAGAAGAGACTTTTCCAACTGGTGCACCTTCTTCCTCCTCCTCTCTCTCTCCCTGGACAGAGTCTCGCTCTGTAGCCCAGGCTGGTCCTGAATTCACTATCGAGTCCAGGCTTGCCTTCAACTCACAGCCACTCTCCTTCTTCAGCCTCCAAAGAGCTGGGGTTTTAGGCATGTGCCCCAACACCCCTCTTATGTGGTGCTGAGAAACTGAACCCGTGGCCTTGCGCTACCAAGCATGCTTTCGTCGCTGAGCTACACCCCCATCCCTCCTCCTTTTCTCCACAAGGGCTATGTGACACTGGGGTCTTACAGAGACACATATTTTGCTCCCCAGTGTCAGAGACGCAAGTGCCCCCAGGGAAGGGACCCTGGATAAACAACACAGCTGTTAGTGGAAGGGTAGCACCTGCTTAATTTGAGCTGAACTGTACCAAGCGCAACTCTCTGATGACGCTATCTCTCTAATAAAATTGGTATCTCGGTGCATTTGGAATCTATTTCTCATTTTATTAAGGATGGTAAAAGAGGGTACTATTTACTGTGTCCCCTAAAACCCCAACACAACAGTGTTAATATAAATCAAGACAATAAACAGGAAAGATGCATGCATCAATACACATAAATCCTAGAAATACAATAAAAGAAAAAGCAATTTACATTTTTGCAAGGTTTAAAAATAAGCAACATATTATTATCTATTATTTAAGATATATAAAACAGTGTCATAAAATATAAAGACATACACAGTGATTTTTAAAAATTCAGGACAGTGATTGTTTCTAGGGCAGAGGAGGGAAATGCAATCAGGCAGGGGTACCCAGGGGCTTCCGCCGCAGCTAGAGTGAAATGACTTGCTCCTAAGCCTGAGAGGAACATCCTCCATGGAGTTTTTTTCAGCTTCAAATAGTTTAGATATACATATATACACACATACCACACATGTATTTATGAGAAAACAAACACAGAGTTGAAAAGGCTACTGGCGCTGCTTAAAATGCCCCACCCTGTCACATCAGGCTTTGTCAGCTCTCTTCCAGAACCTTGTGGAATATAGCCTGTGGGGACGAGGGACTGGTCTTGCCTAGAAACAGATAACTAAATGTGAAGCTGACTTCTAAGTTTTAGTCTAAACTACACGAAAATCTATGAAACCACAGAATCAGAAAGAATAAAGGAGAAAAGTATCCAAGGAATGAAATTACTATTGGCAAATCAAGGACAGGCTTCTAGAACATACTCCTGCCATAATGAGACCTAAATTATTGCTTTTCCCCCTTTTGTAATAAGAAAGTGTTTTTATTAATTATCTCTGAGAAAGATTCAATAACTGTTCTTGGTAATGCATCTCAATGACTTATAAATCATTGGAAAGTTTTAATTCAGTGGAAATTTAAGTCAGTATATTATGACTACATATGGTCTGAAGACACATGGAAAGGAAACAGTCTATATTTTTTCCTGGTTCCCTAGACTAAAATTAGACTCCTGAATCATAATCATCATAACTAAACCTACAGATCTGTGTTGCTTCATTTGAAATAATATATATTTTTAAGCTTTCATATATTTTATTAAACTGTTCATTTTTAAAAACTTCCTTTATGCTTCCAAAAGGAAGTATTCAAGTGATGAACACTTTTTGACCTTCTGAGTATGTAGGCCTTAGAGTAGTTTATTATGTTCTGTGTCTCCAATGCAGAGGAATAAATGAAGACTATGTTAATATTAAAAATTACTGACATTTAGATTAGATATTTGGCCCTTAATTGCATTTTGTCATTGATTTTTGTTTGTTTTCTTTTTTGAGACAGGGTCTTACTCTACAGTCCAGGTTGGTCTTAAACCCACTACATAGTCCAGGCTGACCTTGTACTCACAGTAATCCTTCTGCCTCAGCCTCCCAAGTGCTGGGATTACAAGTGTACACCACTACACGTGGCTTATACATGGTGGTGGGGAATCAAACTCAGGGCCCTGTGTTGGCTAGGCCAATGCTCTAACCACTATGCAATTCCTCCGGCCCCTCATTTTGCTATTTGTAGCTTTAGAATAAAGAAAGTGATAGATAAAGTAGCTAATTACTAATTGAAATAACAGACCCTAATATAATCCAGAAAAGTAGTTTTACTCTGAAAACCTATCACAATTTCTGCTGCAATTGTATGTAAACCCACTGGATTCACGGATTTCTTATGCCCAGTATGGACAGAGAATTTAACTGATAATTAAAAGGAATGATAAGAACATGGTGGGGAACCAGGCTAGGACACTGTGGCCCACCAGCATGGCTACAGACAAAAAATGCCAGAAAACCCACCCACCTTCGAGTTGCTATGGTCTTTCTTTGATCCTTTAGTTCCTTGTTTACAAGGCATAGAAACATACATATATAACAATAACACAAGATAGATGTACAATGTGATATGTGATGATACAGCACAACATCAGGTAATATAGGATATCATACACATGAAAATATATGCCAGGCGGGGTAGCACACATGAACCACGCTTCTTTTGCCCCATGACCCCCTGAATCTCACACACTTTGCAGCACCCGCTCCCGGCAGCGCAACCATCTGGGTGGACCTCTGGGCCCTTTCGCTTCTCAGTTCTGCCTTACGTATACCCACTTCAAGCCTCTGAAGTCACTTTTCCTCTTTCTTGATGGTTCTTTTTCTCTATGGCAAGTGGCTGTTTATCAGTTAGGTCTCAAGTTCAAACGTCGTCTCTCCCTCATCTAAAGCAACTTCCTACTCCGGACACTCGATCATTCTCTATCGTATATTCTTTTACTTTCCTTGTGTTTTACCCTAACGGAAATTGGTTTACTCGGCGTCTGTCGTCTGGCAAGTAACCCAGCAGCCCCTAGAGAGCCCAGACCTCATTTGTTTTGTTGGTGGCTCTCTCCTCAGTACCCAGAAAGTCATTTGGTGTAGGCAGGAGCCCAGTAACATTTCCTGAATGGATTTGTCAATAGATCCCAGCCCAAATTAAAAATCCTAATACTAAGGCTTTCAAGATTGTAACAAATGTGTTCTCTATTTTATTATATTTAAATTTTAAATATCGGTCTACTTAAAATAAGGGGAGTAAAAGAAAATGGAATGTTTATAATTAGATAAGATTATTAATACTTTAGCTATTAGAGATCTAATACTATTAACAACACTGTTAAAGTGAAAACTGTTTATTTATGTATTTAATCATGCTAATCTAACACATTAAAAACTAAAACTAAGTTCTTTCATTATTTTACTCTAGAAACTAACTTAATTATAGTCTGATACTAAGCTATTACATTATTTTTCTATCCAAACTACCTTGTCCTTTTCCAGGAATGATATTAGTTATCTCAATATGTCACAGATATTACTCCAGTATGAGAGAGGTGAGATACAGTATGAACATATTACTGAATAAAATGAGTACAAATGTAATTTTTCTCTCAGGTAGAAAAAGAAAACATTAAACATTAGGCCAGTCATTAGGAGCAAAAACCCCATGAACAATGGTGCATCTGCTTTATATATGAATCTGGCTCTTGCCTACATCTTCCAGCATTTGAAAAACTGTTTCCCTGAATACACATTTAACACAGAAAGCTACGCCTTAAAAAAACAAACTCAAGAATCATTCAACACCGTTTTCCTGGCACTGTTTCAAAATCTAACTCCAGTGAGGTATTCTGTCTAAGTTAAATTTAAACCTCCTCATTTTTCAAGCTTACCTGCTATAACTAATAGGTTTTGAAATAATGAACAGCCACAGACCATAAAAATTCCACTTTTCTAAAACCAAAGATCATTCTGTCTGAAATGAAGTTTCATTTTTAAAACTTCATGCATTTGAAAAAATTATATACTCCTGGAAGAAATGGTCATTTTCCCTGAAAGAAAACATTTCTGGGTTATAGCTTTAGTGCTGATGTGAAATCTACACTGTCAGGTAAAGGCTATTCCCTCCTTGGCTAATACAGAGCTCATTTCCATATAATGGGTAGGAGAGAAAGGAAGGGGAATTTCTGAGCGTTTGTAAAACAAGAACAAGGAATGTAAATGCTTCTTAATGTAAACTTGTACAAGTATCAGCATTTTTTTCCACATTTTATTGATATATATACGTACAAAATTCAAGGTTTACAATGAAGTTGAGCATTCTGTGCACATACGTATCTTGTCAAGGTGACAAGGGCTTTCCCACTCTCCTTTTGTCCCTCCCCTTACCCACCCCTCCTTCCCTCCTCTCCCACCCTACTCCCCTCTTTCACTTTGTCTTTCGTTTTAAGTTCCATAGGAGTTGTGATCTGGGTCTCTCTGATAAGTATCAGCATTTTTAAATCAAAGTTAGTTTTGGATTATATTTAAGAAACTGTAACAGACGAAACAGAACTACATAGCAGTAGGGCATGTGAACAATCACAATTATCTACCTTTAAGATAACCTCTATGGAAATGCATTAAAACTTTGGTTAGAGAAGAATCTCAAACCACTTCGACTGCATGCGCATAGAGGACTAAAGACTCAAGGGCTAACTGGACAAAAGGCATGGCTTCAGATGGGACTGGGGATTGGGGGTACTTCCAGGTTTGGTGATTTGTTAAGTTTTGCTGCCTTCTTTGATCACAGTAAGTCACAAGGTCAGTTTAGATTCACCAAGTTAATAAGTTTATTCTACTCGATGGAAAGAGAGCAAAGTCACTTTGCAAAGGGGCATACGCATAGGGACAAAAGGAGTTATTATGACAATCTTCCCAAATAACCTACTGCCATGATCAATTAATGTATGTGCTTCTTTTCTGGGAAACAGGTCTCTGAATAATTAGATATGAGGGATTACTGGGTGATCTCTTAATTTAATGAACTCAGTAGATGAGAGATTTACTATAGTAACCACAAAATAATTCCTCTCCTGCCACAAGCACAAGAATGGATGGAGACCTGCTGTTTCTAAGTGTAGAGGAATGCTCCACATGGCAGGGAGGGAAATAGTCCCCAGTCCTACCCACCATGGAGAGAGAGACATACATAAAGAGTTACATAGCAACACCAGGCAAGTGGCATGTACTTAATGAAAAATAACAGGTAGAAACAATTTAAAACTGTGATTTTGGAAACATCATTTAATAATTCCAAGCTCAGTTTTCTTATTTGTAAAAACAAGAATCAGAGTGACAGTGTACAATTCTCTGGATTACTGTGAGGATTAAATAATGACAATGTCCAATGCGTCTTATTAAAGCATTAAAAAACTGACAGATAAATTTCACCATCATCATTGAGTTTATCATTTGACAAATAGCCCAACAACTCTTTTTTGTCACAAAAATTCTACCTGATACACTTTTTATCAGGTCTTGGTATTAGTTCAATACAACTGAGATAATCTAGGACAGTCTATTGTAATGGCAGACCTTGTAAATTTTCTGCATTTAGACTCAAGCATTTGGGCTTGAGCAATTTATAATCTGGAGAAGGTTCCAATTCTATGACAAATTCATTATTGCGACTCATTAAAAGTGGCAATATGGCAGCAGACCCATCTGAATTAGAACTGAACATTCAATGGCTCTAGTTTTTTTTTTTTCCTAAGAAACATAACAGTGTGTTTAATCATGGAGCTTCTTTACATTGAAAAATTTAAAGAAAAACATAGCTCATGAATTAATAATGAGTTGTAATACATTGAGAAGCCCTTTGAGGTGAAAGGTTTTGTTTGAGCTATAAGAAAAAGATTAAGAAATGTAAAATTTTATTGTAATACTGTAGTCACCAAAGGAATATTAACAAGGAAGAAATTGACAGAAGGTAAATCCCAAGGAAGTCTAAAGATTTATCATTATAATTATTAGAAACACTGAACAGTGAAACAAATACTTACCATGTGTGTGATAGGTGCTTTTTAAGTTCTTATGAATAACGTTGAATGAAATTAATGAAACCAAATTATGTGTTTTCTCTCTTTTTTTGCATTGGATCATTGTATAGTGATACTCTATTTTACTGAGCTTCACTGTACTGTGCTTCCCAGATACTGTGTTTTGTTTTGTTTCATTTTTTTATGTTTTACAAACTTCAGGTTTGCAGCAACCCTGTGTCCAGCAAGTGTACTGATGCCATTTTTCTAACAGCATGTGCTTACCTTGTGTTTCTGTGTCACATTTTTGGTTACTCACGCATTCCAAATTTATTATTACTATTTGTTACAGTGATCTGTGATTAGTGATCTTTCACGTTATTTTTGTAATCATTTTGGGGCACCATGAACTAAACTCAGATGAGAAGGGAAAACATAACCAATAAAGTGTGTGTTTTGACTCTTCCAACAACCAGCTGTCCCCTGCCTCTCTCCCTCACCTTAGGCCTTCCTATTCCTGAGACACAACAATATTAAAAAATCAAACAATTAGTAATTCTACAATGGCATCTAAGCATTCAAGAAAAAAGAAGACTTCCATGTCTCTCACTTTAAACCAAAAGAAATAATTAAGCCAAGTGGCGTAGGCATGTAGAAAGCCAAGACTGGCCCAAAGCATGGTCTCTTGCACCAGTTAGCCAAGCTGTGAATGCAAAAGGAAAGTTCCTGAAGGAAATAAAAACTGCTACTCCAGTAAACACATAAATGATAAGAAAGCAAGCAGCCTTATTGCTGATACAGAAAAAGTTTATGGACCAGCTAGAAGATCAAACCAGAGACCAGTGACAATCTTTCCTTAAGCCAAAGTCTGAGGAAGAGTAAAGTTCTAACTCTCTTTAATTCTAAAAAAGATGAGCAAGGTAAGAAAGCTGAAGAAAATTTTGAAGCTTGTAGGTATTAGCTTGTGACATTTAAGAAAAGAATTTGTCTATACAACACTAAATTGCAAGGTGAAGCCACAAGCACTGATGTGAAAACTGCAGCAATGCGTCCAGAAGACTCAGCTAGGACCACTGATGAGGTAGATATACCAGAAGTTCCCCAGGTAGGTAAAACTGCCTCCAACTGTAAGAAGGTGCTATCTTGGTCCTTCATAGCTAAGAAGATCAGTGAAGGCTTCAATTCTAGACTGGCTCTCTGGGTAGGGGCTATGTACTGGTGAATTTAAACTGAAAACAATGTTCATTTACCACACTAAAAGTCCTAAGGTCCTAAAGAATCATACAAAATCTACTCTACCTGTGTCTACACATGGAAAACAAAGACTGGACGACATGCATGTACAAACAAGCCACATATGTATAATATGGCTTATTGAATATTTTATGCCTACTGTTGAGAACAACTGCTCAGGCAAAAATGATTCCTTTCAAAATATTACTGCCTGGGTCTAGAGGAATAACCCAGGGGTTACAGTACTTGCCTAACAAATGCAAGGCCCATGCATTCTATTCCCAGAACTAGGGGTAGTGGCACCTGTCTGCAATCCCAGCACTTGGTAGGCCTTGAGTTCGACGCCATCCTGGGCTACACAGTAAGTTTAAGACTAGCCTGGACTACAAAATTGAGACCCTGTCTCAAAAAAACTACACACACACACACACTCTGAACCTAGATACCCAAGATGTCTGGTGCAGCTGTACAAGATTGGTGTTTTTTCTTTTCTTTTTTTATTTTTTTGAGACAGGGTCTTACTCTGTAATCTAGGTGGTCCTGGACTCACTACATAGCCCAGGCTGGCCTTGAACTCACAGCAATCCTCATGCCTCAGCCTCCTAGGTGCTGGGATTACAGGTATGTGCCACCACACCTGGTGTATTTTTATGTGGTACTAGGGATCAAACCCAGGACCTTGTGCACACTAGGCAAAAGCTCTAACCACTAAAATACGTTCCCAGCCCAGAGTGGTGTCCTCATGCCTGTTTACACAACATTGGTTCTGCAGCCCATAGATCAAGTAGCAATTTTCTGTTTTCAAATCTTATTTTTAAAATGCACTAAGACTATAGCTGCCAGAGATAATAATTCCTCTGATGGGTCTGGACAACCTTCTAGAAAAGATTCACCATTCTAGATGGCATTCAAAACATTTGTGATTCATATAAGAACATCAAAATATTATCATTGGTCGGGGGGGGGGGGCATACATCAGTGGTTAAAGTGCTAGCCTAACATGTGTAAGACCTTGGTGTGATTCCCCAGAACCTTATGTTAGCCGAGCATGGTGGCACAAGCCTGTAATCTCAGTATTTGAAAGGCTGAGAGAGGAGGATTGACATGAGTCCAAGGCCAGCCTGGGCTACACAATGAGTTCAGGACCAGCCTGGGCTGCAAAGTGAGACTCTGTCTGAAAGAAAAAAAAAAAAGAAAGAAAGAAAGAAAAGAAGAGAAAAAATGTCATCATCAACAGAAATTGGGAAGAAGTTGATACCAGGCATCAAAGATGACTAGGAAAGGCTCAAGACTCCAATGGAGTAAAAATGTAAGATGTGGTAGAAACAGTAAGAGAACTAGAATTAAAACTGGAATCTGAAAATGTGACTGAATTTCTACAAACTCATGACAAAACTTTACTGTATAAGGAATTGCTTCTGTGGATGAGGAAAGAAAGTGTTTCTTGAGATGGAATCTACTCCTAGCAAAGATGCTAGAAACATTGTGGACATGACAACTAAGGATGCAGAATATCACATTAACTTAGTTGATAAATCAGCAGCAGGGTTTGAGAAAACTGACCTCAATTTTTGAAAGAAGTTGTACTGTGAATAAAATACTATCATACAGAGAGATCTTTCAAGAAAGAAAGAGTCAATCAATGCCATAAGCTTCATTCTTTTCTTATTTTAAGAAATTGCCACAGCTACCCAACCTTTAACAATCACATCCTGACTACTTAGAAGTCATCAATAGCAAACCACCAGCAAAACGATTATGATTTGTTGAAGGCTCATATAATTGTTGGCATTTTAGCAGGAAATGTTTTTTTAAATTAAGTATATGTATTTTTAGATATAATATTATATATCTAACAGACTATATAGTATATAGTAAACATAACTTATGTGCATTGGGGAACAAAAATAATTCATGTTACTTGCTTTATTGCAATGGTCTATAAGAGCATCCACAATGTCTCTGAGGTGAGTCTTTATTACTAATTATAATACTATTTTCAAAAATAGTAAACCAAAGGAAATAACAAATATCAAATCAAAGTACAGTCATTTAAAACTAGAAGTCCTTTAGAAAAGGAAACTGAAGTCCAGAAAGGTTAACAGACTTGCCCAAGTCACTTCTTCACTATGATGGGATTCAAACTTGGAGGAACTGGTCAACAGCACTGGACACATTCTACAACCCCAAATGAAGGAGAAGGAGCTACAGAGAAACTCAAGCCAGGCAACTTCATGATTTGTTTGAAGGTAAACAAAAGGTTTAGGTGACTAGATGGATTCTGAGAAATGTGGGCTTCAATTATTTAAGCTATAAATGTTTCCCATTATGATGTTTAAACAGTTCATGACAGTCTAAGATAAAGATGTTTTTGTCATTAACACAGTTACATTTTATGGTATTGCAGTATAAAGTTTTTGATGTTTTTATCAAAAGATTTTATGAACAAATTGTCGGAAATTGCAATTTTTTAAAAAGAGAACGTACTATTCAGCTGAAGTGTTTTCATATATCCTCAACCTCAGCCCTCTGAAAAGGGTTATAGCTATAGATTATAAAGCTCTATTTTTTCCTATGAAAATTTATACGCTGTCAAGATTTTTATTCTATTGAACTTGAACTGGAAAGGACCCTTAAATCTGTAGACTGTAATAGAGCTGATTGATAAAGAGGTTTGAAAGGAGAGAGAGAAAAGGAAAGGCAAAAATCCTCCCTTGCATGATGGGGAACCCATCTGCCTTCCTGATCCTGAGTCAAACTGTTGCACCAAACAGAAATCTATCAATTAATGTGACCTTAGCTAAGTTACTTAACTCCTTTCACCTCCGTTTCCTCACCTGTAAAATGGAAGTCATCACATGACCCATCTCGCTTGAGGTTGTCATCAGAGTCAATGCATGTAAAGTAATTCAAACAGGGCTTGGCATATAGTAAGCATTTAATATGTGTCCGCTATTTTTATCACTCCTTCACATCGACTTACCATAACAGCCCTCCAGATGGTGAGGGTGTGATGTTACTGTCATCTTTCAAGTATTCACAGTAAAGAGGAGGAGTGGACCTTTCAAAATAAAATCCTGGTATGATCAATTATTCCTAAGGTCAAAAAACCTTTTACATTCTTCTGACATTCATTTTAGAATAAAGTCCAGACTCCTTAATAAAAACAGTAAACAGTAGTTGCTTCCTTTAGGCCAGGTAATGTGCCTGCACATGCTTTCACTCATTTAGTACGGTGAACAACTTTCTGATGGTAGTTCTCTCAGTATCTGCAGTTTACAGATAAGGGAACTGAGGCATAAAAAGATTAATTAACTCGCTCAAAATCTACTAAATAGCTTGAAACTTTCCTTTTTTCAATCTACCTTCTAAAAGTTATTTTTCTTTGTGCTCATGAAAATTGGATCACATGTGAAATATCTGGAATATTCAACTGAAAAAAAGGGGACTAGGGAAATCCGCTCAGGTGCAGGTCCGTCCTGGCTGGGCAGCAAGGTCCAACCATGTGAACTGCAATGAATTTCAAGAATCAGGGGACATCACTGAATGCTGACTAGATCTAGGCTGACACCAAAATCCTAGGGGATCCAAAATGGTTAGCAAAATGATGCCCTCTCTGGCAACAGTCACATGGAGAGCCAGTGAATACTTCTCATGCATTCATTTCAAGGCAAGAGCAAACTGAGAGTTTGGGAGATGGTTGAGCTGAGGCCTTCAAGGCAGGAAGCAAGAAAGTGAGAGTGTGACAGGCCCTCACACTCTCAGGAGAATGCAAGAAGCTGGACAAACACTGTCCCATTTTTTGGTTTTGATTTTGATACAGGATCTCCCTAACTCACTAAGGAGCCCAGGTGAGTCTAGACCTTACGGTCCTCTTGCCTCAGCCTTCCAGAGTGTT
This sequence comes from Ctenodactylus gundi, assembly GCA_004027205.1. Taxonomy (NCBI): domain Eukaryota; kingdom Metazoa; phylum Chordata; class Mammalia; order Rodentia; family Ctenodactylidae; genus Ctenodactylus; species Ctenodactylus gundi. The sequence goes on along the minus strand of PVKB01001135.1, from coordinate 85,617 downwards.
GGGACTAAAAGGCCTGGCCTCAAACCTCCTGCTAAGTTTTTCAAGGCCCTTTATGATCTGGTTCCTGCCAATATCTCCAGTCTTACTATTCTGCCTTTATCCTTCTGGCCCCACCCAACCAAATAAGAACAAGTATAAGGTGGACTATACTGGACTGCTCACATCATGTGTGCTTCCCTGCTGACCTTTGCAGACATAATCTACCCAGAGCACACCTTCCCTCTGTGCCTGGTAATTTCATCCTTCGGGTCTCACATTAGCTATCATTTCCTCTAAAGCCAGTCTTGGTGTTCCCTCCCAGCTTTCATTAAGCTCTCTTTCCGTCCAAAGTATTTTGTAGACATCTTTCAGGATTAAGCATCTTGAATTCTAACTACCTCCCCAATGAGACTGGAAGTTCGTAGAGGGCTGAGCAGAGTCTGTCTTGTTTACTTTCAAATCATCCCCATACCTGCAATGCAGAAGATGCTAAAAAATACTTGTTTCCAAAACAAAGGAAAATACAAGCTTTAAAACAGAAGAACACAGGATGAAGATACCTCCTACAATGACTGTGGAATCAAGGGACAGCAAGAATATATGTAGGCCACATTAAGTGTTGTGTGGACCACCCAATCAGCACCCTCTGGAGGATTGGAAAATGTCTACAGAGGGTCTAAATTTCAATCACTGATTTGGGTAATCATACAAAAAAAATGGATGTCTATAGAGTTTTTCAGTCATTTAGAGTGTTGCAAGGTTCACCTGGGAGACTTGAGAACTGAGACTGTTTTTATTTCCCAGGAATCAGCTGTGAAGTACTGGGATACTCAATTGAAGAAGAAAGAAAGAGAGAGAGAAAAACCAAGGATTCAGATACCACTTCTATCTCTTTAGAACTCACATAAGTCTGCTGGGTAGATAAATAGACAACTGGGAAAAAACAAAGAACTAAATAAAATAGTGACACTGGGATCGGATGTGGCAATGGGTAAATTGTAAACGCTCTTTTCTTTGAATCATTCACAAAGTTGCACCTAGTACACACACTAGGGCTAAGACTTGGGAAGGGGGTAGACACTACTCATTTTGTAGTAGCTTAGAGCACACAACTTTTAGCAATAATACAAAAGCAAGCTGGTTAAATAAATAGAAATGAAGTCCAAGGGATTTAAACATGAAAATTTTGAGGAGAAAAGTACTTCACAAAGCAAAACAGACAAAATACAAGGCTAACCAAACAAAAGCTAAATCAAATAAATAGGAATTGCCGTGTGCCCTGGAGGACTGCCAAGGAGAGTAAATTACCACAAAGAATGCCTCTGACACCAGTGTGAAGACTTCAATTCCAGAAAGGATGGGGGAGTGCTGCAGCCACTGCACAGTGAAGAGGGGAGTGGGAGATGGAAAGGCAACAGACCAGGTGCTATTTCAGGCTCTGGACAAACAATGAAACCTTCCCCAGGATACGTTCAGACAAACCATTCCCTCCCAAAGTATTACATACACAGGTCCTAATAAAAATCAGATCTAAGTCAGGCACATGTCTAACATTCTAACTATTTGGGAGACTGAGGCAAGAGGAGCCAGCTTGGGCAACAGAGGAAGACCCTTTGGAAGGCTTCCCATCTCAATTCTCAGGAAAAAAAAAAAAAAAGAACAAAACTCCACAACAAACACCTCAAGGCTCCCATCACAGTAGCCAGTGTTGAGAGGAAACAAGTCCATGAAGTCCAAATGAAACAAAGCACAGGCAATCATCTTATGCACCCAGAGATTGGAAACAGTCCTTCGGGGCTGGAGCTAAATTAGATAAGCTGGGTCTCACTCCCTGGGAGACAGCAAGCTCTCTACTCAGTTTTGGCCTTTAGAAATCAAAGCAGTAGAGCCACCCACACCACAACAGCACCGCCCCCCCCCCCACCACCACCACCACGTTTTAAGGCAAGAGCTAAGCCCTGTGTGTGAACTATCCTCAGGAAGCCCCTAACAGCCTGAATCTTAACTTCATAGCTACTCCCTCTGCAGATGGGGAAACTGAGACAAGCAGAGATCCTTTTCAAAGGTCTCATAGCTAATAAATCATGGAGCAGGAATTCGGACTCCTTTATTCTAGACCATGCTCCTTTTTGCCAACAGAATGGCAAGAGGACAACAAAATAGAGCAGTGGATAACCAACATGCATTTATTAATTTTGGGCATGGTGTGTGCTACGAACTATGTGAGATAAAACTGGTGTAAAATGATTCATTAAAAAATTGTTTCCTTTTCATTGTGTTGTAAAAAAAAAGTCTTGAACTTTATTAATCTTTAAAGAATAAAGGATCTGTACTCTTTAATATCTACCATGTCTATCCAACAAATATTTATATTGTTCACACCATTAGAAAGACTAACAAAATAAAAAAAAAAAAAAACTGAGTTTGTGATACATAGCTCAGGGGGTTTGAGGTGAAGTGTTGACATTATCTAAAATGCAGACTTATCTGAATCCAAACACTAGGGGACCCTCTGAATCTGAAGTGCCTCCAGGTTTCCTCAAATTTCTATATTGCTCTCTTCACTGACATGTCTGTACATTAATATGAGCTTTTCTTTTTATATGACCTATTTTTCCATTGGGATTAAGAGGGAAAATTACAAATCCATATTTAAAGCCATACGAACATTTAAATTCTCCCTGTTTTTGTCACACATTTTTTGGGCTTTCTATGTGCGATGAAAGATAAGAACTTGTGTGCATGATTAATTGCAATGATGAAAGGACGTTAGGCAGTTGCTTAAGAAACGAGAACAACAAAGGAATAAACTACTGCAGGCATCACCAGGACTGGAATGACACCGCTCTGTGTACTCCATCTCCATGGCAACTAGCAATGGGAAGATGAATGTTTCATAGTCACTCCGCTCTGCAGTACGCGTCTATAAATCAAACTTGCATAAAGAGCACAAGATTTCTGCTATGGGCTGTACTCAGAGCTGGTTTATTTTCCTGTTACTGTATAATTATGGAAAAGCGGCACAAAACAATGAGGTCATTTTTGGTAAGGAACAAACACAGAAATTACCAATACACCTGCGGCACAGGATGCCATGCATCTAGCAAGAAGCAAGAAGCCAGCAAGGCACACAGGAGTAAAAGCCCTGCCGGCTCCGGCGGGGGACAAGCAGCCACTTGGCTGCCAGGGCTCTGCCTGGGACACGCAGTGCGCGTGCACTCCTCCCCCTGCTCTCAACGTGGATGTGGGTGCTCCTTAATTAGCAGCCTCAGGAACAGTCCAAGTTTTCATTTTGGTAATTGAGCAGAAATGTACTCCACATGTAGTATGAAGTTTACTGAGGCAGAACAAGTATACACTTGTTTTTGTTTACACCGAAAATAGCTCATTGTGTAGAAATGAGGATTGAAAGTAACGCGGTAGCAGGGAATGGCAGTCAGGACAACCACATCTGACTCCAGCTCTGTGTAACCTTGGGTACAACAGAAAAGTTAGTTCAGCCTCCATTATCTTGCGGTACGATTTTCTTGCGGTATGTGCCTCTCAAAGTTTCTACCACCACCCAATTCCATGATTTAAATCTTTAAATCTCAAAGGTCTGACTCTATCAATCAGATCTAACCAAAGATGTTAACAGGGCTTTTTTTTTTAACAAGCCCAACACCATTATATTTTAATTTCCATACTGGCTAAAGCTCTTATTAGTAATCTGTGATTTTACCATACCATAGACACCTCCTTTTAACTTTTACAATCTTCCAAACATATAAGATTGTGTGAAAAGTTTAATAAACTATTAGCTTAATTTTCTAAAAAATAAAAAACCTTAAAGATAATCTTATAATTTTATGTTATAAAGATTGTCTACATTTAGGTAATTAATGAAGGGTGTCTGCCAATTTCTGCCTAGCAGAAAGCATCCTGCTTCTTGAAGTCCACAGTCCTTGGAAACACATGCAGGCTGTCCTGGGGGTTCACCTCCGCACACCCAGGATGCAACGTAACACTCAACAGGAGTGCGTGGAACACGTAAGTGCACAAGTAGACATCTCTTAGTGCCACCTGTGCCACAACTTTCAGAAGCCTTCTATTTCCTTCTCTAACCCTAAACTTCAAAGAAACATACAAATATCCTCAGAATAGGCAATTTTTTGGAAATAAGACATAACTATATGAGTAACTCTTCTGTAAATATAAAATCCTTGTTGAACTATACAACCTAGAAATAGCTTTTCATGACAGGAACAAGAGGCATCATGGACTCAAGGAAGGCCTGCTCTGCAAGGCCCCACTGTGTCCTCAGGTGTGCCGGAGGCTCCAGAAGGCCTGAGCCTCTGCTTCTCACCAGGGAAGTCACACCCAAGAAGGGAGCATCTGACCCATGTACCCATCATTTCATGCCTGCGTCAACTCTGAGGAATGACCTCGTTACCCCCATTTTACAAGTTGAGGAGCCTGAGCTGTAGAGCATCTCAGTAACTAGGGGACAAGTACGACATACACAGAAAACCTGAAAACTATGCCTCTGACTCCAAAGCCTGTGCTCTTGTGACCGTAAGATCATGCAACAGACTGTTGTTCTACCTGAACTTCTTCAGGGCAAAATAGTAGCAGTAATAATAATAACCTGGAAAAAAGGCCTTAATACCTAAATTGCAATATTTCTGCTGTTACAGGAATACATGTATGTACAGGAAAAAAAAACACAGTAATAACAATGCAAGTCAATAGTTCTTAAATCTAAAGAGTAAAACCAGGACTACCACTCTACTTCTCTTTCGTACATTACAGCCCGCACTTCCATTCCCCAGACGAGCCAGCTGAAGGCTGTTCCAGGATGGAGTCTGATGTCACACAATCACGCAATCTCCAACATGTGACTACTGCCATAAGCTGATAACGTCTCTAAAGGAGCTCACCAGAAACACACATCCTGCTAGCCATCTGAGGAATTTTGTTTGCTTCCTTGTCTTCAGAAATGTAGTAATTTGGGCATATGTTTTTAGCACTAATTTAAAAAAAAAAACTAACAAAATCACACATATTAAGGAAAGCTCCAGGTTATTCTCTTCTCCTTGCAGTCAGTTTCTTATCAGAGTTTCTAGCACCACCAACTGGTTAAAGAGATCTACTACATATGTGCTTGGCATTCAACCAGTTTTGTTCATTGAGAGGGGATCATACATTTATTTCACATTTAATTTATGGTAAAGTAATTTGCTTTAATCAGTAAATAAACTTAGACATGGCTTTCTTTGGTCAGTCAAATTAATAAAAAATCCACTCTGGCTTTTTCACAAAAGAATGAGGTATATTTTGCTTAGCAGAAGAAAGAAAAGTAAATCTGCCCACTAGAGTTAATTTGATTTATTCTACCATAAACCTATCCTCAAAGAGAAAAGATTAAGAAATGCAATGAAAATTAGAAATGAAAAGCAAGCTAAATGGTACTGAATACTATGCTAGCCTACAGTGTTAACATCAAGCATTAGTTTCATTAAAAATAAAAATGAGGAAGTAGGTGACTTCACATTTTTAAAAATTCTGAACTTTTTCCACTAAGATTCCTTTCTCAAGGATCAATATTGCCATCTGACAGGATAACATAAATGGCTATTTATCTTTCCTTCCTGTTTAGCTGAACCACACCTGGCAATGGGTACCAGCATAGCAACAGCACCATTGAGCCCTCAGGGTAAAACGTGATGTCTGTACAATGAATCGATCTGCGAAGTAAGCATCCCTGAGGAACTCATTCCAATTGTCCTCCAGACTGACTAATTTGTGGCTGCGCAGTGTTCCCAAAAGTACATCTAGCCACTTGTTGTCATGATAAATATGTAACCTTCAGAATGAATGGCAACTCTCACTGCAGACTTTAACTTTAGACAATACACAAAAGAAAAAGCAAAAGAAAGTTCCAACCAAATAAGACCTTGACTCTGATGGCAAGGTTCCATTTAAAAAAAAAAAAAAAAACTTCCTAACAGAGGTTTTAAATGATTGCAACAATTCTGTGGTGACAGTAGTTTAAATCTCTAATCCAATATGAAGTTAACTTCATAGTTTTTTTTTTCTTTTTAAGTTTCCAAGTCCACATCCGCAATGGAAAGCAAAGGAGACAATGAGAAATTAAAGGTTGGCATCTGTTGCAAGCAGCTTAACATGTGATTTGCACCTGCGCATTTTGGTCAAGCTCACTTATGCCTTGGCTTACTTACTCAGTTCACCCCTCTTCCATCCATGCATTTATAATCTCTTCAGGAAATGCAGCTAAATTCCAGCAAGGAGGGAGGGATAGTGAGACACTCATACGGCCCCTTTCTCTCCTTGGGTGAAAGTCTCACATTTTAAAAATGGCTATTTAAAATGCCACCTGAAGGCAAAAAATTTTTATTTGACATCATCATGAGTGGATGATGAGGAACCTTAACTAAGATATGGCTTAAAAAAAGCATTTTGCAACTTTTATTTATTTTTATTTCTAAATATATCTTTTCATTAAATAATACTTAATGTTATTTAATCTTTTTGCGGTATGACTGACTGAAAATTGTATATATTTAAGGTGACAGCCCTGTAAGTGCATCTTGGGCAGTGATTCCCACACTCAACCTAATTAACATTGTCATCATCTGTCACAGTTGCTTTGAGTGTGTTTGTGTGGTGAGAATATAATACTTTTGAGATGTGATGAAAACACTTGGCCATATTAGTAACATGATTGTTGTCAAATAAAATCTTTAGGTTTTCAGTTTTCTATGATTTTTTTTGACCCAAAGATAAAATAAGTGAGAATTATCTCCAGGTTGGCTTGTTAAGGAGCCTTAGGTTTTCTGTAAAATGAGTAGAAATACCAGTAAATGTAGAAGGTCACTGTTGGGATTCAGTCAGGTAATGTGTAGCAGGTGTTTGGTGAAAGGGAACCAAGGTCACTGGCTGTGGAACAATCCGGTGCAAAGAAGGCTGGAGAAGACAGAGAACTAGCAGAATCAAGGTCAGAGGCCAAGGCACACTTCAGAATGCTTTGGGAAGCTGACAACAACAAACCCTGAGAAAAAAAGGACATGGGATAACTGGACGGATGCAGCCAGCAGAACAGCTTTCTAGGTTGCAAGGATTTGAGTTTATCTGTAGGCAGGATTGGAAATTATAGCAAAGGTAAATAAGAGCCGATGGAGAAATGTCTTAGATCAGAAGGAGAAGGAATGAGACCAAAATAAAACAGAGAAACTAGGCAAGGAAGAGGAGAAAAAAGAGGAGGGAGAGGAGAGAATCTAATGTGAATCTGACAGGAGGCGGCAATCAGGCGGGAATGCAAGTGATGAGGAGCAGCTGTAAACACAGATGAAAGTTTGCAGGTGGGGCTTACCATCTGTTGTGCAGCATCCTTAACAAGCCACATACAGGTACCATTCCATGACCCAGAGACAAGGGACCCTTGTTGTAGAAGATTTCATTACTACTTTGCTCCAATTTTTTCTACCAACAGGTTGCAAAAAAGTAGGAAAGAAGAACAGAGATTACAGACAACATGGAATTCGTAAAATACAATGCTGAACTTTAAAAGGGGTTTCTAAATGAGTCAATGTATAATTACATCATTTATATAAAGAGAAAGAGTTTAGTTTAGTACCCTTAACTCAATAAAAATTTAGATAAAACTCCACTTGTCAACTTCAATATTTTTGTTTTTATAATTTATTTGGTCAGTATACTGGCACAGTAATACAATTCCCTAGGAAAAAAGTATGACATGTGCAGTTCTACCAAAGCACCTGAACTAGAATAGAGTGCCTGCACACCTTCAGGTGGTAAGATGCTGTGTCAGCTTCCCTTTGTATATTTTCGGAAACTGTTCTTTTTGTTTATATTGCACTTAATCAAATGAAATCTCAAGGACAACTACTCAGGCCAAATCAATGCAAAGGAACAGGGAAACGCTGCACAATTAGGCACCCAGTTTATCAAGAGCTTTTTCAGGGAGAAGGGAATATGTCTTGCTTCACCATGTCTGTGCTCGGCCATGTGGGACTATAAGGGCATCGTCCCGATCCTCAGAGTCTGCACTGTTAGAAGTGAGGAAGGAAACTAAGATGAGTGGTGAAGACAGCAAGCTGGCAGAGCAGCCTGCACTGTTCTGGCTCCATTACTAGCCAGTTCATGACCTCAAGGCCCTTGACCTGTCCAAGCTTTTCCTTCATCTGTAAAAGGGAGCAGCATAGCCAACCTATGAGGTTTCTATCAGAGCACACGTCACACAGCACCTGGTCCACAACAACCACTGGAGGTGGTGGTGTTACCATCACCGACTACATTAATGTGGCAGGTAAGACAGCAGTTCTAAGAAAAGGGAAAAGTATTTTGTGAGCTAGAGCAGTAAGAGAAGGCCATCTAGAGAAAAGTGCTTAAGAAAGTAATACATGCCATCTTGAAATGTGGCTGAGGATAGGGGAGGAGTAGGAGAGAGAACAGCAAACCTGGCATAAGCAAAAAATACCAGAAGACAAATGAGACAGGATCAGTCTACACAAGGGAATTGTGATGGTGGGAAGAACTCCTACACTGGGAAATGCTGGGAAACCCGTGAAAAGGGCCCACCACTCTCTATCAGCCTCGTATGTCAGGGGAAGGAATCTAGCCATTCTGAGGAAGGCAATGAGCGGCAACTCAAGTCAGGAAGTAACATTAAGAAGAGGCAATTATGCACTCATTAGCCTACATTTAACTAGAAGGGTAGACCAGTGATCTTCAAACCATGTGCATATGAATCATTTGGGGATCATATTAAACACATCAGACTCAGGACCTTTGCTGGGGCGGGGTGAGATTAGGTACCACCAATAAGTTTCCCAGTGCTCAGCTACTGCCTCCTGGAGCACCCTTTTGCATGACACGGATGCATCTATTCAAAGTAGTATGGTGGAGGAGCATGGCTGGGTAGGAGGCAGGTAGACAAGATGGCTAACCTTGAGGTAGCAAATTCATAGGACAGTATGTCACAGGTAAAATTATACTACTGCAAACTTTGGACCTGATTTTAGCCAATCTATAAGAAGGACAAAAATATGGTATAGTTCCTAATTCTGAGCCTGTTTTTTCATGACATTTTAAAATAATTTAATTTTACTATCTCATGAAATATGAAACTTTTATTATAGATACAAGTTTCTCTTATTTTATAAATACAACATACACTATTATTAAAATGTCCACCCACGAGTTTGTTATCTACTGTAAAGGAAAAAAAAAACACAAGAAATTGATTCTTTTTTCCTATAAAGGAAAATGGCATGAATACATTCATGACATGCAGCTATTAATAACATCAAGGATGACTGAAAGGGTTAGCAACATTTGGTCACAGAAAGAAATCATGGCAGCAGTTTCTTTTGTGACAGTTAAATTAAAAGAAAAATAGCCCTTGTGCTATTATAACAAGAACAGCATATTCAACAGTATATGTAGATGAGGAACTGGATACAGCGGACATAACACTTGTTACAGTGACATCTCAAAAACGAAACCTAGGGTTGGATGGCTGTCAAACCCTGTAATTTCCTCTTGAGAACAGTCTCTGTCACACTGACAGACCACATCTGTATTCATGCTGTGGTGGCTTCTGAATAATATCTGTGGTGCACAGAGAAAATAAAGGAGTCTGCCATGCCACTCTCCATGATAAATAACCCCACTAGAGTTCCGGAGCTTGAAGCAGCCTCCCAGAGCATAATGCACAGCAAGCTCACTTTGGAGCTCAGGAGAACGCACCCTCACGGGCTAGGTGACTGGGAGACAGATGGCCCAGTGGCAGGACTAGAACCAAGAGGTGGACTGGGCTCCACCCATGACCCTTTCCTGGCACCAGTCCTTGGAGTGCATGCTGAGTGAAGAATGAAGCAACAAACACACCACCACCATGGCAAAATGCCTGTTCCAGACATGAGCCTTTCGTTGACATTGCAGGCAGCCAAATGTGTTGGCTGTGGGGAGCGTGAGGACCAACACTCTCCTGCACCCGCTCGTGTCAAGCTCACATTCTGATACACAGGAAATAATGTACGTTTACAAATGACTAGGTGAAACCAAAAAAAAAAAAAAAAGAAAGAAAAGAAAAGAAAAGAAAAGAAAGAAAAAAAAAGAAACTATCTTATGTTGGATTGGGAGCTTAAAGCAGAAGGTAAAGACAATTTCGTCTACCTTGTCTACCTTTCCTCTACCTTGGAAGGTGGGTGGGTAGGGTGTACAGTAGGACTTGTTTCAAGATAAAAATTTCTTAATCAGTAGGCCTTGAAGGACGAGCACAATCTGCATTTGAGTGGGATTAACATAAGAGAAAACTATTGAACCTGTGTGTTCTTAACACAGAAGAGGTTAACTATTCCCTCCTAGCAAACAATATCCTTAATAACATGAACTAAGATTCCTGAAGAAACCAAAATCACATTCTATGTGAAAAGTCGCCACTCTTCTCTATCTGTTCCTGGTTTAGTTTCTAAGCTTTAATCTCTGTGTCACCAATTCTAAAGTTCATGCTTGTCGAAGAACTGTTCTCAAGAGTAAGGAAAAAATTTAATCCATGGGACAAAATCAATTAACAAAATCAATCTATTAAAATGGCACTTTATTAAAATTACTAATAAACAACTATGTAGCTGGATTTACATTTTTAAATGTTTGATACATAATAATGGTACATATTGGTGGGACACTTCAATACTTTTATATACAAATGCAATGTGTAGTGATCAAATCAGGGTAGCCAGCATGTCCATTCCCTCAAATGTTTATCATTTTATAGCTGGATTTTTAAGCATAGATTTATTCAATCTATACATGTGAAAGTCCCTTGAAGTCCTTTGGAGAGAAAATTCTGAGGCCAATTTGAAAAGCTTAAACATATTGCTACTCCTCATGTAGTAAACAGATGAAAGGACAGGAAAGGAAATCTACAACCATGAAATTTTGAAACAAGAAACAATAGAACTAAGAAAGCATTCGACTTGCAGATAAAACACGAAAATTCATGAAATGAAAGCTAGAAACTCCAGAAGTCTACCTTTGCCATGACACTCATGTACCAAGTAGAGCTCATGATTGGCATCTATGTGTGCCTGTGAAGAGGGGGTATGATTTTAAGTCTTTTTATATTTTCCTTTACACAGAATCATGTAGATTCAGTTCAACAGTCACCACCAAAGTTGGTACTCCCTACAGTAACTTCTCTGACTGAGGTCATATAACCACACAGACTTATTCTGAATCCTAAAATAATGACTGGGAACCTTCCCCTAACTAAAAATGGCCCAAGAAAATACTACATAACACACTGGCTGCTTGCAGAAAGGAAATTATGGAAAGCTAAAGAATATAGTGAGGAATAACAGCTCAAAAGAGATATAAATAATTTTTTAAAAATAAATGTTATCTTAAATTACTTTCCTTTAGGCTCAGGGGCTCTGTAGGATCTTCTTCTACGCAGTGCAATGTAAGCATCTGCTAACTAATTTTATCCTGGCCTCATGACAATTCATTAGTCTATTACAGCCATGATATGAAGCATATATAATTTTTCTACCAGCAATATATTCATCACTCCACTATCCAATGTCTCCTAAAAGCCGAATCCTCCACACTGAGTTTTGATACTGAAATTATCCAACAAGTCATGATCCTTTTCAACCAGTTTTTAATACCTCAAAAAAGAGAGACTGATGCTTTATGTACTTTGACCTTCCTCCATACCTTATGAAAAAGGGGATTCTTATACAAAAATATATCACAACAGAACTTTAAGTGTATAAGGCCTGGAAAGCACTGCAGTGCCTCAGTATTTCTGCTGCCCATCAGCCTGTGGCAATCTGCCTGTACCCTCAGAATCCTGGACAGTGGGTCAGTCCACAGGCCTTCCACTATCCACATTTCATTTCATGGCTGTGAAGCAGAAGAAGCTACCCAGAGATTTTTGCCAACTGACAGGTGGTGGGAATATACAAACACCAGTGCTTATAATAAGATGGAGAAGGGCCCTAGGCGTGGAGAAATAAACATACTCAGGCAGAGAAAACGCCAGCCAGAAACACACAGGGTGCTGAGAGCATGCAAAGTCAGAGAAGAACTTCAAGCCAGTTCCCTGATGACAGCTGAGCCTAAACCATGAACTGGAAATCCTCCAAAATAAAGCAGAGAGAGACAGCCAGAGATTAATTCATGAAAATCATATGTAGAGAGAGAAAATAGAAAATGAAGCCACATGTGGCTATAAAGCTCCTGATTGCATTTAAAGTACTCTTTTCTAGTTTATAAGAAATAAATTAAACCATGAACAAAAGCATAAGTGAGAATTTTACAAGTGATAATAGACCAACAATTATTTATTAATTTCAATGAATAACACAACATGCCTAGGACAATAGAGATAAGCCCATAAATTCAAAGAGCTCATAATATTTTATGAAGATAATCAAAAACACTGAATGTTATTTATCAAGTTAACTGATTGAAAAAACACATAACAATAAATACCATTAAGATTTAGAGAAAGAAAATGAGACAGTCTAACTAAGGGGGAAAAAAGGTTTTACTGATCAGAGGCTTAAATAGAGAGGCAGGGTGAGGGTCGAAAGGTGAGAGGGGAAGGATTTGTAATTTTGCCACGATAGTATATGCACAAAATACTCAAGATCAATGTAAACATTATATTTTGCTTTTATACATATCAATAAAATGGAAAAAAGAGAAAGTCCAAATTTGAACAGCATGAAGTAAAGGAAGTTGCAACCGGGCAAGAGAATCTGAATGAAATATAAATGTACATCACATAATCAAAGGAACAATTACTGGGCCAAGAGAAACACAGGAAGTTGGGACTAATGAAAGATGAGTCTAGAAAAGAAACAGATGTTAGAAAAGGGGCCAGATGTTGGACAGCCAGGTTAAAGAATTTTAACTATACCCATTAGAGTTATTGAAGATTTTTGAATATTAAAACCACTACAAAGTTTTCAACAAGTTTATTAGTGTTAAAACTATTTATTATTTTAACTTTTAAGGGCTAGAAACTAAGCTCATTACCTGACATTAATCCACCATAGGAACAGTACTATTCAACTCATGTTTCTGTGTTTCTGCCCTTTTTGGTGGGCAGGGAAGAAAAAGATCTTCAAGAAAACTTATTAAAAGCTTCTGACTCATGATGAAACATCACATTTAATACATCCTGAGCTATTTTAGTACACAAATATACAAACATGTCTACCAGCCCTAAGAGGAACTCTTTTCTTCAGAAAACTTGCTTTCATTACTTTATATGAAAAATGTTATAATTTGCACAACCTAAGCAATCACTTTTAAAAAATAAATCTCAAGAACCATTGCCTCCCATAATAAAGCAAACACTTTAATAAAATGAGTTCAAAGTAGATTTAGAAAGGCTAAGAGGAGGTACTAAAAAATAACAAGACACAGCAAAATAGCATAAATGCATGATACTTTTCAAGAAAGAAATATAAGAGAAAAATTAACATTAAAAAGTCACAATGGATATTGCACAAAAGATAATATAGACACTGCACAAAATATACTAGAAGACATGGTGAGTAAAGCAGACAATTAATGTAGAAATTAGCTGATCTTTGTGGTGCAGGCCTATAATCCCAGCATCCTGGGAGGCTGCGGAAGGAGAATTCTAAGTTTGAGTTAAGCCTGGAAAATTTAGCAAATTAGTAAGACCTTGTCTCAAAATCAAACCCAAAAGAGTGGCCACGGTGGTAGATAGTGTGAAGGACCTGGGTTCCATCCCCAACACTGGGGGGAAAAAAGAGGCTTCTAACATAAGCATAAAACAATATTTCAAAAAGAAAAAAAATGGCAGAAAAAGGCAGGTGTGGTAGCACACACCTATAATACAAGTATTACGGGAGGCTGAAGCAAGAGTATCGTAAATTCAAGTCTAGCCTGAGTAATTTAGTTACTTAGCAAAACCCTGTCTTAAAATTTTAAAAAATAAACATAAAAACAAAAAACAAAATAGGCCTGGTAACCTATACTGCAGTCCAGTAACCCTGGCATTCTGAGAGGTTGAGGCAGAAAGTTCATGAATTCCAGCCCAGGTTGGGCAATGTCATGGTTTGAATCTGCAGTGGCCTCTAAAAGCCTCATGTATTTGGATGCAATGCAGTTTGGCGGTGGGGCACTGTTGGAGTGAAAAGATGCATGGAGTCTGACCTGAAAGAATTACATTCATCTGTTGAGATCGGGGGCGGTAGCCCAGGCAGAATTTTCAGGACTGTGTTATTGGGCCAGAAAGCCAGGAGGAGGCACCCATCCTGGGTTTGGACACCCCAACTGGCAGCTTGAACTGAAGAGAGGAAGGAAGATGAAACATTGTTACAGCTTCTTTCTGGGAAGATTCTGACCTTGCCCTAGCCTCATCAACTGCCTCCTCTCTTCACGTGGCATTCTTTCTGCAACAGGGTCAGCGGCTCTCCAGTGTCCGCCATCTGCTTCCACCATGGCCTGCTGCCCGTGAATGCACAGTGTGAGACCTTCTGAAACCGTGAGCTAAACTAAATCTTTCCCCCTTAAACTATGGATATCAGGTATTCTGTCACAGCAACTAGAAAGTAACCAAGACAGGCAACTTTGTGAAATTCTGTCTCAAATCAACAATAAAAAATGTCAAGGATGTAGCTATGCAAAGGCCCTGAGTTCAATTGTAGTACTGGGGAAAAGAGGAAAATTCAAAAATAAAAATATATGTACATATACATAGACACTCATGTATATATGAATAAAAGTTGTCAGCATTTGATTATATAATTTTATTCAGGTATAACAGCCCAGGTAAGTATTTTTGAATATGAAAGACAATAAAGGAATATAGTTCTAATGACCTTAAAAGAGAGTAAACTTCAACTAATGAAAACTACAGCACATTGCTTGGTGTTGAGCTTTGAATTTATTTAACTGTAAAATTAAGATTTAAAAAAAAAGACTGCAGAATAGAAAGTAAATGCTACAAACCCTGAACACACACACACACACACACACACACACACACACACACACACACACACATATTTAAAAACCATATTGCTTTCACTCACGATAAAAATCAGTAACATAAACACCAGTTAGGCAACAATTCACCAACCTAATAAAGATATCTCATTTAACAGTCTTGAAGCAACATGCTCAGAATTAATGAAGGATAGCCAGTGTTGCTATAAGGTGAGTGGCTCTCTAGTGCCATAAGTCCCAGACACTTTCTTTGGATTATTTCTTTCTGTTGTTTGGTTGGTTGTACTGTTGGGGTTTGTTTTGGCTTACAAAATGTCTGTATAATATGGGTCAGTACTTTTGAAAGAGACTCCTGTTTTTCTTTTTAATATTAGTATGTACTTGTGATACATAATAATAACATTCAACTTGAAAAAGTGGTACATATACGTATTGCATATTGATCAGTTTTACTGCCCTTCTCTTTCCCACCCTCTCTTAATCTTGTGCAATTCCTCTGGGAAGAACCTGGCAATCAATGAACTGAAGATTAGGAAAATTTATTTCTTTTGTCATCCAAATCACAGGGGACTCTGGTCTGGCTAAGGTTCTCTCCTCTAGCTGTTCTCTTACACTGCTCTTCAGGTACCAGCTTCCTACTGGGTAACTATGGGCACAGGGAATGAATTCTAATCATGCTGGTAATTATTTCAAATGCTACTCTGGCTTCTCCAAAAAATGGGTATAGCCTTAGAAACATAAGATTTTGTGTGACTAACTGACCTTAGCAGCTGTTTTTTAATTCATGAAAACTGTCTGCATCACTGAAATAGGATGTGTGTGTGTCAGACATCTTCATTTCAAAATTTTGGCCTACTTCAATTCACTCAGAGGAAATCTTCTCTCTTCTTTTTGAGTTGACAATTTTTCCACACCTTTTATTCATCTTTTATTCTTGTTTAAGAGTTATGATGTTAATATAATCTTAAAATATAATTGAAAATTAATTGATTAATTAATTAATTGAGACAGAGTCTCACTTGTAGCCCAGGCCAGTCCTGAACTCACCAGCATAGTCCAGCCTGACCTTGGGCTCAGGAAAATCCACCTGCCTCAGGCTCCCAAGTGCTGGAATTACAGGTGTGCACCACCTTTCTGTGGTGCTGGGGAATTGACTCAGAGCCTTGCACTTGCAATGCAGGCACTTCAACTATAATGCCATTCTTCTAGCCCCATAACTGAGAATTTAAACAGGGCATTTTCAATCAATTAACATGCCTTGTTCTGATTGTTCTGATTACAGTGGTTTCCAAAATGTTTTGGGTACACAACTCTAGCAAATAGTACAAGATTTTGGGCCACATAACTCACAATATGAATGCATGTATTGATAGAGCATATGCATATATGCTACTATGTTAATAGATTAGATACATCATAAAATACAGAAATTTCTAAGGAATCAAATAAAGAATATTTTACTTATTCATGGCAAATAATTTTGGCTATTGCTATAAATTAATGTTTAACAAGAACAATGTAATATAGTTTCACTTCTGAACATCTTGGATTAATCTTTCATGATTGATCAATGTAAATTTCAATTTGATATTTGATTTTAATGGTTATCTTAGATACCTCATCAGATTATGGAGCTTTAAATGCAAACAGTTCATTATGGCCTATATATTATCAGTTTTAAAATTCATCCTCAAGTAATGCAAAGGTTTAGGAGCTTTTCAGTTGTGTTATTATTATTATTGTGATTGCTAATTGAAACTCAGTTAATAAGTTCTCATCTTTCCCAATATCTAACTTATTAAAGCTATTCAAGTTTTATATTTTAAAAAGTTGTGTCCTAAAGTGATATTTTAGCCAGGTTAAAACATACCATGCCCCACTCAGTAAACATGTAGGCATTTAGCTTTAACAGGTAATGCATATCATTTTTAAAAATAAAATTACATTCCCAAATATCTATATTTAGAAATGTTCTTGCAGCATAGGCTTCTTCCAGAGGCTGTTACCTCCACACTCAACGTTAAAACACTGTTCCTTGAAGGGCTAGATTTAAGTGTCAATCTCTACAAGGTGGCATCTACTAAAACCATTTGACACAAAGGCAAGCAAATATAGGCACTTTGTCTTTTTGTAAAAGAAAAAGAGGTACCAATTTTTAGTTCTTGCTAAAGCAATCTCTATGTGGTAGAAATACATTGATATTCATTACCAACCTCATCACGAAGTGTCTGAAAAGATGGCAGTATACTTTAAGAACATGTTTGTATGAAAGCCACTAAGTCATATTGTCTCCTAGCACTCTGTATGCATCTGGCATTAACGTCTTTGCTCTTCTTCACGAGCTTACTCAATAGCCTGCTTGTGAGTAAGGCAGCAAAAGAATCCCATATATGTCACCATTAATGGTAACGCATGTAAATCCTTATTCAAACAACCTGCTTCGTGTTTTCCATTGAGCAGAGCTGGCTTCTGGTCAGATTTCACTAAATTACTTTTCTCCCAAGTGGGAATATCTGCCAGATGTCCCCAATATCCATTCTCTCTTTCCTCCATCCTCGGTCATCCATTAGTAAACACATTACAGCCCACAGCAAAGTCTACAGTTTCTAATCCCTCTTATCCATTCCCTTGCAGAAACATAGAGCCTTGAATCTCAGCGTTGTTTACTAAGATGTATGTAGGAATAATTTATAAACTTTATAGGATGGAGAGGTCTTTTTTTTTTCCTGCTAACTAGCTGGAATACAGATTGATGGCTGTAACTTAAGTAACTATCTTGAAGCCAAGAGGAGAAGCCAAGTGATAAAGGAACCACAGCAACAAGCAAGGCAGAACCTGGGTCACTGAGGACTCTGTCATAATCACGCAGCAATGGGTTACTATGTTCACGTGAGAAAGAAGTACATTTATATTTCAATGGGCCTCCAATATTTGTAGTTTTCAGCTCCATACTGGTATACTGAACTCTATTTAAAACCTGGTGACAGGTACGATGAAGAGCTCTCATTCTGTGTCAGAGGAGACCGTCCACCATTTTCTCACATCTCTGTGTGCTTGCACTATTAATGTTACCTTCATCCTATGGTTTCCTGACAGAACTGCTTTTAAGCCACTTGTCCACCTTGTCAACTTTTAGTTCCTAAAACTACACAATATGAACTTTAAATCCATTCTATCAGATGTGTGTGAACTGCAATCGATGTCAACAGCTTAGAAAGCAAATGAGGAAGGGGTCCAACACTAGGCACTTCAGCTCTTCTCTCTAAGCAACTTAAGAATTTGTATCTGGCAAATACAGACCCCTGGCGGCCATCAGTACCCACAATGAATCTTAATATACAATGTACAAAGTTCTGTTTTCTTTCTGCTCCTGTCCTGCCACTACCAACAAGCATTTTTGTGTGTCTTCCTGGTATACTCCACCTGCCTCAGAGCCCACTCTCAAGGGTGTGGCTGGACCTACAGCAACTATAGATTTCTCCTATGGAACATGATACTATGTTGTAAGACAGAAAAGTCCACAAGTAAAAAAAAAAAAAAAAATCAGCACAAGTTAAAAATTCTCCATAAAAGTGAACATTTGCAAAAGCAAATGTGTTACAGTTTGGATCTGCAATGACCCTGACCCCAAGCCTCGTGTATTGGGAGGGTGACTTAACTGTGGGAGCTAATTGGATCAAGTGAATTAATCTATGGGTTCTGTGGGCTGTTAAGAGGTGGGGCCTGGTCAAGAAGGGCAGACCACTGAGGGTGTGTCCTGGAGGGACCTAACCCTGCCCCAGGTCCTTCCAGTGGCTCTCTCTCTGCTTCTGGCCACGTGGATGAGCAGCTATCTTCCACCAGGCCGTTCCACCAAGTCCTTCCACCAAGCCAGCTAACCATGCAGGGACAGACTCGAGACCTGTGAACTGTGAGCTAAAATAAGCCTTTCCTCCTTAAGTTGTGGGTGTTGGGTACTGTGTTAACAGCAATGAGGAAGTGGCTAAGACAAAACAGTAAGTCAAAGGGCGTGTGGACATGAAGATTTTAATGCCTTACCTGAATACCTCAAGAACAGTCCTTTCTCGTAACTTGGGAGCCACCCTTCTAAAAGCTTTTTTGAAATCTTCCAATGTTAAAAAGCCACGATCTATTTGAAGACAAAATATGAATCATTCACTTACTTATATAAACCCCACAGACTATCATTTCAGCTATAATATCTGTGTGAAACTATTTTAATATATTAGGAGAAAAGCAGTAATTTATAGTTGATTTTACATATACGATGATCTGAGGTTGTCTCAATGGAGGAATTTAAGAACCTAGTAATGCTCTCCCTTTTGATGCACTCCAAGATGATCCTGAAGGTCACGTCCAGCCCTGCCATACTGCTGGTGCTCTAAGTGCTCAGGAGAGGACTATGCAGACACGATTGTAGCAACAACCATTAGGCTTCATGTCTTTGTGAAATGCCAAAATATTTTAATCTTCAGATTTTATCTTTTCTTTCTTTTTTGGCATTAAAATTATGACACAGTAATATTTAGGAGGAGACTATAACCACAGCCAATGCACAAACCTAGAATCTTCCAAGTCCTGTGAAGGATCCTGTGTTGGATCTGTGGGGTTAGGAACTTATAGTCACTCTTTTCCAACACATCTAGTATGGAAAAATAATTCCTCCAACATGTATGGGTCAAAGTAGAAGTTGAAAGAGAAGGCTGCACAGCCTCACAAACTTCTATATGGAGCTTGTGGCCTACATTCCCTCACGATCAGTCCTTCTTTGGTTGCTATTACGAGACAGATACAATATGTAAAAACATAGGTATGCTATGTAAGTACAATCATATAGCTATAACTAGTTCCTTTGTGGTATCTGACAACAATTTGAGATCACAATGGAGAAACATTTATTCCAACACCTACTAATAACAAAAGAATATAGTAAAATAATCTCCCAAGCATACTGTGTATTTGATTTGCTGAGGGTAATATTCCCATTCATAAATCCTTAGCAGTAATTTTTTATATCAAAACACTTTAAACACTTTAAAGACACTTACAGTGAGCATCAAAAGCTGTGAAGATGTGCCTTATCTCATTCTGATAGAGTTGAGCTTCCTTCTTTTTCCTTACAATATTTAAAAAATCCCCAAGTAATATGCCTAAAAGTTGAAAAAAACACAATTATCAAAGATGACTGTCCTCTTCTTTCAGAAATAAATGAAACAGACACGAATGGGTGATAAATATTACAACTAATCAAATTTTATCTTAACTTCAATAAATGGTATGTATTCCTAAATAAAATCAAAATGACATTTTGCCACATGCTAAGTAAACCCAACCCTACAATCGATAGTGGAAATGACAGGCGCCGTTAGATTTCACTGAGCTTTTTTAAGGGACAAAGGAATGGTGACCTTGTAAAAGTTCCACACTCTTCTCTCCAACAGATCTAAAAGATAGGCATGAAACCACTTATCAAACAAGGTCTCATAATTTTTCTTTCCTTATGCTTCCTTGATCCCTTTTTCCTAGTCAGATGTCATTATGGCAGGGTTTTCTTCCAACTGGGAGATGGGTCAGAGAAGTAGTTTCTCAAAAGTCAATACCAATTGCATACCACAGATAAAGGTGGAGAGAACATTACATAAACAACAGAGCTGGCGCCATCCCCAGCCCTGGATACACCCCGCAATGTGCTCAGCAGCCTCAGGCTCTGCTTCCCGTGACTCTCATAATAAAAGAGCCCAGCGTGATGATATGAGATTGGGTACTGTGCTTACAGTGTCTATTAAAATGAATTCAAATGCGATCTTTGTAGTAGGTTTAAGGAGTGGAGCCAAGAATTTAAACATGTTAGTGAACTGAGCCTTAAATATCTGGGGGAAAAAAGCAGTTCATTTTTAAAGCGCAGAATTTCCATTAAAAAGTTATCACTCTGTTTTAAAAATAGCTCCAAATTACATAATAAGCACATGTAACATTTTCCTTTGGGTAAGGGAACTATAATAAGCCATACACCTTTTCTAAAATAGTTCTAATAACTTTAAAAAAGTTAAATAATTTTCTTCATTTCCCATACTTTTTCTTATTTGTAGTTAAAGATCTGTAACCTTAAAAAATTGATTTATCTTTTTGTTTTTATAAGTAAATGATTTTCACAAATTTTTGAATTATATAATCTTTATTTACCACATTAGAAATTAAAACAGAAATTTAAGAATCATTTATCAATTCATTTAAAAATCAAAATACAGGCATTATGTGTTCTCTTAAAAATGTTAAGTAAAAATAGTTACATTTTTTAAAACAAAACAAATTTTTTACATTTACTTGGCACCCTCACAAATTATCTTTTACAACTTTTTACACCTACTACGAGCCAGGCACTGCATTAAGCTTAGAAACAAAGCAGGGAGACAAAAGACATGATTCTAGTTCTGAGGGAAATTGTGGGTTAGTAAGGAGACAGTTATTACGCAGGTACAACTGCAAACACACACATGTATATGGCAATGAGGAAGACCAAGCAGGGAGGATGCAAGGGTTCTGGGAATGCTTGTGTAGCACAGGCTCTGGCAAAGGAGAGAGTGCCTAGAGGAAGATATATTTAAGCTATGACCTAAATCATGAGACAATACCAACCAGCCACAGTATGGGAAGAACCATCCAGGCAGTGGCCACCATGGGATGAGAAAATAGGAAAATGAAAAGAGAGAGAGAGAGAGACAGTCAGTGAAACAGAGACAGAAAGATGAGTCAAGGGTGCTAAGGCAGGGAGGGCCAGAACTTCCAGGCCTTTGTGGGCTGCAGTAAATAATTTGGGTTTTATTTATGTTGCAAAAAGAAGGCAATAATAAGTATGAATTGAGAAGTGATAGACCTGGTTTAGATTTTTTTAAAAAATCATTCAGGCTATTATTTTGGGAAAAAGAAAAAAAAGAAAAAGGAAGCCAGTGAGGGGCTGACTGGCAAGAGAGGTGATTGCCTGGGTGCTGGCAATAGGAACAGGAGGCGTGAAGGTGTCCAGGTATATTTTAGCACATGACACAAAGTGTGGAAGGATTAGATGTGGTGGGGAAAAAGGAAGAAAGATGTCAAAAATAACTCACAGACTTCCCTGTCGAAGATCAGGCAGCTGAGGATACTTGAGACTGTCTCTACATCCCTAGTTCTGTTCCACTGGTTGATGTGTCTGTTTTCATCCTAATACCATATAGATTTTTATCTGTTACTTTGTAACATAACTTCATGTCTGGAATTGTAATGCCATCTGAATTTGTCTTGATGTTCAGGACTACTCTGGATATTCTGGATCTCTTTTGATTGCATATGGATTTTAGGATTGTTTTTTCTAGTTCTGTGAAAAAATGTTGGTGTTTTGATAGGAATTGCATTGAATCTATATATGACTTTGGGTAGTATGGCCATTTTGACAATATTAGTTCTGCCTATTCAGGAACAGGAGATGTTTTTCCATTTTCAAAAGTCCTCTTCAGTTTCTTTTTTCAGCATAATACAGTTTTTCATTGCAGAGGTCCTTCACTTCCTTGGGTAGGTTTCTTTCTAGGTATTTCATTTTTTGAGGTGCTAGTGAGAATGAAATTATTTTCCTTCCCATCTCTTTTTTCAGTGAGTCCATTGCTAATGTAGAGGAATGCTACTGATTTTTATATTAATTTTGTACCCTGCAACTTGGCTGTGTTTGTTAATTAGTTCTAAGAGTCTTCTGGTAGAGTTTTTGGGGTCTTCTATATAGAGAATCATGTCATGTGCAAATAAGGATAGTTTAACTTCTTCCTTTCTAATATGTATTCCTTTTATTTCATTCTCTTGCCTGACTGCTCTGGTTAGGGTTTCAAGTACTATATTGAATGGGAGTGGTGAGAATGGACAGCCTTGTCATGTTCCCGATTTAAGCAGACATGCTTTCATTTTCCACATGTAGTACAATATTTGAAGTAAGTTTTTTTAACCTGGTTATTTTTTTTATCATGAATAGACATTGGATTTTGTCAGACTTTTTCTGCATCTACTAAGATAATCATGTGGTCTTTTCCCTTGCTTTTGTTTGTGTGGTGTATTACATTAATTGATTTACATACATTGGGCGATCCTTGCACTCATGGGATGAAGTCAATTTGACCATATTATATGAAAAAAGGATAGCCTCTTCACTATATAGTGCTGGGAGACCTGGTTATCCATATGTGCAATGAATCTAGACCTATACCTTTCATGATGTGCTAAAAACAAATCATAGTGGATCAAAGACCTAGATAATGAAACAGAAACACTGAACCTTTTCGATCACAAAACAGGTAAAACTCTTGAACATAACAGGTGAGGGCAAAAATTTTCTCATTAGAATGGCTGATGCAAAATAAATAACACCAAGAATTAACAACTGAGATTATATTAAATTAAAAATCTTCTGCACAGTAAGGGAAACAACAAGTTGAAGAGAGAACCAACAGAATGGAAAAAATATTTTACCACCTACACCTTCAACAAGAGGCTAAAACTAAGAATATAAAAACAACTGAAGAAAAATAGACTCCTCACAATTAAAGACCCTATTTAAAAATGGGCAAATAAAATGAATACACAGTTCTCAGAAGAAGTACAAATGGCTAACAAATACACACAAAAATGTTCAACATCTTTAGCCATTAGAGAAATGCAACTCAAAACAACACTGAGATGCCAACTTACCCTACCGACAATGGCTTTTACAATGAGCAATAGATGCTGGCAAGGATGAGAGGAAAAAAGAACCCTTTTATCCTGCTGGTCAGATTGTAAACTGGTACAATTATTATGGAAAGCAGTATGGAGATTCCTCAAAAAAAAAAAAAAAAAAAAAAACTAAAAATAGAGGGCTGGGGCATAGCTCAAGCAGTTAGAGAATTTGCCCAGAAAACACAAGGCTCTGTGTTCAAGGCCAGCCTGAGTTCACGTCCAGCCTGGACTACAGAGCAAGAATGTCTCAAAAAAAAAAAAAATATTCCATTTGACCCAGCAATACCTCTCTTGGGTATCTTTACTAAAAAGTTAAAAGCACCAAAAAACAGCGATACATGCATAACCATGTGTCTTAGTTACTTTTTTGTTGTGGTGACTCAATATCCAACATCCACAACTTAGAAAAGATACTGTAGCTCACAGTTTAGAAGGTCTCAGTCCATTCATAGGTGGACAGCTGGGAAATTGGTGAAATGGTGGAATCACATGGTGGGGTCACAGCTAGAGCTGGAACCAGAGTTACTGGGGCAGAGATCCTTACAGCATGGTGGAAGAAAGAGAGACTGAGA
Source organism: Ctenodactylus gundi (assembly GCA_004027205.1). Taxonomy (NCBI): domain Eukaryota; kingdom Metazoa; phylum Chordata; class Mammalia; order Rodentia; family Ctenodactylidae; genus Ctenodactylus; species Ctenodactylus gundi. Next base: position 61,312 of record PVKB01001135.1, on the reverse strand, counting down.
GAAAGGGTGGAATCAGCCCACACACCTCCAGGTCAAGCCCTAGTTTCTGCCACTTCCAGCCAGGTCCCACCTCCCAACTCTACACAGTATCCATGGGAACAAGAGGTTTTTTGGGGGCCACTTCAGATCTGAACCATCACACCATGTTTATAGCAGCACAAATAATAATAGCTAAATCATGTTAGATGTTGCAATATCCACCAATTGACCAACAGATAAAGAAAACGTGGAGTACATATAGAAAATAGAGTACTGCTCTGTCATAAAGGTAGATAGATTTGTGGCATTTGGAGGAAAATAAATACAACGTGAGATGCTTAGAGAAGAGAAAGAGACTCAGAAGATTAAATATTGCATAGTCTCTCTAATAATTAAAAGCCCAGAGTATAAGTAAATAATAGACCAAATGGGTGAGATGTTGGGAGTCACAGGGATGTGGGAAGAGGTGAATAAGTGAAAGGGGAGGGGGAAGGACATGTGAAGTTGATGCAATATATATGTGCACAAAATTCTCAAGCTTAACATACTCATCATGTATCACAAGTACATGCTAATTTTGAAAATGCGGGAAAACATACAGATTCTAGGTTGAGAACTCAGTGATATGAGGCACCATTAAAAGATGGGCAAAAGAGCAGGACTGGGAACAAAATGAGTTGTGATAACTAAGGGCATAATCTACCACACACAATGAAACATAGTTTATTTATTTTTTTATGTCTCATGATGTCAAAGAATGAAACCATAGACAAAGGTGGCAAGGAGTAGAATAAGAGGTTATTATTTAGAAAATAAAGATAGAGGGCTAAGAGCTCCCACATTCTGGGAGGGGTTCCCGAGTGGGCTGCCCTCAAAATGAAACTTCTAAAAGCTAATTTTTTTCCTAGAGACAAGTGGTTTCTCCAGACTTCCTCAGGCCTACAGTGTAAACCCAACACCCTCCTCTCCTCAGCTCAGATGAATGGGCAGAATATGCAGGCGCTGGTACACAGAAGTCTGGGTTAAGTTCCCTTTCCACAGGAAAAAGAGTTTGAGGCAACATGAGGCTCCTCCATTTCCTCAGAGCTAGCTTTGAATAAAGCCTTTTTCTTTTTCACCAAGCCTCCTATGTTTTTGTGAAAGTAACAAGCAAAGGAAGGGGTCTGACAGGATGGATCTGAGCACTTGGTAACAAGAAAAAACAAGGCAACGGCAGCTCACTTTCGCTCTAGGCCAGCGATCCCCAATCTTTTGGCTCAGGGACTGCTTTTTTGGGAGAAAATTTTTCCATTGCAGGGGGTGGGAGCATGCAGGTTGCTAGAATCACTGCTTCAGCTCTACCTCAGACTGTCAGGCATTAGATTCTCACAAGCAATGAACAATCTAGATCTTGTAAATGCACTAGTGGGGTTCACACTCCCATGAGAATCTACTACTATTTCTAGTCTGACAGGTGGAGGATTTGGGCAGTAATGTGAGCAGCACACAGCATTCATAAATACAAATGAAGTTTTGCATGCTAGCCCATGTCTCCCCTCCTGCTGTGTAGCCTGGTTTCTAACAGGTCACAGACTGGTATTGGTCCATGGCCAAGGGATTGCAGACCCCTGATCTAAACCACAAAACAACTTCCACATGTAGCAGAGTATCTGATAGGTATTCAATAAATACATCATCTCTTTCGGTACCTGTGGTGATTTTAGACCCCCCCCCCCACCCATGCCACCACCACACTAGGAGACCAAAATCTAATGATGCTCAGGTCCCTTACCAAAAAAAAAAAAATAAAAAATAAAAAAAAAAATGGTACAACAATTGCATGCAAGCTGCATACATCTTACCATACACTTTTAAATCATCTCTATATTACATATAATACTTAATACAAGTGCTATGTAAATAGCTATTGCACTCTATTATTTAAGGAACAATTACAAGAAAAAGTCTGCACATATTCAGTACAGATGTAACCTTTTTTCGAATGTTTTCCATCTGCAGTTGGTTGAAAGGTTCACCTGCAGACACAGAGGCCTGACTATGCTGCTTGGAGTTAGCATGTGCAGCCGTTTTCTATTTAGTTGCTACAGACAAATTGATGTTGCTCCATTCCTACCTAATCATCCTTGTGACCAGAGACCATATTTTAAAGTGTTGAAGTTAAAATTGAAATCTAACCATGCATGTTCCCACAAGATCACAGCCACAACTTTATTTTCCTGAGCTCCAAAAGCTAATCAACTAAATAGCATCTAGAGTTGTTGAAATTCTTGAATAATTTATTCACTGATGATGGCACATTCTGAGGGACCATCACAATCTTACCACAAGCATTCCTCTGCAGCCTCCTATGCAAACTTACTCACGCTTCTCGAAGACAGTAGGCTATTAGACCAGGTATCCTGCATGTGCAAACACACTATTAGGAAAGCACTTTCTCCTCGATTTCTCCTACTGCATTTTTATATCTCCTTCCAAATGCAACTCAAGCATTATCTAGTCTTCAAAGGTTTCTCTGACTTCTGTCAGTCGAGTCCCTTTGCTGTGACCAGCAGCCCAGTATTCACAGAACAATCCCAGAATGAATTAGAATCGACGCTAATTATCTGACTACTAGTCTGCATGAGATGTGCTGAGGAAACAATGTGTGTATGTTCAAAATTTCCCTTCATGTTCAGCCATGATATTCGGCATCCAGTAGGCATTCACCACATTTTCAAGTAACATGTAATGAGTAGATAAGAATAGGAAAATATTACTTCGAGTTTTCAGCAAAAGGTATTAAAATGTATGTTTTAAATCATCTCTAAAAATACTGCAAAAAAGTAGATCATTTCTTATTCACATAGGTAGGAAGATAACCTGCCATTTAAAAAACTTATTTTTAAGACATAATAACCTAGTAAAAAAGCAAACAAGGTTCAGAGAAAAAGGAAATGTGTGCATAGTGTTTGCTCTTTACTTATCAATGCATCTGATTTGGAGAAAAGATTGCAAGAGAAGCCCAGTTTCTATGGTCCCATGTATGATCCACAAACAAACCAAAAAGCATAGGAATGGTGGTATCTTTTAAATTACATATTCAGTTACCATATCAGTATTTGGAGCTATAAAATATTCAAGCCTTTATGCTACAATCTTGTAAGATAAAATGCAAACATTCTTTAATTATTCCTAGGAGAAAATATATGTGAATTTAGATTATATGTTTATTACCACTTAAGAAGAGAAACAATCTAATAACACAAATAGCTCTGTATGTGTAATCAATTTCTTTCATACTGTTTTCACACAGAGTCATATACTTTATTTTTAAAAGTCAATACTCCAGGGGTCAAAGGCACAGAGCACACATTAAGTATGTAAACACACCCCACTCTCCAGCTTGCCCTCAGGTCGCCTTCCCAGGAAACACACATCCAAACCCTGATTCTAAAATGACTGAGAAGTTTTCATTCAGCTAGGCTCTCCTGTTGTAATAATATGATCACTCTCCAAAGCCAATACTTATTAACTCACTATTATTCCTAAAGCTTTTTAGTGTAAACATATTAATGTAAGTTTCCTATATCTTGCTGCTTTTTAAATGACCTAGAAACAAAATTCCTACTACTAGCTCCACCTGCTGTCACAATATTCAAACCTAAAATCACCACTTCACAAAGACTTTCAATAATTCTATTGACATCGTATTTCACACCCAATGAGAAATACATTATCTGTGTCCCCCCTGGAGTGAAAGATTATATTCAGAAAATTCTAATTTCAAATACAGTGTTGAGTCCTCTATGTGCATCGTTCCTAAACAGCCTTTTCTGTAGTTACAAATTACAATCATAACATTTGGAGCCACATAAATCTCTGTTTACCAGAATTTATTAATATCTACAGGTAGTGTTCATAAAGTACCTGTGTAGTTGGATTCTATTAATGGTTTGCAGACTTTTTCCCCATCAGGAAGATCCTTCTCTACAGAATTGGGCTGGACAATGAATAGAGGAGATGAAGGCAGAGCTTCTATTTGAAGAGAGGTGGGCTCCCTATGCTCCTCTGAGTAGCAGCGTACTTGGGAATGTCCTTGCAGGACTCAGGATTAAGGATCATGACCTAAAGACTTTGCTGGTTTTCCATCACTGTGACAAACACCTGAGATAAACAACTTAAAAGAGGAAAAGATTTATTTTGGCTTATGATTTCCACCCATGGTCAGTTGGTCCTGTCCTTTTGGGACTGTGACAGCCCACCATGATGGGAGTGTGTGGTAGAGGGTGACTACTTTCCTGGGTGATGAAGAAGTAATAAAAAAAAAAAAAAAGAGTAACAGATCAGCATCAAGGACATGCTCCCAATGACCTAACTTTTTTCTATTACGATCTATCTCCAAAAGGTTCCATCACTTCTTGTTAGAGCCATGGTCTAGGGACCAAGCCTTTAGCATATGGATTTTGGTGGACACTTAAAATGCAAACCATAACGAGGACCAATAGCTTCACCAATCCCTTCTGACTCTGTAAGTCTGCACATTTTCCATACAACTGGAAAACATCTTCCATTTTATAAACTGTCCTAGACATAACTCATTATATTCTATAATGCATATTTATTTTTATTTTCTAAACTACTTAACACATGTAATGCCATACAGAGAGACTAGTAATGTTATTTTTTCCCACTTTTTGTTTTTAAGCTATTTCCTTGGAGGGTAAGTAATCATTTGGTCACCACAGGGGTTGGATATATTCAAAAAGTCCAATAAAACTACATAAATTTGTTCCTTGAAAGTTCCATTATGTGTATTTTCTGTGGTTCACAGTTCTAAGCTTTAAGGTCAGTGCACACAGAGAAATTCTCCTGAAAATGAAGTAGTCTAGTGTCTTATATCACAGTGAGCTCAAATTAGAAACTGCTATAAACCTGGGTAGAGTGAAGGCGAAAACAATAGAAGGCCAGGTTACATGGACTGTAAGCCTGGGCTTAGAATCAGCAAAAAAGTGTTCAATGTGCCACATATTAATTTTCTCAAAGATAGAAAATGCCTAAAAGTAAGGTTTTAAAAGAATGAAGTGCCCTTTAAAAATATAACACAAGCCTCCTGTAGTTTGAGAGATAAAATTCAGCTTATGACTTCTGGAGGCCATCATGGGAAAAAAAAAAGGGTATAATATGTTTGCATAAAAAAGCCTCTAAGGACAGAAGGTAAAAATGACATCAACCATGAGTTGTCACTGCAAGAGGGATAAGTAAATTGAGAGGACTAATATTTTCCTCCAGGTGCCTGCAGAAAAAGTAGGGGAATAAAGAGAAAAGAATCTACCTTAATGGAAGAAATCAAGTTTTACTATATATTTGGGAGAAAAACTAGTAAAAACAGGCTACAGCAGAATACAGAAATCTGAACCAATAAAATCTTATTTCTATCAAACATGGACAAAAATCGCTACCTTTTTTATTATATACATCTCCTGCTCAAAAAGGCTTCCAAAGCTCTTTGGTGTTAACATTATTCTAGAGTTTAGTCTCATCCTTCCTTTTTTCTCTGGCAAACTGGTCCTGAACCCCCTTCCCAATTCCCAATTCCCAGGTGAGGAGACTAGAATGTAATGGTTAATCTTCATTGTTAACCTCACTGGCTTGAGAGATGCCTATGTTGGTAAAGTTCACACTTCCGGCAGTGTCTGGGTAGTCATGGTGACACGATCTCCAAGATTACATGCATCCTTAGCCCCTGCTTCTAGGGTTCTCTATTGCTTGCTTTGCTTCCTGGCCATCATCAAGTCAACAGCTATTGTCCATGATGCCCTTTCACCGTGGTTCTTCCTCAGAACCAGCCGACCACTACTGTCATGTCTGAATCTAAATCTGAAATAAAAAGCCTCTAAGGACAGAATTTTCCTTTAAATTGCATATGTCAGGTATTTTGCCCAGCAGCGAGACTGTGACTGCCACACAGGCCAAATACAGTTTACAGTTAGGCAATATACTCCTGCTGGAACATGGAGTAACAATATTTCAAGAACCAAATTCTGCTTGCAGAAGATGCTTTATTAATGGCACAATAGCTGCTAGGCTTGGGTATGCAAATCTGAGAGGAGAAGATATGGAGTGGGTTACTGTAAGGACAGGAACAGAGATTTCAGGCAGTAAGGGTAAATACCCTGGGGAAGAGGGTCTACAGGGAAACCACGTAAGGATGATGTGCAGGAAAGGCCTTTCCAAAAACAAAAATGTGCTTTCCTTATCTACCCTCAGCTGTGAACTGAGTAATGACACCCAGAGTCTTCATGACATCTAGTGGTTTGGTTTTGTTTTATGTTTGAGATACAGTCTGGCTGCTACACCATTCTCCCAAGTAGATAGGATTACAACTGTGATTGTTTTTATGGAAGTAGAATGTGTGAAGTTGTCTGAATCCACACTGAGTTACTGCCTAGCAGAGCAGAGAGAAACACAGGAGCTGGAAGGGGCATGTGGTTGGTGTTTCCTCCATTTGTTTATCAAGTTCTCTTTTCAGCTTCATCCCTTTTCTAAATCCTGCCCATCTTCCAATGTCAGGCTCCAGGACTACGTCTCTTGGAAGGAAGCACTGCCTCTGAACTCTTAGGGGTTTTCTTGCCAACAGTATTCATATAGCACCTGGCCATAAAAGAAATAGCAATACTTACAATTCCCCTATCATATGACATATTTTTTAAAAATTGTCCTTTGGTCAGTGTCTGTATCTCCTCATTCATTCCTATTTTCACAATGGAACTTCTCTTTCATTTTCTAAATGGAGAAATAAGTGAATAAATTTATAGGTGAATAACTGTGGGCAATACCACAAGTTGATCCTATGATTATAATTTCAAGATATAATAATATTAATTTGTATGTAGTTCCTTATAGAAAAGAACTAAGAGTCTGATAGCCTTCCTCCCTGCTGTATCTTGACCTTTGTTCTGAAGGTAGGAGTGAAAACCAAAACAAATCAAACTAAAACACCAAACACACACAACTACAAGTATGTAACAACAGTAGCTAAAACTCTGGGAAATGGAGATTTAAACTTTGGAAATTTGTTTAAGAGTCAATTAACAAGTCAGACAAGATATCAGTAGATAATAATCCATCACTAACTTAATTATCCACAAGTTGTTTCTCAACTTACACAGGACAGCATGACTGAGTCACACAATCCATAATCACCATTATGACGACTTGGGTCTTTGATTTTTCTATTGCTGAAAGTTGAAAGTAAGTTCCTAGAAAGTTTCTGCTTTGCAAGTATAAAAGGAAAATATGTTCATTCCTTTAAAAGGACAAGAATATAAAACAGAGAGAAAATGATCAATCTAAGCATCGAATGAAAAAAAGTATCATCCTGTTTTTTCCTTAGGCTTATTTTATACAGATCTGAGATTATAACTGGGACAGCTATGTGAGTATTCGGTGAGACAGAGCTCACACAGTTCATATCAGCAGTATTTAGCATGTAGTAAGCAAGACCTCCACAACTTTTAGCTATTTTAACTCACATATTAATCAAATGCCCTATAATTTAACCCATGATGATCCCAATCATCTGTACACTTGGAGCACACAGTCTTCAAAGTTCATAGAATTATTCTGACATGTTTTGGTATTAAACATGGGCCTACACTAAAGAAAGCTTAAAAAATAGCCTTACAAAATTCGCTATTTGTTGAACCATCTGTGAACATCATGTCTGTTCACTAGTCTTGCCCCCTAACCCCCGAGACATAATGGAAGAACTGTTCCAGGCCAGGGAAGACTATGCCTCTCCAAGAAAAGAATTTTTACTGTATGGACAGTGAACACTGTACTGATGTTCCCATATTCGATTTGGATGCTAAATAACCCTGGATAAAATCTGATTACTGTGTTTTGGTTTTGGTCTTGAGAAGGGGTCTGTGTTGCCTCAGGCTCCTGAGTAGTTGGGATTGTAAGTATGCATCTCCATGCCTAGCTACAGAATCAAATTTGAAATCAGCTGCAAGTAACTACAACCTGGTGATTACTAGGAATCTCTAAATTCCTGGAGGAATGAATATTGGCCTCAATTCTGTCATGGTTATGAATACAATTTCTAGAATTATTAGAAATCAAAGGACAGTCTTATCAATTAGCTACAAGGGTAGAGCTAAGGTCAGATTACTTTGGTCTATTGCTTATTAGCTGGCTGTGCCACTGTGGGCAAATTATTTAATCTCTCTAAGCCTCGGGAATGTTTAAACTTATCCAATGGGGATAATTATAAGATTGTAGAGTTGTACTAAAAATAATATCCACTGCATAGTACTCATCACAGATCTGCACAAGGTAATTGTACAGGAAATGACAGCTGTAATTATTGTCTGTAATAACAAATGCTGGATTACATGTGAAAGTATTTTATAAACAAAGAGTTGTACAAATGCCAGGTATATATTATTTTATTATTCTTTTTATTTTATTATTATTCTCTGGAGCAGTTTCTACATTTTAAAAAGGAGACAGGTGACTGTTTTCTAGGTCTATCCTAGTTGTAAGTGTCTTTCATTCTATATAATTAGAGAAGCTAATATAAACAAGAATTGTAATAAAACACTCTGAAAGAGGTAGCAATTCTGTACCCTAAATCCAATCTCAACAGTGATCTGTTGCTTCCTTAAACAAGTGGCTTTATTTTTTTTCCTCTCACTTATACATTTCCTTCTTCCTGGCTGCCTTAAATATTTACTGCTTATACTTACTTGTTTGGTAAGTTATAGGCAATAAAAAAAACATCAGTAGTCTGTTCTACAACTCATTGTGGCTGCCTCTGAGGTTTTGCCAGCATGTGCTTTTCTTCCAGAGATTCAACTCCTCTTTCTAATCGCTTTTAACTTAAATTTTCACTTCTCTTAATTTTCATGAGGTACCTCTACAGAAATAACCCTCTTTGTAAGAAGACGAGAAGTGCACGGGAGACGGGATATGGGCATGAAGGTACTGTTTCAAATTGAAAGTTGGGTACCTCTTCTGAATTTTGTTCTTGTCTAGCAGCAGCCGAGTCAGGGTTAACCTAGGACACCAGTCTGGACCTAACCCAGAATTCTGTGCAGCAACTGTGTCCTGCACAGACACCTGGAACGACCTTGGATCTTTAAGTAAGAAGAGCTGCAGATAGCTGAAGGAGAATTCCCAACTCACCACTAATCAGAAAAACTATGCAAAGTTGATCATCAGAATAAATAGCTTTTAGGTAGCCAAGGCCAACATATCACTTCTTCAAGATTAAAATATTAAGGAGAGAGGTAATATATTTAAAAAGACATTTAATCTGTACACAAATCCTCTTCCTTTGAGAGCTGTAACATGTAAGTGTGACTTATTTCATTAATACGGAAGAGAAAGGTTGATGGTCTGAAATTTGTTTAGGATTAAAAAGTTCTAAAAGAAAAAACATTCACAGTAGCAAAATTTAGAGGTGACTTCTTGCTGGATGGCTATTTAACTGTTTTGCTTGGAAATATATAGTCTTGAGTCTCCCCATTCCAATAAACACGAATTGAAATTAGTTGAAGAGTTAGTGCACTGGTTATAAATCTGTCTCTTTAATCCCAAATAAAGCAATGTTTTAAGGAAGTTAAATATCAAGACTGTGAAAAGAAAGGAAAAGACTGGAAGATTATGCAGATCCTTACATAGTCAACTTAGAATAAGGCAGAATGTCATGGAATGGCCCCTAAAAGCCTCAAGTCTGAAGCCAACTCAGGAAGGGGAGCTAATTCAGAGATTTCCTTCCTGTGTGGTTAAGAGGTGGGGCCTGACTGGAAGAGGCAGATGACTGGGCCATGACCTGAAAGAGTATCTGGTAGCTCCACATCCTCTCTCTTTCGGCTTCCATTCCCACCATGCCACAAACAGCTTCTCTAGACCTCTGCCAAGGCCTTCCATCACTGCTGGCTGCCCATATGTGGATTGAGACTTTCTGAAACTGTGAGCTAATAAACTTTTCCTCCTTTAAGTTGTGGATGTTGGGTTTTATGTCCCAGCAACAAAAAAAGTACCTAAGATAGGCCCTAAGCACCCACATTTGATCTCATTTCTCCAAACTAATCCTTTCTCTGAATTTCACAGATGACTAATATATTTTGTAACCTTTGGAAATATATATTAAAATTAATTTTAGGAAAATACGCTGAGAAGGAAGCAAATGAATGATGTGATTGAGAAATGGGCATAAGAGATATTCTTTGATTTTTTTTTTTTTGAGACATGGTCTCCCTCGGTAGCCCAGGCCTCGAATTCACAGCAATGTTCCAGCCTCAGCCTCCTAAGCACTGGAATTACAGGCATAAACCACCATGTCCAGCTTATATGAGGCTGAGGAATAAAAACCAAGAACTTGTGCTTGCGAGGCCAGTGCTTTAATGACTGGATTATGCCTCTAGCCCTTCTTTGATATTAATTGCAAGGAAATGTATACTGGAGCAAATTATTAAAGTCAGAAAGTCCTGCATCAAAGGGAAGACTATATTCAGTATGAAAAACAAAAAAATTCCAGGTGAAACAATCCTTTGGCCACAATGATTCTGAGGAAATGTTCCATAACAAGGCGATCTTCCTTATACGTTAAGAGAACTCAGGCTGGGAAAAGCCCTGAATAAACTAAATGCAGATGCCTCCTTGCCTGCACATCAGTACTCATATCAAAAGAAAGCACTAGGACTCTGAGTCGTTTTATGCATAAAGCAAAATTCAAGCTTCAGAGAAACCATAAAGAAGAATTTGTAAATTTCATGAACATGAGCTAACTTTAGCTCAAGTCAAATCTCTCTCAAATGTCAGGGAAAAAAAATACAAGGGAAGAAAATATCAACAGAAAATCAGGAAAACAAACCCTCCCTTACTTTACAACTCACACAGGACAGATGATATTGGAATGCAACACTGGTGGAAAATCTTCTGCCAGAATCTACTCTATACAGTGCATACCTATCCTCAGTCAGAAGCAAAACCACAGGAATATAAATATGAATGTATGTGGGAAAATCTTTTTGTGACGTCCTATCTTCTAAATGTGAGAAGACACACATGAGGAGGAGGTCTATGGATATACTGAGAGTGGAGACAGTTTCCACTGACTGACAACCTTTATTCTACACCAAAGAACTCACCAAACAGGTGAGGAAGGAGGAACTCTTTCAGAATTCACACTTCTTTGTTCATTAAAGAGCCAAGAAAAAGAAATGTTTATCTCTTTCAGAGGTATTAAAAAAAGAAAATATTCAGCATGAAGTTAAATCCTTAATTCAAAATCAAAGAAAATAAAAATCTGAGAATAATGAATGTTAAGGTGCTGTTAGCAATAGTCACACCTGACATATCCAAAAATTCACATGCTATAGTAATAGGATACAAATATGAGTTCGGGAAGAGCTCTGCCCTACCAAATTAACTCATTCATTTGAAGGGACTCATAAAAACAAGAAATTTTATCAAAACAATGCAGAAAATTCTTTGCAAGAACACAGAATCCTTGTACGTTAGAATATTTTCTTCAAAATCCTATGAAAAAATGTAGGCAAGGTTGCACCAAGAAGTTACAACTAATGGAATATGAAAGAAAGAATATTTTGAAATCTTGAAAGTGTGAAAATTCTCGATAGAAAATTAAAGGTTTGAGAAAATTCTACTAAGTTAGGAATGATATAAAAAGCATGTTCTTCTAGTAATAATATTATTCCAAAAGCCCTACTTCATATGGGATATCTAATCTTATGTACAATAACAAAATTCTGATGTTTTATCAAAATATATTAGATATATGAAACATGAAATAGTATTTAATATAGGATTATACATAAAATATTTAACAAGATTACCACACAATGTTTCCTGCAATATAAAAATAGTTTTGGCTTCATGAGTGAAACATATATTCAATAAAGAAACCAAGTATTATATTATATATATGTTATTAATTTTCCGTGACTGCTTCATCAGAATAGAGTCTGGAATAGTTATAAAAATCTTGTCAAAATAAGATTCATAATTGCTAACAAAACTAATCAAAGTAAATACAAGAAACTAAAGGTAGCATTGTTCATTATGCACTACAAATAAATATACAGAAAACAATCTCACTTTTTTACATTTTTCTATACTTTTGAATGTAAAATTTCATACATGTAAAAGTAAAAAATAATATAACAGATACTTAAAGAAACACTACCAAGATTTAAAAATGTTTAGCAGAGAGGGAACATAAAACATCATTCAAAGATTTAGAAAAGTTATAGACAATTGGGAATATTCTTAAATTAATATTTGATGATAGAATTCATCAGTAAAGCCAGCTGGGCCCAGAGATTTCTTTTTGGGAATGGTTTTTACTAAAAAGCCAATTTCTTTAGGGTTCTTCTGGTTACCTATTTCTTCTTGAGTGAGCTCTAATAGTTTTTACCTTTCAGGGAATCTGGTCATTCCATTTAAGTTGCCAAACTGTCCCATAAAGTTGTTTATAAAGTACTCTTCCTAACCTTTAAGTAACTGTGGGATTCACAATAACATCACTTCTTTCATTCTTGATACTGATAATCTCTCTTTTTTTCCTGCTTATGGGTAACAGTTTCTATTTTATTAATTCATTCAAAAATAGCTCTTGATTTTTTTTATTATCTTTCCCCTTTCAGTCTCAGTGATTTCCATTCTACTCTTTATTATCTCCTCTGTTTTTCCATCCTTCCTGCCTTCCCATCCTCCTGTGATGTAAGGGCTTTGAACATGCTGGGCAAGCTCTCTACCACTGAGCTACATTCGAGGCCAGCTGTTGGGTTTTTTTTTTTTTTTTAAATTTAAAGGTGCAACCTGGGCTCATCGATTATCATGTCAGACTTCAGTGCCATTACTTCCCCAGTACAATCCATCCATATAATTTGCAATGTTGTCTTTTCATTTTCATTTAAGTCAAAATAATTTCTAACTTATCCTTTTTGATTTTCTTTGACCTGTGAGTTATTTAGAATGTGCTATTTAGTTTCCAAATCTGACTTCTCTAGACATCCTTTCCTACTGAGTATAATAGAACTGAATCACAAGGAATGTAATTTGAAATATATTAATGCTCATGTAATGTCTCAGGTTATGATTAATCATACTCAAGTGTAGACTTATACATTCTGCTGTTGAGTGGAGTTCTTTATAGACACAAGTCAAGTTGGTTGACAGTGTTGCTCCAGTCTCTTGTAGTCATATTGGTTTTATGTCTACTTGCTTTATTACATCCACATGGTCCTAACTTTATAGGCATGCAGAATGCAAGAGTCATGGTGTTCTGGAGGCTTCCACCCAGATTTTTTTATGTCTACTTGCTTTATGTTGCAAACTCCTACCATTATTGTAAGCCTGCTCCTTGTTCATTTCAGTTCCTTCATATTTTTGTTCCATGTGTTTCAAATTTTCATTATTTGAGGTGTAAGTGTCTAGAACTATTTAATTTTCTTGATGAAATGACTCAGTTTTCATTATGAAATAACCTTTCCTAACTGTGGTAATTTTCCTTCTTCTGAAATTTATGCTATCTGATACTAATATATTCCAGTTTTTATTTGATAAGTGTTGGTACAACATATGTGTTTTCATTCTTTTATTTTTATTCTTTTTGAGCCTACTTAAAGTAAGATTCTTATATGCAACACCGATTCAGTTCCTGCTTTTTGTTCTATCTGACAACATTTGCATTTCAATTGTTGAGATCATCTGCATGTAATGAAAATACTAGTACGACTGGGTCTAAAATATCATATCATTTATTACTTGTCTATTTCTATTATTTCTTCCTTCTTTTCCTTCATTTGAATTAATTTTTATGATTTCACTTTATCTCTTTTGGTCTTTGTTGTATACTCACAGTGGTTGCTTTATTATAAATCACACCATTAAAAATCATTGTCTATCTTCAGGTGAGCCCATACACAACTCAGAGTTAAAAAAAAAAACCTATAAACTATACCTACTCTTTCAACAATACACTTATATTTCGCATTGTCATCATTACTTTTAACTCTGCATGTAACAAACATCATAATTAACAATTATTTTTGCTTTGAGCAGTTAACTGTCTTTTGAAGATATTTAAATAATAAAAAGTATTTTGCATTTACTCACTTTGTTACTATTTCTGGTGTTCTTCAGTCCCTTATATAGAACAAGATTTCCATCTAGGGTCATTTTCTTCTGCTTATATAAATTCCTTTAATAACTCTTACAGATAAACCTGCTGATGATAAATTCTTTCAGCTTTGTATGGCTAAAATGCCTTCATTTTACCTTCAATTTTGAAAGCTATGTTGCTTGGCAGAGAATGATAGGTTCGTGGATTTTTTGGGGGGGTATGTACTTTACAGCTATGCTTGTACTGTCTTCTAGTTTGCACTATTTTTCATAAAAAGTCTGCTGTCACTTTCATTTTTGTTCCTTTGTATATTATGTGTCTTTTCCACTCAGGTACAGGGTTTTTAAAAATATTTTTAAACAATTTCATTATGTGTACTGATGTAGTTTTCTTGTTTCTTATGCATAGATTGCACTGAAATTTATGGATCTGAAAGTTTAATGATTATCAGATTTGAACAAAATTCACTCATTATTTCCTTTACTTTTTCTATCCCTATCTATTCTCTCCATTGAAGTTACAATTACACTTATATTTACCACATTGAAGTTGGACTGAAGTTTGCTTTTTTTTTCTTCTGTTTTATTTTAGACCATTTCTACTTGTTTTCAAGTTCATTTTTGTCTCTAGAAGTTTGGCTGGAACTTTTTTTTTAGTCCAGTTCTCAATCTCCCCTACAATTTAAATAAGATTAAACATGAACTCTACTTCTGCAATTCTTTTGTAAACCTAACATTAAAGAAAAAAAAAGATTGTTGAGAAGAAAAAAAAGGCCAAGTCAATCAAAAAGACACAGGAGTAAGCTTAAGGACGTAGTCACTGACCAAAACTTTAACACCTGGATACTTGGGCACTAAAATAATTAAGTTTAGTAATAAACTATAAATCACTGAAAGCACAGAAATTCTTTCATCCATATTGATAACAGACATATAGACACAAAATTAGGACAGGGGTCCCCACACTTGGGGATGCCAGAAACAAGGTTGCACAGCATGAAGTTGCTGGCTGCTAGGGGAAGCTTTCTCTGTTATTTACAGCTTCTCCCTCTTGCTCACTGTCTTAGTTACTTTTTTTGTCACTGTGAATTAATACTCGATATTCACAACTTAAGGAGAGAATTTTTTAGTTCCCAGTTTCAGAAAGTCACAGTCTGTTCATGGGCAGCCAGCAACAGTGGAAGGACACAGCAGAGGCAAAGGTGGGGGCAGCTTCTCACAGCATAGGAATCAGAAAAACAAGTGAAGTCAGTCCCAGAAGGAAGGCAGGAAGCAGCATATATCCTTCCAGGTTCCAATCCCGTGATCTATCCCTTCTGGGTCCAGCCTCAGTATTCTGCCCCTTCCAGGTTTAAGCCCCCACCACACAGCTGTAACACAAACCACATGCCTATAATCCAATCCACACGCCTGTAATCTCTAATCTACCACATGCCTGTCTTCCACTACACACCTATAGTCCACCAAAAATGCATAACCCACCCCTTCAGACCAGGCCCCAATCTCCTTATAGCACATGGTTCCATATATAATTCATAACATCCAAATCATGAGGCTTCTGGGGAACATTTCAAATCTAAACCACAATATACCATGGCTGGACCCCAAAGACTCATGTCCACCTCCTCATGCAAAATGCATTTAGTCCTTCCTTAAGAGCTGCCAAAGTTGTAACAGTTCTAGCACTGCTAAAAAATAGTCAAGTCCAAAGTCTCCTCTGAGACACAAGATAAACTCTCAGCTGTGAGCTCCTGTGAAAATCAAAGAAAGGTTAAATACCTCCAACATACAATGGCACAGGGTAACCTCTCCCATTCCAAAAGGAAAAAATAGAAGGATAGAAAGCAATCGGAACAAAACAAATTCTAAACACAGCAGGAAAAGGGTTAACCCCTGTAGTTCATGTCTAGCACCTGGGCAAACTGTGGCTGCAGTAAGATGGGAACTCTGAAGGGTAGGGAGATCCCACCCCTAGACTGATGCTGCTGGCTGCAACCTCCGTATTTTCTCCTTTGAGCTAAATCACTAATGGCCTACAGCTTTTCTCAGCTGACAAGCCATATTCCTGGCTTCTACAAATATTCAGGGTCTCTACTGTACCTTAGGCTTCTCCTTCACAGCTTCACACATTGTCCTCCTGTGGGTACACTGCCTGGCCTCCAAGGCCTTCCTATGAAATCTGGGTGGAAGCCTCCAGAACACCATGACTCTTGCATTCTGCATGCCTATAAAGTTAGGACCATGTGGATGTCATCAAGGTCCACCTCTGGCTTGAGCAGTAGTCTGGCCCGCTGTGCCATGGATATAGCAGCTTCTGGATTGCTGAACTCTGGGGAGGTGAACTCTGACAAACACTTTCCTCTTTGGCACTACAAGAAGCCCTGGGGTATTCTTCTCAAAGCAAAGTCCTTTACCTTTCTACCCTTTTATTAATAAAAGGTGAGATTTTGCTGATTCCAAAGATACCTTCAATGCCTCTTTCTGATTGCAAGTACCTGGCTTCTTTTGAATATCAATGCCCATAATCCACCCATTCAGACCAGGCCCCAATCTCCCAACAGCACATGATTCCATAGGCAATTCCTAACATCCAAATGCATAAGGCTTTTAGGGGACATTCCAGATCCAAACCACAATACTCACATTTTTGCATTACTTGCCTGAGTTCTTATTCCTGTCAGATTACCAGCAGCATTAGATTCCCATAGGAATGTGCACCCTGTTATGAACTATGCATGCAAGCGATCTGGATTATAGGTTCCTCACGAGAATCTAATACCTGATGATAGGAGGTGCAATAGCAGCAGTGACGCTACTTCCACCACTTTTCTCCCCCAAATCCCCATCACCAGTCTGTGGAAAAACTTGTTTTCCACAAATCTGGTCCCTGGTACAATAAGACTGGAGACTGCTTAATTAGGGAGAAAGGAAGTCTCCTGTTTATAATGGAATGCCTGGTGTTCACAGGAGAAAGCAATGGGACTTTTTTTTAATCATTATTTTACAATTATTACGGCAAACACTAGATCAGATAAGAATCCTAAAGGGAGATCAAATCTAGGAAAAAATGTGATGGGAAGCATTGTATTTGCATTGTCTTCTCAAAATCGAATTCTTGCTCTTCTGCATCCCCAAACATTCTTTGCCAGTCTTGCCATTTCAGTAATTTTTGCTTCCATTCAACCAGTTACTCAATTTAGAACATCTAGAATAGTCCTCTTTCTAGACGCAGGTAGACAGACACAAGAAGGTCTGAGGGACACAAGAGAGATTCCAAAATGACATACTTAAGTAAAAGAACAAGGACCTCAATGTATATACTCACAATCATTTGTTGGTCTCAGACCCAAAGCTATCCCACAGAGCACAATGACATTTTAGTTACACACTGCGTACATCCCTTCCCATAAGTGGCTACCTGGCCATATATTTCCAGAACATTCTTGGTTGTCATACCCAGAGACACAGGGTCTCTATTTGTAAAACAAAGCATACAGGATTCCTGGTAGCCATAGTCCATGGCCCAATGACACAGGAAAAGAAATGCTCTTTAGTGTAGTGTGGCAGTGTACCCTGTACTCCTGACACTCAGGAGGCTAAGGAAGGAGGACTGCCATGAGTTTGGGGTCAGCCTAGTCTAAACAGTGAGTTCAGGATCAGGTTAGACTGTAGAGCAATATTCTGTCCCAAAATGTTCTTTAAAGACCATTCTGCCTTGGAAGGGGATTTAGTTTTAATTAAGAATTTACCTTTCCTAAATTTTTTTCCAGGTTTTCTATATTATTAAGACCTCTTGAGAGAACAATAACTACTTTAAAGAAACAAGGAAGACAATTTTGAGAAGTTGACTTTTCACAGAAGTGACTTAGAAAAATGTCAAGGGCTGAGAGCACAGCTTAGCAGTTAAAATGTTTACCTAGCATGTGCAAGGACCTGAGTTCAATTCCCCACACCACATAAACCAGACATGGTGGTAATACCTATAATCCCAGCACTTGGGAAGCTGAGGCTATTGTGTGTCCAAGGCTAGCGTGGGCTATATAGTGAGTTCAAGACTACAGAGCGAGACCCTACCTTAAAAGAAAAAGTTATAAAAATGTTAATCACCATCCATAGTTCCCTGAACCCCAGAAGGAAGTTTTGTGTGCATAAAAATGTATCCAAAATTACACTCAATGCAGATGCTTTACTGCACTGCTTGCCTTATCACTTGAAGGCACAACTCTATCTACTTTACAATAAATCTTATCTGTCCTAATTACTTTCTCTTTCCTGGGACAGAATGTCTGACATCTACAACTTTAGGGAGGAAAGATTTATTTTAGATCAGTTTTAGAAAGTCATAGTCCATTCACAGGCGGGTAGTTGGAAAATAGTGGAGTCAAATGGCAGAGCCAGAGCCAAAACCAGAATTCCTCAGGGCATGGCAGGAAGAGTCAGGGCAGAGCTATCCTTCCAGGTACTTCCCGGACACCCACCCTTTTTATCCAGGCCCCATCACCCAACAGTATACGTGTCCACAGGAACACGAGGCTTTGGGGGACACCCCAGACCCAACCCACAGCACTATCCACACTTCTTCTAGGAACGTTTATGCGTCTCAACTGAATTCCTTCATCAAGAGCACAAGATTTATCAAGCAAAGCAAAAGGCCAGTTCCTTGCTGTGTCAAGACCTGACTTACTGATGACAGTCTGAATGCTCAAATCATGAGTGACATCTTTGTCTGTATGCTTTTCAACAGTTCAAACTTCCCTACTCATAAATATATCATACTTATAAATTTGTCAGACTTAAAAGAACCAAACCCTTTCTTTTGAGTAATGAGAAACAAAGATGTGCTTAAACATCATGCACAATGTCTACATTTGTTTTTAATTATGGTGTTTTTAGCTTCAGTTTTGTGAATGTCTAAGTAAAAACATATTAAAAAATATTAACTTTCATATTACCAGAAGTGTTGGGATTTATTGAAGACATCACAGAATCTGCTTCTATCTAGAAAAGAGGAAATAAGAATAAGATGTAATTTTATCAAATGTTTTCATAGCACAAGTTCTTAATTCCTGGGGTGAGAGAACATATTTTGATTTTTCCCATAATTATTATTGTTATTAGTGTATGCTTGCACTAAATAGTAATTACACCCAACTTGAGAGATTGGTGCATACACACATTTCATCTCAATCATTTTTACTTCCTCACCCTGCCTTCCTGTCTCCTCTTATCCCCAGACTCCTCTCCCATCTCCACAAAATCTCCCTCCCTATTTCCTCTCATCTCTCTTGCATTTTGCTCAAGCTATTTATATTATGGGTTTCTCAAATAAGAGAAACCATGTGCTATTTAATAGCAAGGGATGTATTTCATGAGTAACCAGCTTTACTGAACCTAGAAGACAGGTAATGTTACTCAATAGCTTTAGTAGTCATTTTACTATTCCATCAAAATCTGTAAGAGAACAGGCAATAATCTGCTATAAACTCCAATGGTCCTCCAAACTTCATTCCACTGACCTATGCTGTTTAAGCATATGAAAGCAATTTGGCTGTATCACAAGCAACATAATCTAAAAACCACCCTTTTGCTTTAGACAAGAACCAGCAATAGCTACGGTGGGCTCTATGGCTGAATTTGAAAAAATTCCCAATAAAACAGTAATAAATGGTTGATGTACAATGATAGGAAAATATATAAAAGTATAAAGAAAAAATCTTAAAAGCCATCCAATAAAAATAACTGTTAACATTTAGATCCTGTCTAGTCTTTTGTCATTTTTCTGTGCAATTTAAAACATCTGAAAATACACTGTATGTAAAGTTGAAGAACATGCTTTCACTAAATAGAAGCATTTACAGGGCTTTATAAACATGAAGGAATTAGAGGTTTGACAGCATCTGGCATATTTTCTCTTACTACCGGTCCTAAATTCTGTATAATTTGAATTCTTTCCTGGATTCTCTGGTTCCTCCCAAACAATTACCACTCCATTTTCTTCAGTGAGGCCCCATCTATCCTTAATGTGCTTAACATTCTCCCCTCAGATTACTATTCTTCACACTATGCAAATCCTGGGTTGTGCTATTCCATTTTATGTTTTGAGCTCCCCCCTCCCCTATACATCAGGGATCCCAAATCTACTCTAGGCAAATTTCACATCCTGCATTGAAGAGAAGCAGCAAATTCTGGGAGATGTTCACTACCCAGCACACAGTCTGAGGAGCAAGTGTAACTGGAATAGCTACCTCAGATGCAACGTGCCTCAATTGAAATCAACTCTCTCCCGAAAGTATTCCTCCTGCATTTTCTCTTACGTTGTGATACCACAACCCCTCTAGGCTTGGTGAGCATGCTACTGTTTATCACCACAGTATCTAGTCAATCACCAGGCCATAACTTGTCCCACCACCTACAAAATGTTCCTAGACATTTGTCTATAGGTGTCAAGCTTTAGTTTGAGTGCTACCCAGTTTCCTATTACAGCTGTCTCTAGAATTAGGCTGCCCTTCTTGTCTGGATATCTATCATAGGTTTTCTAAGTGTGTCTACGCTAAACATTTTGTAGAGTGACTCAAAGTAGAGACTGTGTACCATTCATCTTTATATCTCTAGCAATGAGCAAACATTCCTTTTATTAGACAGGGGTTGGGGGTTGTTTCTCAGTGATTAAAGTGTTTTCCCAGGAAGCTCATGGCCCTGGGTTCAATTTCCCAGCACCACAGAAGCTGGGCATGGCAGCACAGGCCTGTAATCTCAGCACTATGAAGGCTGATGCAGTAGGACTACCATGTGCTTGAGGCCAGCCTGGGCTACACAAGTGAGTTCAGGACCAGCCCAGACTATAGAGCAAGACCCTGTCTCAAAACAAGTAAAGTAAAATAAAATATATAAAATAAACAGGAACATAATAAATTTCATGTGTGAACAACTGTGTGCATGTATTAGTGATTTACTACATAAGTTTTTTTTTAAAAATGAAATAACATTTAATGGTAATTTTTTTTTAAAAAATAACATTTCAGAGTAATATTTCAAAATACACATTTTGTATGACAGAAATTTTCACATCTCATTTGATTCACTGATATGAAGCCAATATTTTATTTGAAATTAAAACTAGTATTTAAAAATTAAAACCCAAACTCTCGGCCTAATATACTTAAAATCTGCCAAATTTCATGGAAGGTACACATTTACCATTGCCTATTTAATAAGTTTATTGTAGGAATGGCTGATAAACATAAGATTGTTTTATTATATTAGTACTTTACTATTAGTGATTCAAAGTCAGTTAAATACCTCATTTTCCAGAAAAATAAAATCTAAAACCTCAACCCAGTATGAAAAGCAAAAATCTGCTAAGTTTCATAAAGTGCATGCACACAATATGCTATCATAACACTGTTACTTGTTACTAAATTACTCACACATTCCAAAGTTAAAACAAAATAGACCTGAGTGTGATAAAGGCAAAATAAAACAAGATGTCTTTCTAGGTACAGCCAGATTAAATCCCATTTCTTGAAGGAGGGGGTCTCTTCAGCTGACCTGCCTTGGAATGCCCATCGGAATGACTGCGGATTAACCCTGACTTCTCTAAGCCCAGTTGTCAAGGTTTTGAGTAACTAAGTACCCCTGAACAGTCAAACCTCTCTGAATCCACCTGGGCTGCTCGCGAACCCAAGACACAGTAGTCACACTGTGAAGCACTTAAACGTGCTGAAGAGTCCCTCCTTTACAACCTGACAGGGAGAACTCACTCAGGAGGATAAACTGGACTGAAACTGATTGCCAAGCTGTTTGGTCTAAGGAGGGGATGAAGAAAGGCTTCCTAGGGAGATCTCTGGATGCTCCCTTTTCTTTATAGTTGCTGTTTAATTTTTTGAATCTGGACAGTATTTTCTTGACTCTGATTTAGGTCTGGTTGAGCAGCTTAACAAGAAGAGATCCATATCTAGAATGCACATAGCAGGTGAGGAAAACAGCCAAAGACAAGAGCAGATGAGCAGCAAACATCACCCAAAGTGGGAAGTTCACTGAGATTCAGCTTAACACTCATTGTGAGTAAAAAGGTACAAGCTTTTCTACAGCACAACATCCAAAAAGAACTTCAAATATACATATCCCAAGACCTAGCAGTGCTCCTGCTAGGAATTTATTCCAAGATACACAGCCAAAAGGACACAAATTGCAGCAGTGTTCGCAGAGATGAAAATTAATAGAAACAACCTAAATAAAACTGGAAATACTAAGCAACTCTTTTTTTTTAAATGTAGTAGTAATGTTTGCTTTAGGGTGATGTATTGTTAAGTGAGAAAAGCTTATAAAATAGGCATAGTATGCTCCTAGTGCTTTCTGTAGAAGACTATGCATGCAGATGTTTGTTGTGGATAGGAAATTTGGGGACAATATACAAGAAATTAATAATGGTAACTCGTGAGAAATGAGACCCTCTATTAGGACAGGAAAAGAACTTTTGACTGTGTGAATGTATTATTATTATTTTGCAGTAATGGGAACTGAACTCAGGGCCTCATGTATGCAAGGCAAGAGTTCTACCCCTGAGCTACACCCCTAGCATTTTTTTAATTATTTTTTTTAAATTCTGAAACAGAGACACACTTAAGTTTTCCAATATGACCACAAATTTAAACTTGCAACCCTCCTGTCTAATCTTCCAAGCAGTTATTTTTTTTTTTCATTTTCCTCTTGTTTCTTTTCCTCTCTTTCTTTTTATGTGCTACTGGGCTTTTGCACGGAGCTACATCCCCAGCTTTTTTTTTTTTTTTTTTTTTTTTTGAGACATACACGATCTCACTAAGTTGCCCAGGTTAGGCTGAAACTTGCAATCCTTCTGCTTCAGCCTCTGAGAGCACAGAGATTACAGGCAAACACCACAGAAAAAATTAAATTTAAGGGGAAGGGAGTGTGCATGTCACCTCCTATGCAAATTCCTCCTAGTCCCAATATCTTCCTCTCAGTCTACCCTCTTGACATCTCTCTAGCACCTTATATTTATTATAACTACTGGCAACTTCATGGAGATATGTTTCCTGACCTCCAGTGAGACTGATTGCTAATTCATCCTTAGGCTGGGTTCTTAAAAAGAAAGAATAAATTCATCACTGGTGACATCTCCGAAATTGCTTCTGTAACAGCGAATTGCTTTATAAACATCTTGAGTTAGCCTGGGCACTTTGCTTAGCATCTGTTCCTATTGCATCCCATTCCCAAATAGGTGAAGAAAGCTCTACCTTAGAAGGCTTGTACCCAAACAGCATTACAACAGCGACCTTAAAGTCCTCTCGGCTTAAATAGCCTTTGTTATCTTCATCACATGCTTTAAATACCTAAAGAATAGTTAATATCTTCAGTTAGTAAGACGGAAATCATTCTTTTTATTATTAGTTTACATAAAATTTGAATCTCAAAATCTAACACTCAGAGCTAGGCCTGGTGGCCCAGTTCTGTAATCCCAGCACTCTGGGAGAGTGAGGCTGGAGGATTTCAAGTTTGGGCCTAGCCTGGGAAATTTAGCAACTAAGTGAGGCTCTGTCTCAACATAAAAATAAAAAACGGCTGGAGAACCGTAAAAAAAATAATTAAAAATAAATAAAACAAACTTGGGCCCAACAACAAGGAGAAATGGAGTTTCATTATTCTAATTTTACCTCACAAGAAATCACAATGATGGGCTAAAATTTAACCCAAAAAAGTGCAAAAGGGTTTAGAGGTAGGCTGATTTAAGTCCCTTGGACGCGGTGAAAGAAATTCCACCCACAATTCAATGCTAGAATTACGAAAGTGAGGTAAAGAGGCTGACTTTGAGCTGCGAGAGATGTCAATGCTTGGTTATTATTAATAGACTGGAAATTGGGTAGGGGCGGTCTTGGAGGCAGGACACACAGTAAGGGGGGCCAGGCGTGTCGCAGCTCTTGGTCATCAATCCTGACACGTAGGGCCGCCTAAAAAGGTCTTGTCTGTACGATCCGGCTCAGACCAAGTACGGTGCCAGAGGAGCCCCCGGGCAAGCTGAAGTCTGAAACTCAGAGGAGCCCGCCAGACACCTACTTTCACCCACTTTCTGTGTTCCGAGGGGCTGGCTTCCCACGTCCGCGGCCGGGCCCCAGCCTGGGCCAAAAACATTGCCCCCGCCAGTTGACTGGAAACAAGTCTGGAATTTCTTCACCTCAGCGCTCAGTCTAGCGCGGCCACGCCCACCGCGCCTCGGGAAGCTCAACTTTGCCGTGCAACTCTAACGTCTCTTCCCATTGGGCAATCTGCGAGCCACTGCCGTTCATCCCGCAGTGTTATTGGTCAGAGGCTTTGTTTAACAACGTTTCCTTGGCCCGTCCTGGGGAGGGAGGCGCCTAGGCCTGCCCCTAGCGGTCGGTTCCGCCCTTTGCCTAGTTTCTTAACTCCTGCCGCGCGGCTGGGAGGAGCACAACCGTCCGCGGCGTTCTTCCGTTGGGTTCTATTTTGTACTTTGCTCATCCTGCCAGCCTTGCAATAAATTCTGGGTTATTTTAATCTGTGGCCATGCTAGACGTTATAAGAGACGTAACCCATGTTCGAACAAAGGGCGCACACACACTTTTTTAGTCAATCCGAGTCCAGGATTTACGTACAAATCAACAAACTCAAAATAGCGGCTACGTCTCTCTGTCCCCATGACCTCAGCTTTTAGCATAGTGTCTGGCACAGAGTAGACCTGCAACAAAACAAAAGTAGTAAGGGTGTGTTTGCAGATTTATATCATTCTGGGTTCTGAAAGTGACAGCTGGTTGGGGAAGACTCAAGGAGTAAAAGTACGGCACAAACAAGGTAGGGCATATTCCATAACAAACACCCTGTCATTAGGGAGGAATATGGAGGAAGAGTTCCGTTTTCCGGACAGGTTTATCTCAGACCCCTTTATTCCTGTGGCAAATCAGTAAGATTAACACAAACACATACATCAGAAAAAACGGGCACGCAAAAAGAGTTCTGATTCTGATGAAAATTAACGTTTCTGTTTATAGCAAGTACAGTCTAGGCTCCACCGGAGCTCACCCTCCGCAGCTGCATTAATCTCAGCTCATTCTATTTTTAAAAAGTACATCGCTTCCTCGAACCCCGGGAGCCCGGAGGGGTGTACTAGAATCCCAATACAGAAGCTGAGTTTCCCTAGCAGAGAATAGAAACTAAAGAACGCCAGGAGGAGAGCCTGACGCGAGCGGAACCCAAGACATCCACGCACACGTTCCTGGGAACGCAATTGGATGCCCTCGATCCCGACGGTCTTTAGGACCCAGAGTGGACTTCCGGGAAGGAAAGGAGGCGGAGCCGCAAAACGCGCGCCGTGGCCCAAGTTTGAACTTTGCGCATGCGCGGGCGCGGCGCTGGAGCCGGATCCCGGCAGCAGCGGACGCGGCGAGCAGGTACGTGTTCCGTGGCTGTGGCTCCGCGCAGCCTCGCTGCTCCCTGCCCGGCCGCCACGCGCGGGCCGCTGGGTGCCGGCGGGCTCCTGCATGGTCGGCCGGGCCAGAGGCGGGCTCCGAGGGAGGCGGCGCGGCGGCGCCTCCGCCCCAGGCCGTGGTTTCCCGCGGTCATCGCACCCCTCACAGGCCGTGCACCTGTTGGTTGCTGTGTGGACGGGGGAGCCTTGTGTGGGCTTCTTTCGCCGTTCTAAAAAGGTACACCGGTTTGGGACAGGGACTAGTACTAGCGCACCTGCTGAACTTTCCGGAGCTTTCCCGGTCTTCACGGTCCGCACTGTGGGGCTGTCGTGAGGATGAAATGAGTTTGCACGTGGCTTTGAGTTGTGCCCGGCCCCTGGTGATCCCGCAGAAAAGTTAGTGGCTGGCACCTTCCTCGGCGTACTCCGAACCCGGCGGCTTCCCTCCAAGCCTCCCGCTTCTAGCGTCTTCGCAGCCCTGGCTGGATACTCCTCTCTGACTCCATTCTTCGCGGGGTTGTAGCGAAATAATGTTTTGAAAGAGTAGATTGGGCCAGCATACTACCCTTATTAAAACTTTCAGTGTTGCCTCTTGTTTGTAGAATGAAATTCAGTGTCTTTAACGTACCTACTTCCCCAAACTCTTTTTTTTTTTTTCTGCTAGAAATAAGACGTGGTCCCCTCCTGGCTTAGTAGGGTTTTCCTCTATATGGAATGCTTTTCACTCTTAATTTGCTCCTTCCTTAACCTTTAAATTCCCACATGTTACTTCAGAGGTGATTTCAATAAGTTATCCTCTAAAATGTAATGAGTGGTTGTTGTCATTCTGACTCAAAAAAAAAAAAAAAAACCTCAGCTGGTTTTAAATTGCTGTGAGCTGGCAAATCAACCTGAGTCTGATCCTGCAGAAAACCTGGCATTCAGACCCAGTTAATGGTAACGATACATCTCTAACAAGCTTGGTTATTGGTTTCTTAGCCCCTGCAGATTAGAAACAGTGTAGGAAAATATCTGCACTAAGAGTTCTCACAGCTTCCGTAAGCAAGTTGGACAAAGTAGAATTGAAGACTTAAGAATTAAGATACCAGGACTCAGAAGACCTGGACAGACTCTGGAGTCACTGATAGGAGCCATTGGCCTCATCCGTCTCTGCATTTTCAAAGGCTGTGGCTTTAAATGTGTCTGTACCAGGTGGGGATGATGGATTCCCTGAGCCATGGGGGTGCTTCTTCACATGCTTCACATAAAAGCTCCTCGGAATGTGTAATTACAGGAGAAACCTTACCTTCCTTGACTGGTAATTAATTGAAAATTAAGTGAGAAATTGTGAAAAGTGATACTTTAAAGATAGGAGTGTGTGTGTGCTGTGGCACTGGGGATTGAACCCAGGACCTTCATACTGCATACTACATCCTAAGCCCATTTTTATTTTTGATTTTGAGACAGGGTCCCTTTTGCTCAGTCACTGAGTTGCCCAGCCTGGGCTCTAACTTGGAGATCCTACTGCTTCACCCTCCTAGAGTGCTGGGATTACAGGCCTGTACCACCAGCTTGGCTAGTAGGTTTTTTTGTTTGTTTGTTTTTTGTTTGTTTAGCTAGAAACGTGTGTGTGTGTGTGTTTATTTGAAAATCTTTTACTGCAGATTATTTTTGAGGGAATGTAGGTTCTGTGAATAGACTGCTGCAGTCTGTCTTTGAACCACTCATAATGTGTCTTGTACAGCCTCTTTCAAACAAACAAAAAAATTGAAGCTACTCTATCAGTTTGAGCACAGACTGTTGGGGTTTGTAATTTCTCTTTAAGTCTTGTTGAAAGTATCAAGGAATTGTTCTTTAGCTATCTGGAAAAATCTACATGGTCTTGCTTTTGAATTAAACTTGTTTTGCAGGTAACTTCAAACGAACATATTTTATGCATTTATGATTTTGGCTCTGAACCCCTGTCCTAGGACATCTAAGTACAAAGTCTAGGTTAAAAGACAAAAGTAAAGAAGAAGAAGGCAACCAAGAACTTGCCAGTATTTTAACTTCTTGCTTATAGTTACATGGCTCATTCTCTGATGGTGTCAGCAGTACTGCATGTGTGGCAGTAGTTCATCTAATAAGGATGTGAGCAATTAAGTTCTTTGGCCAATGGCCAAATGAGTGGGAATAATATTTCTGCCTTTCTTCTCCAGAAATACAATGGCTCAGGAAGGCAGTTACGGGAGGTGGACTATATCCAGTAGTGATGACAGTGAGGATGAAAAGCCCGGACTGGACAAGCAATCTGTATCTTCTCTTCCCTGCGTCCAACGGGGAGCAGCTAGTGAGCCAAGCTACACCTGTTCTGAGGCTCGGAAAGCCGCACACAGGAGGCAGATATCACCAGTGAAGTTCAGCAGCCCAGGCTCAGTTTCACCTCCCAAAAAGCAGAAAAGTGGTTCCCAGGAAGACCTTGGCTGGTGTCTTTCCAGCAGCGATGAGGAGCTGCCTCCAGAAACACAGCAGAGTCAGGCTGAGAACATTGTCATCAAAGAGGAGAAAGATGTCTCTCTTAAAGGTGGTGCTGCCCATAGCACTGGAAGTTGTGTTCCCCCTGACAGCCACAGGCCCAAAGAGGAGGAAGATGAGTATGAGACATCAGGGGAAGGCCAGGACATTTGGGACATGTTGGATAAAGGGAACCCCTTCCAGTTCTACCTCACTAGAGTTTCGGGAATTAAGCCAAAGTACAACTCCAAAGCCCTCCACATCAAAGGTAAGGATGCAGGCTGTCTGGGAGCTATGGAGGAGTGTTCTCGGTAAAGGTAAATCAAGGTCGAAGGCCTGGCATGAGCTCCAAGGACCCTTCTTTGTGCTCTTAACTACTCCTAAGGGCAGATACTCTTTTTAATAAGCAGTTCCATCAATTTAACTGTTTCCTTGGAGCAGGCTCTCAGAAGGTAGCCTGTAGCTCAGCCCCTTGTGACACTTAACACAGTATTTAGAATAGTTTAACTTTTAAGTAAAAGATTCAACTTGGATCAGTAACACTTTGTTGATAAAATAACAAAAGCCTGACAGCAGTTGTGCTCTGGAGTCCCTGGCCCAACTGTATGGATTAGAAAATCTGTCCCTGTAGAAAATGCAGATTGCCCGGGCTGGGCTCAGACTTTCAGTCCTCCTGCCACAGCCTCCCAGAGTGCTGAGGTTACAGGCCTGAGCCACAGAATCCAGCTTCATCTAACTCTTTCACTCAGACTCTCATGTTTACACGACCCCCCCCCCCCAACCCCACCCCAGGGGATTCCAGTGCCCTGGCAAGGATAAGAACCATTGCCTGGAAGCCTGGTTTTAGTTCCTGGTAGCAAAGCAGCAGTGAAGCACACTGGAGTGCTTGGAAATATTTTAGTAGTAAATGGGAAGATGGTCTTTTTTGGTGGTTCTGCTTTGTCTGTAGGTGGGAGCTCACAAGTAAAGGCAGATTCCCACCCTCACCACCAGTTACTTGTTTCATGGCAATGTACGGTTGACTTTCTCAGATATCAACATGCTCCTCTAAATTAGAGAAAATAGAAAGTACATGAAGTTCTAGCACACCACCTGTTCATATGGCAGATAGAGTGTACCTCTCTTTCAAGATAACTTCTGTCTCACATTCAAGACTATGTTCACTGTCCATAGTGTTTCTATATAGGAAGTATATAACTACATTTTACTTCTTCTGTGTGGTAAATAAGTGTGCATTTGATTGTGTACTGTAGCAAGTTTAATACTGTAGGTTTTCATTTTGAGACTTGTCTAGGTCCTCTAAAGAAATGTAAGACAGTTGTCAGTGTCTTTGTTTTGAGAGAGATTCACACAGGAAACAGAATTCTATGGAGTAAAGGCTGAATGTGAGCACAGATATTCAGGATGGGAGATAACATCATGCGTTTAGCTTTTACCTGTATTTTAATCCTCACAGCAATTTATGAGTAGATAGTCCACATGTCCTTGGACAGATGACAGATCTCTTGTTTAGAAAAATTAGCCTGCCCAAGGTTACAGAGCTGGCGTGTGGTAGAGCCATGACTTGAATCCAGGCCTTCCAGCACCTGAATCCATGTTCTTTGATATACCGCGTGAGCATAAGCCGTAATTGTATGTTGTCCAGAAGGTCTCATGGAGGAAGGGGGACTTCAGATGGTCCTTGAAAGATGGGTAGAACTTATATAGAAATGCGGGAGGTGGAACAATGTATTGCAGTTTGTCTCTTAAAAACAGGTAGTAGCTTTCTTAGACATAGTTGTTCTTTTAAAAATCTTTGTACTCCAGCATCTAGCTCAGTGTCTAGGAACAGGAGTCCCTTAAGTAGGTGTCCCTTAAGTAGGTGAATGAGCCCACTGTCAGTCTTCAGGAGGCAGCATAGTGGCTAAGAGCAAGCTGGAGTGGGACGTCCCAGATCAGACCTGGACTCTGCCCCTTCCTTGAGGTGTGGCTGTCCCTTATGGGGACTGACCTCATCAACAAAAGAGGAATAAGACCTGCCTCAGAATGTGGCTGGAGGAATAAAAATGACTACTTGGGAAATGCCAAGAATGGTATCCACACCTGAGAAATCTGGTACTTGCTTTCGTGATAGTAGTTCACGAGCAGGGACCTTCCTAATCTACCTGATACAGCTTGAATGGGTGTCACATGGGATCTCTTTGGTGTTAACCAGCAATCCCAGGGGTGTGAGTGTAGAGTGGTGGGGACCAGTTGCTCTCACACTTCAGTCACTGGGGACATTGGTGGGTACCTGAAGGAAGGAAAGATTCAGAGACCCTGGAACAAAGAACTGGTGTCATTGTTAACTTACTGTTTCAAAAAGTGGCAGGTCATCTAGTAATAAAGTGGGTTTCAATTTTACATTGTATTTTTTAAAAGAAATGTAAATAGCAAAGAATATAGAACAAATTTTCCTTGGATTTTATAGAACACCTAAACCTAGCTTTGTATAGGTTTTCAGTTTACTTTTTCTGAGCCAAGTCTTCACTCTCAGTGACTGTTCTAGGTGTGATTGCTTGGGCCACAGGATTGCTTATCTGAGTGTGAATTGTATGTTTTATCTTTGTAGATATTTTGTCTCCTTTATTTGGAACACTTGTTTCTTCAGCCCAGGTGAGTAAGTTCTTTTTTATTCAGGTAAAAACAAGCAAATGGTTAAACAACTTTATAAGAAAGTATGAAAGGGTGCAGGGTCCTGAGGTGGCACATTTGCTGCAGTTGTGCAATCCGTGCCTGTTGACATGGGACGGGGCTGTCACTGTTTGAAAGCACCTAACTCTTGGGGGACACTGCTTTATGAGCCACAAGGACTGTCCAGGAAATCATTTGGCATTCCAGCCTGGAAGACTTCTTGGCATCACAGGTACTCTCAGGGGACTCTGGTGCAGCCTTCTGCAGAGGGGTGGATAGAAGAGTGAGAATAAATTTGATTTGACTTAGAAAAGTGTGAAATACCCACCCCTTTCAGATAGGAGTGAGTAGGAGTTTTGGGTACTTGGGCATGCTCAGTGGCTTGTAACTGACTCCCTTTGTGTTGATAAATCACATTAATAGCCCTGACTCTTGAGAGGAATATTCAGGGGGGAAAAAGGGCCTCGTGCCTGAAGCTAGCCAAGCTCTCCGTGCCCCTCATATTTGGTTTGGGCCTGAGAGCCCCAGTCACCAGAGTACAGGGTATACCTGTGGTCCTTGCAGATAGCCTAAGCTCCTGTAACTCCTATGCCCAGGATGGCCCAGATATGAGGAACTTCATGGGTAAGACCAGCTTGTGGTCAAAATGAAATTGTTTCCAGCCTACTAAATGCCCGGCCCAAGTGCCTGTACACCCGGCTGGCTGATGAGCTGGGCTAGAAAGAAATATCCTTTGCTTAAAGTCCTGGGATCTTTGTCACTAATATTTAATTTTTTACAACTACCTAGGAGAAAAGGCATATATCTATAGTCTCCTTTATTAGAAGTAATGTAGTAACATCACATTGACAAATATAAATGTTGCCAAAGCATGTGGAGATAATTTCATTAAAACCTATTTTTTGTGTATGTGGCTGTGTTCGTGCAGCTTCCTTTAACCGTGTATTCCTTCAAGATAATTTTAAGATTTTATTTATGAGTATGGCAGCATAACTGTCTAGATTTATAAGTTACATGCGTAGTCCCATATTAGAGCCCTTTGTGTATTAATAACTGAACAGTCCTCCTGAACTGCTCAGCTGAATTACTTGTGGCTTCCTTCCTCTCTTTCCTCTCTTCTAGTTCAACTACTGCTTTGATGTGGACTGGCTCGTAAAGCAGTATCCGCCAGAATCCAGGTGAGTTCCCTGGATGACAGAGCACCAAAAGCATGAAGTTTTGAAACACAGGATTTATATTTCTCAGATGAAAGTGGCCCATCTCTTTTTTTTTTTCAGTATTTCTTTTGAAACCATTGAGATTGTACTGACGACATTAAACAAGTCATTTGGGGCAAACAGCATTTTTAAGTCTGTTAAATCAAATCACATGCATTCTCTTCAGATTTAAGGATTTTCCTCTGTGCTCTGTGTAGAAGTAGATAAAGACAGATTCCAATTCAAGTATTAAGACCTTTCTGCCAATGTTAATGTGAAGGAAATGATCATCCGTCATGTGGTGCTAGCCCTGCACCTCCCCCAGCCTGTGGACAGCGTGCTGTGCCCACTTAGCACATCCGTGTGTCCTTTTCTGAGGATTTCGGACCTTCTCTAGCAATCTTTCTATAGAGTTAAGAAAGGGGGTCCTGGGCCTTCCCCTCATCCAAGCAGCGAAGCCGATAGAGTTCCAGTTCTGCCACTGACAGCTCATCAGATCCTTCTCTTAGGCAGTGCAGATAAGTGCACAGAGCTTTGCACAATGTCTTGCCACCCTTCGTTGTTTCTGGCACATTTACACAGAATATACAAGAAAAAAAAAGTGATCACCAGAGTCCTTAATATTCTGGGTGCATTTAAAGCACCAGACTGTGGAGGGTAAAATGTCACTGAAATGTCCCAGGCACCTATGGCACTCAGGAGCTTGCATTTAATCTATGACATGAAGTATTAGTTTTAGCTGCATGTTAGTAAAAAACTCAAGATAATAGTGGCTTGAAACAGAAATTCTCCTGCCCTAGAAGTACAGATGATAAAACACTTTTGGTCTAGAGTACGGACACTGTGGTTTTCTCTGAGACTTAGACCTACCTACTTCTGTCTTTTGTCCACCTGGTATGTGATTTCAGTGTTCAGAGTCACCTCATAGTCCAGGATCGCAGCCAGAGCTCCTGTTCACTTGTCTTTGTTCTAGGAAGCAGGAACGAAAAAAAATGAAGAAAGCACTCATGTCCCGGCCATTCCCTTCTGAAACCTGTCCTGTCTGCTTCCATTTCATTGAAAAGAGCTCAAAAAAGTATGAAATGCGGGATGAAAACGAGCACTGAAAGAGGCTGGAAATATCGCCTCTTAGTTGAGCACAGCTTGCCCTGTGTAAGATCAGGGTTTCTCTGGGAGTGAAGGAGAGACTGAATACTGAAGGCAGTAAATATTTACAAGCCCCAGCTGGCACTGTGTCTCTAGGTATCACATTGGAGCTTTGTGTTCTTCTCCCTTTGTTTCTCAAAGACATTGAAATCAGGTATCCGCTCCTGTACGGTGCTGGCGAAGTGTAGATGCAACTCCATTAGTACATTATGTGGGTTGAATTCCCACTCCAGTGAAGATCTGCTGGAGTCCTAAGCCTGAGTACTCTCGCCTGCAGCTGTTTGGGGAGATGGTCTTTGTAAAGGTCATCAGTTCAGTTAAAAAGATCACTAGGGTGACCACCAGTGCTATATGGCTGGTAACCCTATAAAGAGAAGTTTGGTCACATACATAGAAGGCCATGGATAATGCCATGTACAAGCCAAGGAATGCCTGAGGCTACCTGATGTCAAGAAGAGGTCAAAACAGAGTCTCCCTCTTAGCCCTCAGAGGGCACCAGCCTTCCAATGCCTTGATGTCACTTTTCTGTGTGCCAGAACTGTAAGACAATACATTTCTGCTTTTTCAGCCCCTCATTTCGTGCTGGTGGGCTGCAGCAGGTCCGGGATGTTTGTACATTGTCTGCAGAATTCCAGTAGCTGAGGGAACAGAGTACATGCTTTTGCCCCCATTCCTTATTGCTAAATGTTTTAGGAAATCCATGGAGCATTTAAGGATCAGGAGTGGTGCATCTAGGTCACATCCATGGCTTGTATGTGAAAATTTCAGCTCATAATGGTTAAACTTCACTGGGTGTACAATCACTGCCTTTTTGTAATACTTTATCAGGCCAATAAATTTGAAGGAATTAATGTGAACTTCTTCCATCAATGAGGTTTATGTTTTATGGTGTCCTTGCAGTCTGGCATATTTGTTTCCAGGTGACAGATATATGAGTGTTTCTTACATTAATCTCTGTATTGTGTCCTAATCCCACATTTTTTCCAAGTAGGAAACAATCATGCATGCTTTGTAGTTCATTTTTTTTCTGTTTGTTTGTTTTGCCTGAGCTGTTAAGGTTAACACAGGCATCAGTACTGACTGTTTCCTGTGGTGTCTGGTTGAGTGTTGTGCCTTCGTGTGTGGCAGAGAATCGTTCTGCGGTGTAATTGGTAGAAGTGGAAGTGGCTGCACTTGTTTATCCTGCTTGATTGCTTGTTGACGAAAAATCCAATTTTTGTTGTGTTGGGAGAGCTTGTAAAGATGCATTGACTTCTAAGGATTATCTTTCTCTGAATTAACTGGAGAAGATCAAGGATTGCTTAAAAGCCTGTTCATTCCTAGAGTGTTTTTATGTAGTATTTGAAATTTAAAAATTTGCAGTGTACTTTGGGCTCTGGTTTATTGAAGTCTCTATTGAAAACAATCTGCTACGTACTGTGGGCTTGAGCCTGTTGTATTCTGAGTCTTACACAGTAGACAGATCACACAGTAGGAGCTGCTAAATACAGAGACGGTGAATCTATTGGCTTAGTGCAAGGTAAAAAGTATCATTCTGTATACAGTGATAATTGTCAATCCTTATTTGGAATTAAATATATTAACACAGAGGTACCTCTGTGCTCTGTGCGCTTTAGAACCAGAAACTCAAGAGCTTTGTCGAGTTAGAGCCCCTCTGTGTCACAGGCAGCCTAGGGACCAGGCCATGTGACTCCATTACAAAGACCGTGAATTCACCACTGGTGAATGAGCATTGCCTAGTCACTGCCCTGTATTAGCACCTGTACTCAGTCACCACTAAAGCCAGAATCAAGTGTCCAGTGGTGAAGAAGCTAGCACAAAGGACAAGAGTCCAGCTTCATGAATGATGCATTTTGGTGCTTCTGATCTCTTTCAGGAACAAACCGATCCTACTTGTGCATGGTGATAAGCGGGAAGCCAAAGCCCACCTACAAGCAGAAGCCAAGCCCTATGCGAACATTTCCCTTTGCCAGGTAAGCTGCCACCGCCACTACATCACACTCAGTCTGAGAGCTGGAAGGAATCAAGATTGTTAGTCCCATCTTCCCACCTATTGCAGAGATCTTTCCTTCAGTGCCAACAACGGGTGTTTGTCTAACATCAGCTTAACTCTTCCTGAGATAGCCCAGTCTATTGACAGGAATCAACCATGACTGGAAATTTGTTTATTTTTGATCTTAAGTCTTCCTTGTAACTTAATCCCACTGATCCTAATTTTCCTCCTCTGGAACCTCTCTCTGTCTCTCTCTCTGTCTGTCTTTCTCTCTCCCTCTGTCTCTCTCTGTCTCTGTGTCTGTCTGTCTGTCTGTCTCTCTCCCTCTCTCTCTTTCTCTCTCTCCCTCTGTCTCCTTGCACAAGCCATGATTCCTACGCACAGTAATCTAGCCTGTTTCTCTTAGTTCTCTTTCAGGTATAAACATTTGCTTTTGCCAGTTGTGCTCTGTGCAGTATGTATCCTTGTCTTTCCCTACGACTCTTAGTCGCAGCCAGTTTGTCCACATGCTGCTGTTGTACTGGAGATTAAACCCAGGGCCTCAGCAATGAGCTAACTGCCTGGCCCTTTTTATTTTTTTAAAGGCAGAGTCTTACTAAGTTGCCCAAGCTAGACTGAAACCTGTGATCCTCTTGCCTCAGCCTCCCAGAATGCTGGAAGGAGGGGCTGGATCACCCCATGTGGCTTCATGTACATCTAGAAACCTGGGTATCTGCACTGAGAGCAGGGCCTCTGGATGCAGTGCAGTGCCTACAGGCGTTTTCATGAATGCAGCTGAAAACTCTTTTTGTGACCTCTTATCTAAATTCTGTTGGCTGCCATTGACACTTTTAGCCTTTGTTTTCCATTCTTTCTCACATCAGCTGCATCCAAGATTTAAACTGAAGAGATTCATAGATTAAAAGCCTGTTAGGAAATTTTAGGTGAGTCAAATGCTGCCTGTGATCCAGGCCCACCAAGGGAGAATCAAATGATCTTATACAGGTACACCTACTGCTTTGCTGGAACCAAAGCAAAGTACAAAAGAAGATAACAACAGCAAATGCAGCTATTGTCTGGTTTCTCTAAGATCCCACAATTTTATCCTCATACTTTATGGGCACCCTGCAACATGAGTAACAAATCTTTTGCTGTGACCTGTTGCCTTGAGTTCCGTGCCCCAATAAGATGTTTTAATTCTAGTGGCACTTTAAGCAAAAAATAGGCAAAGTAAGAAAAAATTCAGAAGAATATTTTACATTCATAATTTCCTTCTTGTGGAAATAGTGATTATAAAGACACCAGTGGAACATTCATTTTCCCTGTTCCTTTTAACAGGATTGTCAGTCCATTCATGAGAGAATATGGTGAACAATACTTGTACAGCAGTATCTTCTCCTTGTTATCAGCTTAGTGAAGTTAGCTCAGGATTTCTGTTCCTAGAGTACAGAGACATGGTATCTGGGTTCCTTCTCTTTGCCACTTTCTTTCTGTTGTCTTTTTCTTCCACTCACATCAGCTATAAGAATTTCAACCCGCGACTTTTTCTTTTTCTTTTTTTCTTTTTTTTTTTTTTTTTTTTTTTTTTTTTTTTTTTTTTTTTTGAAGACAGGGTCTTGCTCTGTAGCCCAGGCTAGTCCTGAACTCATTATGTAGCCTAGGCTGTCCTTGGACTCACGGCAATACAACTCCCTCAGTCTCCTGAGTGCTGGGATACAGGTGTGCACCACCGTGCCTGGCTTTTTATGGTGCTGGAGAATAGAACTCAAGGATTTGCTTTTGCAGGGCAAATGCTTTAACCACTGTGACATTCCTCCAGCCCTCAACCCACATCTTATAACTCTTCTTTCAACCGTAAATAACATCCATGTGTGTTTTTAAAAAATTAAAATAGTGAGAGCTGAATCTGATTAGCTTTAAAAATGCTTCCCAATACTTTCCCTGATTTAACCCATCGCATAGTTGTGGTTTCAAAATAAGTCTTCTATCTGACATATTATACACATAGATAAGCCTTTGCTTAGCAGGTACCTAAAATTCTATTGTTTTGCTTCTGGTCCCAGCAACAGAAGAGGCAGAAAATAAACTAACCAAGGATCCCGAAAACATTGATTTAATAAATGGAAATAAGAAGGCATATTTCAAATACAGCCTATAATTTCCCAGCACTCTGAGAGACTAAGGCAAGAAGATCACAAGTTCAAGAATGGGCAACTTAGTGACTTGGTGAGACCTTGTCTCAAAATTTTAAAAAGAGAGTGGGCATGAACTCAATGGAAAGGCTATGAGTTCAATCCCCTGTACTCCAAAAGGAGCAAACAAAACTGCTGTTTATACTGAAAGGTTTAGAAAGTCCTGAACTTGATGGCGAGCTCTGGGCTGGCCACTAGAGGGCAAAAGAAGACATACCTTTTGAAGGTACAAGGAGCTGTGCAGTTTAGTTGGAGGTACAGGAAGACTATGGTCCACCCTGTCAACCTGTTGATGATGCCGTTACACCTTGTCATTACCGTGAGTTCTTGTGATTTTCTAGTACCACTGTGTCACTGAAACAGAGACACATTAGTCAAAGACAGGATGCTGGCACTTTGTTTTGCAAATGTGGAGCCTGAGGCTGAAAATAGAAATATTAAGGCAGTTGTCAGAGCCCACACTGCCTGGGTTCTGTCCCCACTCCCTACTTGGATCAAACTGCTATTAAAAAAAAAAAAAAAAAAAAACACCTGGCTGGCTTTTTTTGGACTGGTCAGTTTAAAAAACACACATTGATTTTTCATTGTTTTAGAAGCTAGGAAATCTAAGATCACAGTGCAAAGCAATGTGGGTATTATGAGGACTTTCTTCCTGGCCTGTAAGTGGCCACTATCTCACAGTGTCTTTATTGGCAGAGGGAAATGGCATCCCACACAAGTGTTCTGGTGTTTCTTCTGAAAAGAACACTAATACTGGGCCATCCCCTGTTCCCTGTGACTCCACTTAGCCTCCATAAAGGCCCTCTTTCCCCTCGGGCGAGGGATGACACAACATTTGGAAGAGAGGTCATTACCATTACCAGTCTATAACACTGCCATTGTGGTTTAGACCTAATTGTTTGAGCCTTATTTCCTCATGTTTATAATGAATTCCTGATGTCTTTCAATAAGGACCTTTAAGGAATTTGGTGCACTAGCCCCCCCAAAACATTCATTAAATATTATCTGTTGAAGTTATTGTTAGCCTTGATTTATATGCTATAACTTGTACCAAAAATAAACTCAGAAGCCAATTCTCTTGTCCACTGCCTTCTCTCAGCTAAGTGTTGGTTTACAATGTAATAGACTTCCTTCGAATTTTGTAATTAATTAAAGACATGAAGGAAAGCTCCCAGCTCGCTCCCCCCTGACCTGAGCACACAAACACATGCTGGTCTGTGCCCCTCCCCAAACACTCCACAGTAGACCATTGTCACCTGGGCTGTCTGTCAGCAAGCACCCACCACACGGACTGTTTTGCCCACCTGTGTGGTCCAGTTGTCCACTACAGCCCCAGCGAATGGTGAAAGGTGGGATGGATGTGGTCGTGGTGATGACCGCTGTGATCCGGCACTCAGTGTGCAGCCCCCTTTCCTAAACGTGTAGGCATGCCCTCATTTACTTCTCACAACTCTCCATCTCATAATACCCCCCTCTTTTTTTTTCTAGTGCTGGAGATTGAACCCAGGGCCTTTGCCCTTTTTATTTTGAGGCAGTGTCGCTGAGTTGTCCATGCAGGACTCGAACTTGTACTACTCCTGCCTCAGCCTCTGTGAATCTTGGGATTGTGGGTGTGTACCACCACACTCTTAACACTACCCTGTTTTAAAGGAATAAACCTGGGGCATAGAAGCATTGTTTTCCCAGGTCATGCAAACTTGTGCAGACAGGATTAGTGCTGCGTTGCGAAGCTGTTTTAGTGTGGGTTATTTTAGTTTGTTCGTAGCCTACACCTTCTGCCATGTTCTGCCTAGCCAGGGTCTTACTGTAGTAGATGCCCGATAAAATATTTACCTTCTTCACGTGCCCTCCATTTGTGTGAATATATTGTTTTATAACACAAAATGAGCTTAATATCTTATTTTTCAGCACTTGTCAATATTCATAATATAAGAAAATTTCTCTTTTAATTTATCATCATAATATGTCTAAGTTGCCCCCACATTCAATGTTTCTTTTAAATGTGCCTGGTAAATTGTATATATTAGTTTATTCTATAATGAGCCAATTATCAAATTTTAAACCTTTGCTTAGAATCACATTTGTTTTGCTGTCTTTTGACATCTAAAGAAATTAGGTTTCCAGCTCCTAATTATTGTAATTCAAAATGTGGTATATCGAACCATTGTGTGTAGCCAAAAAAATTTTGTCTTGTCCCTCCCCCTCCCCCCAGCAGCCTCACTGGGTGCTGTAGTGAAAGTTGTCCAGTAGGGGGCAGTCAACATGGTTTTATAAGAAGTTAGTATGATACTTTTCTAATTTGCCATAAATAGAAATGTTAGTGAGGTCTTTTATTCGTGTAAATAAATGACTTCTTTCTTTTCTAGGCAAAGTTGGACATTGCATTTGGGACACACCACACGTAAGCAACTTTTATGAAATGGGGAGGATATGATTTTAATATATCAAAACATACTATTGTACAAATGTTCTTACAGGGGCTAATTTTGCTGGGGGAAAAAACTATCAAGAATACATTATATGGGGTTTTTCCCTAATAGCTTTAAGATATAAGCCTGAAGTTGTGTCTCTATGAAGGGGATGAAGGTGATAATAAGCCTATGATACTGAGGGTTTTTTCTCTTCTGGGCAGGGCCTGGGGTGTACTTGGAAGTGATAGATTATAGCTGTGTGGTTCTTGTGGTGAGTGATGATGTATATGTGCATGTCACATGCCAGTAGATGTCCCTGTTTTTACAAGGTTGTGTGATTTGGGAAAACATGGGCTGATTTGAATAGTGTATTGTTGGTCTGTGATTGAAAGGCAAACTACATCTTTGTTGAGATTCTTGAATGTGGATTCACCCATCAGTCCACATAAGAAGAGAACTATAACAATGGAATTCGTACGATTAGAAAACATGAGAAAGGAAAAGAGAAATTTCAAATTTCTTAGCTGAGTACTGAAAGGTAAATGTTTTTGCATTCAAAAGACATTCAGGTTGCCATTGCATCAGCCAGATTGGTCCTCTTTGAATAATCAGTCAGCTATTGTATCCAACTACTTTGCTCCTTTCTAATTTTGGGGTCATGCCTAATTACATTTGTTTTCTCTGCCTTGTCTTCAAGGTCAGAAATTCTTTCTTCACAGTGTTTGACTCATCTTACCCAGCTTTCACATATATTTTTCGAATCTTGAATTTCAGCTAGATTTCTTTTAATATTTTTTACTTCTCTATTATAATGTTCTTTCGTATCTTGCATTTTCGTATTTACCTCAGCCAACATTTTATTTGTGGCTCCGATATGCTCAGTGAGCTTTATCTCCATTAGGACCACTATTTGATTAGTAAGTTCCTCTTTAAGCCCACTGATCAGTGCTTCCATTTCATTGAATATCTTGTTTGAACTGGTTGTTCAACTGCTTTATTTGATTTTTGACTTCCTTCTCTATGACTCCCACTATTTCAGGACCATGATATTAGTTTCTGG
This sequence comes from Ctenodactylus gundi, assembly GCA_004027205.1. Classification (NCBI taxonomy): domain Eukaryota; kingdom Metazoa; phylum Chordata; class Mammalia; order Rodentia; family Ctenodactylidae; genus Ctenodactylus; species Ctenodactylus gundi. Next base: position 20,659 of record PVKB01001135.1, on the reverse strand, counting down.
GGTCTCAGACATCTCTTACATCTCTGGGTGTCCTATTGTCTTCTTCCCATGTTTCTGTTGTTGAGGGACTTCACTTTAAAGGCCTAGTGAGATGTTTCTTTTAATGGCTGTGATGGTGTGTGGTGGGAGGAACTTAAATTCCTCTGGGTTCTGTGCTGAGAGTAGGCAATGAGGGTGCATCTAACAATCATGGCCTCTGAGGTGTCTTGTTCACCTCAGGCCCCTTCAGCAAAGCTCTCCCGTCTGTCCTGGCATCTCTCCCCTCGATGGTGGGACTCTCCAACCTTAGAGGTGCTCCCACTGCCCTGAGCCATTCAGGAAGTTGGCAGCCTTTCTCCCCCTCTGCAGCTGCTGCTTCTACTTGTTTCTTCCTAGGCACTGTTTAAGAGTGATCCCAAAAGTCCTGGTGTGCTTTTCTAAGCTTTCTTTTACCCTAAGCAGTTCAATCTTGGGCTCTTTTTTAATGGCTCCCGCTTATGTCGTTGCCTGTTATGGCTGCCAAGGAGGGCTTCTGGTCTGGGCTCCAGGAGGCCTTTTCTAGGTCGAGTACACATTGCATTTGTAGTATGCACTACCCACAAGTTTGCTTTTGAGAGGCTCGGGCTACCAACTGCTGACAGTTTCTACTTCTCTTGGATTTGCACTTACCTCAATCTGAGGTTTTGGACTCCGGACTTTCCTTGTTTGTGGTCTGCAGATGGTGGCAGCTTAGGGCCATGCCCAGTCAGCTGCTACTTCTCTCCACTTCCAATATGTCTTCAGGGTTTCTGACCTTCCTGTGGCCTCCTTTCAGTTACTGGGGCACTCCTTCTTCTCCTATCTCAGTCAGATGTTCTGGGCTCCACACTGGCTTTCCTCCATCTGCAGATGCCTGTGACTCTCAGCCCTTTGCAGCTGGCCAGAGGCAGCTTCCTAGGCTACTATTTTTTTTTTTTCTCCACTTCTGATGTTCCTTCAGGATTTCTGATCTTCCCCTGGCCTCCTTTCAGTTGTTGGGGGTGTTCCTCCCTGTCCTGGATACATTGAGTGGGTGTTTTTTGACTAAATTCTCAACTTTTTAAGTGTGTCCACAAGGAGACATTGTGCATCTGTGTTAGTCGGCAGCCATCCCGACTGAAAGTCTCGTGTGTGTGTGTTTATTTTAAAATGCTAGCATCTTGAACTCATCTTGAAATTAGTTTTGGTTGCTTATTGTTTTATGGATTAATATGCTATGGAGTCACAGCTCAGGATGTAGTTTCTGTTCTATATATTCTCATCTTTTGGTGACAGAAGCAAAACTTATATGAACTAGGAAAGCAGAAGATCCTTCCATCTCTTAGTGATAAGGTATATTTTAGTTACTTTTTTATTGCTGTGACAAAATACCTGACATACACAATTTAGGGGAAGAAAAGTTTATTTTAGCTCACAGTTTCAGGTCTCAGTCCATCCATGGGCAACCAGAAATGGTGGAAACACATGGTGAAGTCTGAAGCTGAGGCAGCTCCTTACGGCAATACATACAAGAAGCCAAGTCCCCAGAAGGCAGGGAGGAAGGAGCATACACATTTCAGGATCCAGCCTCAGTGTCCCACCCCTTCAGATTTAAGCCCCTTACAGATCACATACAGAGGAATGTGCTTCACAACTGTAATCTACAACAGGCCCCTAATCCACCACATGCCCGTCTTCTACCAAACGATCATAATCCACTCTTCCAGACCAGGCCCCTGTCTCCTGACAGCACATGGTTTGTGGATAACCCATAACATCCAAATCCATGAGACTTTTGGGGGTCATTCCAGATCTCAACCACAATAGGGTATAAACTGCCTTCCTTCCTGGTGGGACAGAACAGACAGCAGTGGCTAAGGCAGTCTCAGAGATGGCACACACCTGAACAAGCACAGATTTCTCACATGGAGATAACCAAGATGTAGCCCAGTTCTCCTGAAGTTCATAGTATCATCTGTGTCAAAGCATGCTCTATAGATCTTCTATAAAAATTGTACAATCCTAGGGTCCATCTCATAGGGTTTTAGAATGGCAAAAACTTGTTCCCCCAGGGATGGGAACACAGTTTCCTCTGATGGTCCTATGAATCAGAGGAGAAAAAGAGAGAAAGCAATCACAGCTAAGAAGTAGATGCCACTGTCCAGGCTGAAGGGAGCTAGTTGCAAACAGGGTAGACGGGCAAGCTGCTTCCCACTAACCTGTGTAGCCAGGCCTCCCATACTATGTCATTTAGCCTCTTTCCCACCATGACTGTGTTTCCCCCAACCTTCTCCACTTCTTACCAGTAAGATGGCATGTCCACCATTGCTACCACCAACACTGTCAAAGCTGAGCACAGTGACAGAAGCATGTGGCTGTATAATGCTGGCGTACTCTTCTGTAAGCTCATTTTATGACATGGATAATCCCCATTACTCCTCCCAGCCAAAAAGCGTGCAGTTATGAAATGGGATCAGACTTCTTTATCTGGATTGCTCTGAGGTTTTAGCAACATGGGACATGCTAGAGCATCTAGAACAGTGCCTGGCACGTTAGGGGCTGAACAGTCCCCACATTGGGACTAGCCTCATCACTTTTGGGAAGTAGCCCTTGTGCTACCTCTGCTGCTTGGAGACAGTATGGCAGGTCTATGTTCTTTGTGAGACCCATTTCCTCTCCCTTTCTACCCATTTTCATTTGTTGTGGTACAGGGGATTGAACACAGGGCCTCACACATGCTAGGCAGGCCTTCTGCCACTGAGCTATATAACCAGCCCTTTTAACAATGCTGTCTTGAAACAGCCTCACTAAGTTGCCTACACTTGGAATCCTCTTGCCTCAATCTCTTAAGTAGCTGGGGCTACCCATGTATGCTGCCATCCTGACTCTTGCTGTCTATTTTTAACTAGGACCTAATGACACAAACTGTTTTGTCAAAGATTAATATGGCTCTCCTTAAACTCGTAATTCTATTTTGCTAAGATTCACTGACGTTAGTATATGATTTTCCTGATAATTGATGCCTTGTTTAGTGGAAATATTTGTAAAGCTTATATCATGAATCTGTAAATGGCTTAGCCTTAATTAAAATCAGCTGCTAATGTGGCAACTGTGTGTGTGTAAATTTGCCCAGATTTCAGTGAGCACGTTTTATATCTGGAAAGAAGATGGCTCAGCAGCTGTCATTTCTCCAGCTTTGCATTAATTTACTGTTTGCCAGCCTCGGTTAATTTCTCATTTGGCAAAAGCTGAAAATCCATGCTCTTTTCTGCTCTTGTATCCTTTATAATTTTATGCTAACTGCATCCTGCCCAAATAGTATTCAGGTGATTGTTTATTTGGGGAGAACCCATAATTCATTATTTTTACATGTGTGAACCAAGTTACATCAGCAAGTATTAAGTAGCATTTTGTAGGTACCAGGCCTGGTAGTCCAGGCCTGTAATCCCAGGACTTTGGGAGGCTGAGTCAGGAGATTTATAAGTTTGAGCCTATGCTGGACATCTTAGTGAGACCCTGTCTCAAAATAAAACTAAAAATGGGCTAAGAATGTAGCTCAGTACAAAGGCCCTAGGTTAAAACTCCAGTATTGGGGGAAAAAGTGTTGAGACAAAACTAGACTTCTGAAGTAATTATAAAACAGGCATATCATGAAAGGAGATGAAAATTATCTATCATTGGATTACATACTAAAGCAGGGTACCAGAGGAATTGTGGAAATGTATGTGTGAGAGTGTTCAACATTTGACAAAAATGCATTTTAATTTTACTTAAAACAATCCCTTGGTGGAGTTGATCCCTCAAGCTCCAAGGGAAAACAGACAGACTCAGAGATACTTCTTGGCTTACACAGTGTTGTATGGCTTCTAAATGACAAAGAGTAGAGCTTGGGTCTTGCGATTTCAAATGGAAAGCTCTTGTTTGCATCGTGTTACCTTTTATTTATATCCCACTGAAAAGAAAGATATTCCTGGGGAAACCCATTGGAAAAGAGAGGGCCCAACCAAGTTTCAGATAATAGAAGCATAGAAAAGATTTTGCCCAACCCCAGAGATGCACAGTGACAATTGTGACATCTGTGAGACGCAGAAAAATTAGGTCAGGATCAAGAGTTTTTTAAATTATAAACCATAGTAAGAAATGCATCATAGATGTTAATATGCTGCACATGGACATACCTTTGCACTGAAAGAAGTTTTGTAAATTAATACTTTATGTTAATGTAGGTAGTGTAGTCTCTTCTGTTTTAGCTGTTAAACATGCTACATGTTACAAGCTGGGCCACTTGGAAAAACTCTGGACACGAATGTTCGCATTGTCCCTTGTTGGTGATGGTGAGGGGCCAAACAAGAGAAGCTTGACGTGCTGGGTCTGGTGTAGACAGAATGAAGTGAAAGGTTGTCCCACCACCAAATGATCTTAGCATTTTGGAAGGTGCTTTTCTGCCTGTCACTGAAGCCAACTTTCATAGTTAACATATAGAGGGAAAGTTTGTGAATGTTACAGTTTGGTTAATATAAGAGTTTAAGAATTTCTCTATTACAGCTAATAATATACTGCATATTTAGAAAGTCCTGTTAATGCTTTGTGATCCCTCTTGTTTCTAAAGGAAAATGATGCTCCTGCTCTATGAAGAAGGCCTCCGGGTTGTCATCCACACGTCCAACCTTATTCGCGAAGACTGGCACCAGAAAACCCAAGGGTTTGTAGGGGCCTGATGGCTTCGTGGCAATCACTGTACTAAGAAGGGTCAAAAGCCGCAACAGTCACTTTATTCTTTTTTTCCCTATTCTTTTACTTGTACAAAAAACACACATAAGAAAAGAGACATATACAGAAATAAATTTTTCATTTCTTTTTTTTTTTTCTTTTTTTGCATTTCTGGGGATTGAACCCAAAGGTAGGCAAGCACTGTACTCTGAGCTACCCTCCAGCTCCTATAATATTAATTCTTTTGTTTGTTTTGAGATAAAGTCTCTCTCTGTAGCCCAGGCTCATGCTGAACTCACTACGTAACTCATGGCAATCCCTCTGCCTCAGCCACACCAATACTGGGATTACAGGTGTGGACCATCACACCTAGCTACCGTGTGATGCTGGAGAATCAAACCCTTGGCCACATACTTCCTAGGCAAATGCTATAACCTTCGAGCTAAGCCTCTGACCACCTGTGGTATTCTTTGCTCCTCCATTTTCCTTTCCTTGAAGTAGCCAATGTTAACAGGTATCCATAGCTTCTCTGTTGTACATGGAGATATTAAAAAATAGCTCCAACTATGATGGGAAGTTAGTGGCGCTGTGTGATCAGATTTATTTTATATTCCCTAGGAGTCATTCGGCTTGTCACTTGTTGATGCATAGTGAGAATGCATGACCATTGCAAAGTTATGACTATTTATGTTCCTGACCACTAAAGATTGTTTTTCCATTCCAGGATATGGTTGAGCCCCTTGTACCCACGAATTGACCATGAGACCCACAGATCTGGAGAATCAAAAACACATTTTAAAGCTGATCTCATCAGTTACCTGATGGCTTATAATGCTCCTCCTCTCAAGGAGTGGGTCGATACCATCCAAAAGCATGATCTCTCTGCAACAAAGTACGTGTCATCCTACAATTTGGAGTGCTCGTAATAAGTTTGTACCTCACGAGCCACGTGAGTCTGGAGCACGGGGGCCTTGGGAAAGGGTGGAGTGAAAATGGACTGTGTTTCATGAGGGCATGAGAGCAGATTGAGTTGCCGCCTGCCCCTCATGTTTCTCAGGTGGTCGGTGGATCTTTTCCTTACCCTCAGCTTCCCACCAGGGTATTCTTGAAATAGTGACTTCTTTGCCTTGTATATTATGTCTTGGTATTCTGTCATTATCTGGTATGCCTGAAAGTGAGTTGGAGAACATCAGTTACAACAGTGAAGGAGGTAAATTGGTTCTTAGAACAGCATTTTGTGACGGTATCTGTTCTCATGTAATGTTTTAATAGATGTCAAAGCGCATCATTGTATTCTATAACTTGGCTTTTATTTCTTTTTAGTGTTTACCTTATTGGCTCAACCCCAGGACGCTTCCAGGGAAGTCAGAAAGATAACTGGGGACATTTTAGGCTTAGGAAGGTAATAGAACTTTTATCATTTTAAAAAATTGAATGTTTTCTTCTGCAGTTAGTATGTTTTGATGGCAGCTCCTCAATAATTCCAGTACAGTTTGAAGAAGACCGGACATTTGATAAATTGGTTGTCCTGATTGTACTTTTTAATTTTTGCCTGTTTTATGAATGGAAAGCTGTCTTAAATGTCATAAGTATATGACCTTTATTAGGTTTTTCATTTTTGGGTGGGGGGTTTTGCTTGTTTGTTTGAAACAAGATCTTGCTCTATAGCCCAGGCAGGTCCTGAACTCACTTTGTAGTATAGGCTGGTCTTGGACTCAGGGTAATCCTCCTGCCTCAGCTTCTCAAATGCTGGGATTACAGGCAGGCTCCACATGCCTAGATTTATGTGGTGCTGGGGAATTGAACTCAGAGCTTTATGCCTGCAAGGCAAGCGCTGTTAACTGCTATGCCGTTCCTCCAGTTGTTCCTCCCCGCCTCCCTTTTTTGAGAGGGGAATCTCGCTCTGGAGTCTAGGCTGGTCCTGAGCTCACTGTGTAGCCTAAGATAGCCTCAAGTGTCAGGCAGTCTTCCTGCCTCTGCCTTGTAAGCACCCAGCTTATGTGCTTATGTGGTGCTAGAGAATTGAGCTAGGGGCATTGCACTTGCTGAGCAACAGCTTAACAGTCATGCTGTGCTTCCAGCCCCTCCCTCAGTTTTATTAGTTTTTAGATTTTTTTTTTTGAGATGGGGTCTCCCTCTGTAGTACTGCTTACATTTCATATAATAAAGTTAATTAGATGATTCCCATTCATGCAAGTAGTACAGCTTTCGATTACTTGGCTTATCAAGGATTTTTAGCACACAATTCATCAAGAACAGAAAATAGTAATGACTAAAGACTGATCAGCTATAGTGTGTTCTGTTTATACAGCCAGTGCCCTGAAGGAAACGGATTACAGGAGTGACATTTGCTGAAAAGTCAGACAGTAAGGAGACATTTGCTGTACTTGTGGAACTGAGCAAAGGATTTTGGCTGGAGGAACGGCCCAGTGGTCAAAGCCCTTGCCTGACAAGCTCAAGACCCTGAGTTTGGTTCCCTGGCACCACATAAACCTGGGTGCGGTGGTGCACGCTTGTAATCCCTGCACTCGGGAGGCTGAGGCAGGCAGATTGTTCTGTGTCCAAGGCCAGCCTGTGCTACCCCAGTGAGGTCAGGACCAGCCTGGGCAACAGAGTGAGACCCTGTCTCAAAAAACAAACAGACAAAACATCAAGAAAATGAACAAAGGAAAGTCTTTAATGATACAAAAATAGAAAGCAAGTTGAAGATTTTTTTTCTTCATTTCTGTTTAAATAGTCTATCAACCTTAAAGTCCCTAAAGTGGCTTTCTTTAAAGCTGTACCTCTTATTCCATAAATGATGGATATATTGAGTATCCCTTATCTGAAATATTTGGCACCAGAGGTGTTTTTGCTTTTAGATTTTTTCAGATTTTGGAATATTTGCATATATAGAATAAGATATTTTTGGAATGAGACTAAACACGAAGTTTATTTGTTTTATATATACTTTATATACATAGCCTGAAAGTGTTTTTATACAGTCTTTTTGGTATAGCTGTGTTTCTATTGCAACTCATCACATGAGTTTAAGTGTGTAGTTTTCCATTTGTGGCATCATGTTTGTACTCAAAGTTTCAGATTTAGAGCATTTTGGTATTCAAATATATGGATTTGGGATGTTCAGCCTGTATGTTCTGTATGTTACGGAAAAATTTCCCTAAGTAATGAAACTTTTATTTTTTTTTAAGAACAGGCCATAGCTTAAAGTTGGCAAGATTTCAGATAGTACTTTTATGGCTTGTCCTAGACAAGGAGTAGAGCCCGCTAATTCTGTGCATAGCTATGGAGGCACATAACATACATGGGCTCAAATTCTGACTTTATACATATATGAGCCATGTGACCTTCACTTGTTCCTTAACCTACCTCTTTCATCCTCTATAAGATGGGCAGAATAATGGTGTTTCTCAGAAGTGTGCTGTAATTAAATGAAATAGTGAATGTGAAACAGAACCAGGCACGTGTTAAGTGTTGTGTAAGAATAGGTTGCTGTGAGCTAATGGTCTAGGCAAACCAGCTTATACTACATATCAGGCATGATCACAGTCTTATAGAAAATTGAAATTACCATCTGCAGAGTTGTCGAGGCATTTTTCACGGCAATCCTCCTGTCTCAACCTCCCAGGTGCTGGGATTATAAGCGTGTGCTGGATTTAGGGGGAAAAAAAAGTGTGTGCCACCATGCCCAGATTATGTACTGCGGGGGACTCAAACTTGAGTAGTAAGCACGTAATGGCTTAACGTGGCGCTTGCTAGGCAAGCGCTTTAACCATTGAGCCATTCCTCCAGTCCCTAGGATATGATTTCAAAGCAAAGTCCACTTTCACTTGACAGGTTGGTGGTTTGTCTTGACATTTCTGCCAAAATGGATCTTTAGAAAAACTTTTATCTGGTTGTGCTTTTAGTATAAATCAAAGAAATTTGGAAAGGAAAATATATTTTTTAGTATTAAAAATATTTCTAAAGAAGAAAAATATGTATATGTGGATGTGAAATTAATTGCTAACTTTTCAGCATTTCCTATTTAGGCATTCCCATGGCAGAAATCTGTTTTATCCATGTTATTTGAGTGATTGTAGTGTTCTTTTTTATTCTTGTGACAGCTTCTGAAAGAACACACTTCCTCTGTACCTGAAGCCGAGTGCTGGCCTGTAGTGGGTCAGTTTTCAAGCATCGGCTCACTGGGGGCTGACGAGTCAAAATGGTTATGTTCGGAGTTTAAAGAGAGCTTGCTGACACTGGGGCCGGAAAGCAAAACTCCAGGGAAAAGCGCCGTTCCTCTTCATTTGGTGAGTTTTCTTCCTGCGTGTATTACTTTTATTATCTAGTCCAAGAGAATTCAGAATACTCCTCCTGGTAATAGAGATGCTTTAGTCAGTGATTTTTGGAAGGAAAGAGGAGTATGTTATTATAATCATTGGTACTCAAGTAGCCTCTATGTGGTTCAGTGCTGAGAGCTTGCTGGTTTGTTGAGAGTTCCACTTCAGTCACAGATGACCTGGGATTTTTCCATTTTGTCTTTCAAATTGTCAAGCCAAGAAAAAGAAATTTTAATCTACCATTGCTGTCAGAACCATCAGCGCTATTAATAATTTACAGACCTATAAATTAATTAATTTTCACATTTAATTCACTGTTAATTTGACATTTCAGAGAAATTCAAGTCAGTATAATTTTTCGTCAACTACATACATAAATGTATATATCCTGTAGTTTAACTATTAGAGAAGTTCAGTATTCTTCAGTTGAGAACGTTTTAAAATATAAAATATATTCCCTTAGTTTTTAAAATATTTTTATCACATGAATATTTATAGAAGCTTTATTCATAATATCCAAAAAAGAAGCCCAAAAGTAATTAAGATGTCTTACAGTAGATAAGGGAATAAATAAAACATAACGCATCCATCCAATGTCAATGATGAAAGAAATAGGTTACCAAGCATAAAAAGTCAAGGACTAACCATAAATGCATGTTATTAAATAAAAGAAGCCAACTTATAAAGGCAGCATATAGTGTAAGATCAATTATATGACATTGGGGAAAAAGGGGGAAAACAATGGAGATATTTAAAAGGACAGTAAAACTAGTGTTTTTAGTTGAGATTTCCATTTTCTTAAAAGCTAGTAATCATTCCTTCTTTTCAACATGGTACCTTCCAAGTTTTACTGTTGTTTGTTTTGTTTTGTTTTGTTTTTATTGTCTTATTTTTAGATCTACCCATCTGTGGAAAATGTGCGGACCAGCCTCGAAGGATATCCTGGTAAATTGTTGGACAAACACTGTCAGTTGTAGTTTTTGTGTTTATTCCACAAGTGCCCTAGTAAAATCTTTACTGGAACTTATTAAAAATTTTGCTAGAAATATTGGTTAAAAATGTGGTGGTGGATTTCTCTAACCGAATAAGGACCGTGAAAAGAGGTAATGGTGAGCTCTGTCATGTCCTTTAGACGGTACCACTGAGTTGGATAGCACCAGGATTGAGTCCTCACAGTAACCCTTTGTACAGTTGTTACTCTTTTCACTTTTATCAACAAGATATCCAGTAAGTCAGTTGTCCAAGAAGGAGAGTTAAATAAAGTCATCATCCCCCAGGACCTAGTGCCTTTGCAGGGCATATCTACCACACCTTTGAATCCTTGAAATTTTAATTCTTGATACAGTTAAGGTCTGGAATTTGTGCTTACTGTTAACTTTGGTGTAATTTAGGTGATAGTTATAATACACTTTTTCAAGGGCTCCCTCTGCAAATGTGTTGGGATGATTTTGTAGGCAGCAATCAACTCTGTCTTCCTTTTTTTTTTTTTAATCCCAATACTGTGCACTAAACTTTGATATGGTGTCCAAAGCACTGTAGATAGCGCAGTCAGGAAGTATTAAGTAAAAACCAAGAGAGTGTGTACCTCAGGACAAACGTCTAATTGACATTCATTGATGGGTGAAAGCAGAGTGCACTGAATTAAGACTAATTTAGTCCATTTATTGCCTAGCCAACTAGTCGTGACCTTGCCAGAGAAAATCTGAAAGTTTAGAGTGTATTAGCCCATTTGCCGCTTTTAATGACAAAACTAAAATTATTTCACTGTGACTCTGGAACGTGGTGATTCTTCTCTTTTCCTCTTTCTGTACCTCTAACAAGCTAGATCCATTCAAAATGTCCTTCTAATGGGGAAGAGCATGATCTTTTCAATAAAACTATTTTATAGCTGGTTTTAAAATGGAATCTGCTTTTACTTATTTGAAATAAGAGTTAGGACACGCCTTACTTGATGTCGGGGTTGCTTACAACCCTTTTGGATATAAATTACTGTGGAGAAGTGTCAACATGTGTTTGGAAGGTCTGTGATGAGTCTACAATGAAGTCTTCTTCCTTTCAAACATGAACCAAAATTGGCTTCTAGTCATATTCCCTCTTGGAACCGTATCTTTTTTCTCTTTGCAAGAATAAATCCCTTAGAATTCCTTCTTTAAAAACTGAACTATTTAGTGAACATTTTATTTTCCAGTTCCTCTAATCTGTAAGAATCTCTTCAGCTAGTGCAAAGTCTGTTTGAAATAGAAATGTATAAAGGATTTTGAAATAGGAATTTCATAGTAGATTTCCTCCCCTTATCTCCTGGTCTTGAGCAAAAAACCCAGCTGTTGTCTTACATGCCACAGGATAGTCATGTGGTAGCATGGGCCAGGGTCTTTCTACACTTGTTTCTAACACTTTGTGTAGGTGGTAAATTACGACCACCAAGTGATTAAATAATATCTAGTTTCTTTTCAGATAGTAAATGTTTACTATTTAAACATTCCTGATCCCTGAGAAAGGAAACCCACTTAAGAGAATATACCTAACACAGCTATCAATACTGTTTTTCGAAACACACTATTCTGTAAGATGAAATAATAATAGGTTTTTTTTGTTTACTACCTCACAGCTGATTAATGATGAAGCCTAAAATTATATTATTTTTATTTATTTTTCTTATTTGAAAAGCTGGGGGCTCGCTTCCCTATAGCATCCAGACTGCTGAAAAACAGAATTGGCTACATTCCTACTTTCAGTAAGTAATTGGTTCAGAATGTTGCTATTACTTCTTTAGAAAGAAGAATGTTATTTATGTCAGTCTGTTCCTTAGAAAAAAGAACTTTATATAATGTAGCTATATTCTTTCATCTACATATGTTAGTGATAGAAATAATTCAAAACAAGGTTTTGAAATTATTTTGGAATAAGTTTTTAATACCAAAGAGTAAAATTTATCTCTGTGAGGTTTCTATTTAAATATTGGCATGCAAAGAAAAGATAAATAAAAGACCATGTTGGATAGCTTATAATTTACATGCGTAGCGTTTTAGTTCACTTTTCTAAAGTATACATTATAACCATCCTGTCTCAATGATGGTATGGTGTGTGGCTGTGAGCTTGCAGAGCCCATACCAGTGCTCAGACATGCTTGGTGAGTGGGAAAGATAAAGGAATGTCCTTGTCCCTGGCTACAGTGCTGCTGATGCTGTGTATTCTAGATCAGTCCATCTCATGCTTGTTTCAGCAGGTGTTACTGGGCTGGATAATCAGAAACAAAGACAGGGCTGCATTTTAGTAGCTCCCAGCTGCGGTATCATCCCAGAGCCTCTCCCTTAGACTTCTGGAGAGGTTGTTCCTTACAGAGGGCATTTCTTTATAGTAAGCTCCTTGCAGTACCAGATGACTAACTTCACTTGAATGAAACAAGTGGTGGACCTGCCTCATGCTGATTCTATTCTTGAAAGTCAGCTGTTACTTAAAGGAACCGTCCTCTTTACTTCGGAAGTAAAGAGCTGGGGATGTAGCTTAGTAATAGAGCACTTGCCTAAAATGTATGAGGACCTGGGTTCGATCCCTCATACCACCACCAAAAAATAAATAAACCCATAACTAAGAATGACTGGCTCATCCCCATTTATGAACATAGAAGTTTAATTCCACAGCATTGGAAAAGTAGAAAGAGACCTCAGGGCTACATCTAAAGCGCTTCACAATCATCCCCTTGCTTTTCAGCATCATTTGTGACTTGCCCACTTTGTATTTTAAGCTTTTATGGAGCCTTTGTTTAGTAGTGCAGGGTGGGCCCGTCATTGCCTTTACAAGTACACAGTTCAGCCAGGAAGCATGGGCACGTGTGGATAAAGGCACAACAGAAGTGACACATACATGTGTGTATGTGTTTGTGTATAGGAAGAGAAGATGCTGTGTGCCAAATGGGGCTGGACTTTTCACAGGCAGTGGCAATTTTCTGTTTCTACTTTTTTTTCTTCTGTACTAAGTATTGAATCTGGGGCCTCTGCTACATCCTCAGCCCCCACCCCCTTTTTATTTTGAGAGAAGTGTCACTAAGGGTTAAGTTGCTCCAGCAGGGCTCAAATTTCTGATCCTCTTGCCTCAACTTCCCAAAATGCTGAGATAACAAAGATGGGTTACCATGCCTGGCCGTTACTTATTTTCTTTCTAGGACAAGCATGTATTATTCCATTGTCTGAACAGAGTTTACTAAACAATTGCAGGTCCCAGAATCGTGTCCCTACTTTTAGATTACAGGGTTTTGCATTTCATTTAGTTTCCTATAGAGTTCTCATCATTATATACCATTTTCTAGCTAGTTTCTTGTGTGTCTCCTTCCCTAGCAAGTGGTCAGCTGAGACATCTGGCCGTAGCAGTGCCATGCCACATATTAAGACCTACATGAGGCCCTCTCAGGACTTCAGCAGAATCGCCTGGTTCCTAGTCACAAGGTACATGGCCCTTACATTCTTGATGGGAGGAATTTTTTTTTTTTTGATGGGATGAATTTTTTAAATGTATTTGTAGCTCCTGCTCTGAATATGGGATGGATTTCTAAAAAGTGATTTGTGAATTGACGGTCATTTGTTCTCAGCCTCTTTGTGTCCTATGGGCTTTACCTAAGGAGGCCCGTGACTAACCCTATGTGGAATGTGGACTCCTCCTCTGGTTTTCCCTCTAAGTCTAGATCTTCATAAGATTTACATTTACATCAGTTATTTTGTACTTTAAAAGTAGGGATTAAAGAAGTTGACATTTGCAATAAATGCAGAAGACAAATGAAATATTAAAACAAGTATTTTTCCTTCAGGTCATCGAAACCTGGGCAATCAAATCTCTTATGTGTCCTTTTAAATACTGCTTTTATTAAGATATTCTTCACATACCATGAAATTTATCCTCCGAAGATCTACAATTTAGTGATTTCGTATATTCATAGAATTATATGCAGCTATCATATTAATTGTAACTTTAGAATAAAAACCCACTGTCATTTTTGTGGTTTTTTCTTATAGGAAGGTAAATTGCTTTTCCTTTGAAAAATGAGGCTGTGACTAGAATATTAGTTTCTGACTCCTCTGAACTCAACCACTGGGCATCTTTTCATGACTCAGTAATGTAATTGAGACAAAGGCCACAGAGGGAAGAAAGTACATGAGGTTTCTAGAGGAAATCTGAACGAGTCTCTAGCTAGATGAAAAGAAAACATCAGTTCAGATAGTTTCAGAATGGATTTTCTAAAATAAGAGCACAACATATCTATTTATCTTTTTTTTTTTTTTCCTGGTACTGGGCATTGAATTCAGGCCCTTTATGTTGAGATACATCCCCAGCCCTTGGTTAATTTTTTTAGGCAGGGCCTTGGTAAATCACTTAATTTGTCCAGGCTGAGTTTGAACTTGTAGTCCTCCTGCGTTAGCCTCCTGGCATACTGCTATCATGGGCATAAGCCACCATATCTAGCTAGCCCATATTTTCTTACAATTAAGTCAGAAGGCATCCATTGTTAATTTATCACTTAATATTTTCCCATACTATGTGACTTTCTGCTTCAGTATCGACTGTCACAAAGTTAAATGAATTCTGACTATTTAAAGTTCATATATTTTAAGAATTTGAAATTTGTCATTGCAAAGTTGCAGCTTCTAATTTTATTTTGGAATAACTAGACTAAAGTATATCTACTTGCCAAAATGTTTAAAGAATAATAGCAACAACTAACATTCACTCGGTGTCCTAAGCCAGACGTGTCCTAAGCACTGTATGTGAGTTTCCTCATTCAGTCCTCACAGCAGCTGTGGAAGGACTCAGAGGTTCAGAGCAGTTAAACAAGCTCTCCATTATCACACATGGTGACAGTATGATGTGGTGGTGTGCAAAGGAGTTGTGGTGACCTAAGGAGTTGGGCTCCACAGCTGGCACTTCTCATCTCTACCTTTCATGCTTTCTTAATTAAAATAGAGTCATAGCATGTCTACTTTCTTCAAAGACCAGTTAGGTCAGGGACGTAGCTCAGTGCGAAAGCTCTTACTTCAATGCCCAGTACTGCCAAAACAAATAGGCAGAAAAAATTTTATCACATTTACTTTGTTTATTATATAAAAAAGGGAAACACCCGTAGGCTGTGCATTCCAGAATTGTTAAAAGATTTCTAAGAAACATAAATGATAATTAGAAAAACTCTTAGAATATTCTTTCAGCCCTTCCATAACAAGGGAAATTATAGATCCCAAGTTCCCAAATATAATTGACATTTACCAATAAGTAACTCCTTTAACGTTTCCTTTCCACTTTATCTCAAAGTCAGAACACTTATAGTCACCTAAGTGCATCTCATGTAGGAAGGGATTGTTTTCCCCCAACATATTTCTTTGCCCTGTAGGCCTACCTGTTGTCATCACCTGGCTCAAAACTTGTATGTCCTCTTTCACTATGTCTTCCTTAGAACAGTCTACAGTTATAGCACTTACTGGGCTTGTCCTGTGAATTCTGAGCATCAGGATAAAATAGCAGGAAGATGTATGGAGTGCCATTGTGATACTTCCAGTCTCAGATAGGAGAAGGCAGGCACAGATATCACCACATTGGAAGAGATCGCTGTGTTGGAGATCACTTCTGTGTTTGAGGTGTTGCTCTGGAGGTGGCTATTGAAAACTTCAAGTGCCTCAAAGCTTGTTTTTCTGATCCCAGCAGTTACCAGGTCAGAAACTTATCATGTTGACTTCCAAAACGGTCTCCATGTGCCATTCTGTCACATGGGTTTTCCTCTTCTGAGGCCACCCATCCTCCTTGCCATGCCTGTACATCTTTCTAAAGCATGATTTTCTCATTGCCCCATGTTCAAGATCCCCCAGGTACTAGCATCATAGTCTATAGATTCCTCTGCATGGACTTTGAGGAACAGCCAAGCTGGCCTCCTTTGTCCTGAAGTCATCCCTGTACTTCCCTTTCCCGATCCC
Organism: Ctenodactylus gundi; assembly: GCA_004027205.1. NCBI lineage: Eukaryota > Metazoa > Chordata > Mammalia > Rodentia > Ctenodactylidae > Ctenodactylus > Ctenodactylus gundi. Next base: position 4,701 of record PVKB01001135.1, on the reverse strand, counting down.
ATGATCATTTCCCTGTGCTTCTTCAGTTACTGTTCATCTCTTAATGATGAACATGCTCAGTCTCATTCCTACTGGAGGTTTCCCCTTTCCTGAGATCCCTAGAGTACCAGTAGCTCTCCACACGCCTTGGAGCTTGTAGAATCTGCCTCACTACTGTGATCCTAGAGAATAGAATGAGCATGAGCATTGGTATTTTCAGGCAGTTCCCGATAAGCTGAGCATGTCTACCACTGAACAGTGTTTTGCCTTGAGCACATTTCCTCTCTGAGCCTCAAACTCCTCGTGTACACAGCAGCTCTGAAGATATGAGGTGCCAGGCGTGACTGGTAAACGTCTCCACAATTACAAGTTTTATAAATCCATTGATAGAGTATAGTAGAAGAGCTCAACATGGAAGAACAAACCTGAGCACAGGGTACTAGTGGTAATCTCATAGGACCGCTCCTCATTAGCTCCCACATGCATCCATTGTGTCATCCAGGCACAGCTCCTCTGTTCCAGGTGGAGTTGTCCTTCTGTTTGCTTTTGTGAAGCTTGCAATCCTTGTCCATCCTGTTGGTGTTGGCAGAATTCAGTTGCTACGGCTGTAGGACAAAGGCTCCTGTGGGCTCACTGGGTGTGTACCGGGCTGGTTCAGCTCCCAGTGCTGTCACAGAGCCCCACTGCATTGCTGTTTGCATCTTGGAAACCAGCAGGGGAATCGCCTCAGGAAAGATGCTGTCCTGCTGGTATTGTTTCTCCTTTGATTAATTTAAAGTCACCTGGTCATTAATCTAATAATGCAGTGAATTCTCATCCCATTCACAGTCCTTCCTGGAACTCAAAGAAAGGGAGGGACACGGCTTTTATGCCAGGGGCCAGTTTGGGGATCTTCTTCTGGTACTCCTATCTGTGCGCCTCATTGATGTTTATTACTTAATTTGAGTCATGCTGTTTTCTCACCTTTCCACCTTAAAATAATTTCTTACTCTTCCTGATATTGACGTTTATTTTCCATTTACCGACAACGGTACCCTTGAATATAGTCAGACTGAGCTCCAGTCTCCAAAGGCAATTTGAGGAATGCAAGTCTATACTTAATTTGGGGCCAAAAAATTGGAAATCAGTGGATTGAGAAAATAACCTTGGAGCATGACCTGGCTGAAAAACCATATTCTCTTGGGTATATAGAATTGTTCAATATAATAGTCTTATGAAAGCTTAGTAAAAGCCAAGTGTAGTAGCACATACCTATAATCGTAGCTACTTGGGAGGCTGAGGCAGGAAGACTGCAAGTTCAAAGCCAGCCTTGGAAATTAACAGTTATTATGGTTTCAGTCTGAAAGCCTGAGGCTCCATAACCCTCAGGTTTTTGGAAGGTGATTCAGTCATGTGGTTTAATCCGTTGATGGCCTATGTTGTTAGGTGTTGGGGCCTGGTTGGAAGGGACAGACCCCTGGGACATGACATGACCTAGAAGGATATACCTTACACTCTAGGCCCTTGTACCATTGCCAGCTACCTATGAGCAGACTTGAGACATCCTGAAATTGTAAGCTAAGGTGAACCTTTCCCCCTTAAGTTGTGAATATCAGGGATGGGTATTGGGTATTGTGCCCAGCAACAAGAAAGTGAGATAGCAATTTTAGCTTCTAAATAAGTGAGCAAGTAAATAGGGCTGGGGATGTTGTCCAGTAAGTGGCATCTAGTGGACCTGAACCCACTGTTGACTCCTGGCTGGCCTCAAACTCAGCAGTCCTCCTTTCACAGCTTCTCAAGTGCTAGTGTTACAGGCTTCAACCACCATGCCCACCTCTAGATTCTTCTCCCGTTTTTATTTTCTTAATCTGGAAAAACCACCACCTTTAAAGTACACTTTGTACATTTTCTTCTCTTGCCATCTGTTGCTTTACCCCTTCTAAGTGGAAGACATTGGCTTCCTGATCATGAGGACTGCCATTTCTGTAATAGGTGAAAACTCTGGCTTCTCAAGTTCAGGGAACCTTACAGATACACTCACCTTCATACAGCTTGTATCTTCCATTTTATTCCTTTCAATACAAAGAAACTACAGTTGTTTCTTTTCATTATATGTCATGATTGGTTAAGCAGTAGTACCGTTGAGTGTGTGTTCAAGGTTCTGACAGAAAACATTTTTTAAAGGTCATAGGTCATGTTTTAATGTATAGTTGCCATGGTAATCATATCACTGAGATTTGTAAAATCTACAGTAAAATCATTTTTAATGAAGTATCTGCTTTATTGGACTATTTACATTAGAAATCTTTGTTCTACTCTAGAGAAAATGAACTTACCATATTTCATGTCCTATTAAAATATTCATTGTCACTTTTGGTGATTTTTCATTTCAAGTTTGTTGTCTTTTAGACAGATTCATTCAGTGCCTTGTCTAGTACTTGCTTGGTCTATAGGGAATCAGAGAATTTTAAATGAATGAGTAGTAATCCCTTAACCTCAGTTCACTCTTGGACTACTCAGATTTTAAGTTTTTCTTTCTGTGCTCTGTAGAATAATTATACCTTGTCTATAAGGGGTATTCCAAATGATGCTTGAGTGAAATAACTTCTCACCCAGCCAACACAGTTGATTATTTTTTCCCGGGTGTTTTCACAGTACTTCTTGCTGGCTTTTACATTTTCTTTGGTGTCTCTTTATGAATTCATATGTGTCTGTATGGTATGAGCTGCTTAAGAGCAGGTGCTGGTCTCTTTGCTCCTTACGTCCTTAGTATGTAATATTGTGCATGGCACATGGTCACTGAACAATCAGTACAGTCATGTGTCATGTAACAATGGAGATGCACTCTGAGAAATATGCAGTATTGCCAGTTTCATCACTGTGTGAACCTCTGGAGAGCCCTTACATGGTGCTACAGGGTACAGCCCTGTTATGGCCTCTGAATATAATCAAGAGACGCAGTAAACACAGATGGATGACGTGCTACCACTTAACATGGCATGTTGTTTTAGAGTCACTTTTTTTCCATAAGGAGCACATTCTAAAATAATAAAAGGTATAGTAAATACAAAACACAGTAACAAAGTCATTTATTATTACTTAGTATACATAATTATGTATGCTGTACTTCTGTGCAACTGCAGCTGAGGTTTATTTATACCAGCATCAGCCCAGACACATGAGTAATGTGTAGTGTTACAACTTTACTGTGGCTGCAATGTCAGTGTCACTAGACAATGAACTTTGCAATCTGGTCTTATCGGACCACCATTATAGTGGACTGAAATGTTCTTAACTATATTTGAATCAAAGACCTTTTAACAACTTTCTTCCGAACAGGTAATCTGTACACACATGTACACACACACGCACAAATATGTATATATGTATAAGTACACAGTATTACAACTGTACATAGCTGGGCCTGGTGGCACAGACCTGTAATCCCAGCACCCTAAAACTAGGAAGCTGAAGCAGGGGATCCCAAGTTTGAGGCCAGCGTGGGCTAGTTAGTGACTTAGCAAGACCCTGTCTCAAAATCAAAAATAAAAATGTGCTAAGGATATAGCTCAATGTGAAGGCCATGGACCTACCGTCAATGCTGCCAAAATAAATAAATAAGTTGAATGGATAAATGAATAAATGAGATATATAAAGCTTGTCTTCACACTCCTGTGTCCCAGCCACCAGGCTTTAGTTACTCAGGTTCAACAGCTTTAACCCCTGTGACATTTTCAAGCCCAGTGTCCTCAGGCAGTGACTGGCCTACATGCTGTGGAGGAAATAACTTGAGAAAGACTCCGAAGAGCCAAATTCTAATTTGGATTCCCACTTTTTATGACTTAGGTTTCAGAAAACTCATTTATAATACGAGTTTTTATCAGATTTATGGACTTATAGAGGATTATGATAGAAAATACATAAAAATTTACCTGTTAAATAGTAGGATGAAGCAGTGTTAATTTTTTTTATTTATCAGGTCTCTTGGGATTTACAAAAGCAGGTTCTACAGCCTTTATCTGTTTTGCATATATAACACCTTAATTTATAATATGTGACTTAAAAACTTGTCTGTAGATACAGCCTTTCTAAACTCCATATGAGATTGGTTTGAAAATTGATCAAAATTACTCTGTTTAGTTAAGATAAATATGTTCAATTGGATATGTGTTCAAAGAAACTTAAAACCAGCAGTTTAGTTTAAACTTTTTAGGTTGTTATATGGCTGGCAGTGCTTTCTTTTGTCTGGCTTCTTGCTTTTATAGCAAGTTATTTATGGTTTTAATGATTTTTCCTTCCATCTGTTTTGATGCTATCATGAAATCATTCCATGTTTGATGAGCAGCCTGTTGTTATGGAAATTACTGAAATATGCTGACAAATCAAGTGTTTAAATTTTACCCCAGGGCCAAGCAGGCAAAAAGATGAGCTGAAAGGACCCTTGGCTGAGAAGATAGTGCCTAGATGTAATTGGTGGAGTCAGTGAAAATGATTGTGAAAGCTGTGCATTGTGGGAAGCAGGAAGCAAGATGGATACTGACACGTGCTGGAGTGCTATTATAGTTGCCTAGCAACTGACAGGCCATGCGGGATAGTCAGAGATGAGCAGAAATGTTGGTACTGCCACTTTGGGAGAAAATGAGACACGTGCTTGACTATAAAATTGCTGTGGCCTTCTCTGTCTCTTTCTCTGTCTCTCTCTCTCTCTCTCTCTCTCTCTCTCTCTCTCTCTCTCTCTCTCTC